>VZSG01000352.1:412971-573281 GCA_013398315.1 Nothoprocta pentlandii | reverse complement strand
TGTAATTCTCGTGTTACAGGAGTTTGTATAGGCCTGAGGGAGGCCCTAGGGTACCCTAGAATAACCACTGGAGCAGGCAGTTACTGTGCTCCCCTTCCATGCTCTGTTTAACCTGTATATAGTAAATAATAATCACATGTCATTCTGTCTTTACAGGTCTCTTTTTTGATGTCATGTTTGGGTATGTCACAGCATTAGCTCCGAATTACGATGTATTTGCAGTTTCCCGTTTTTTTGTTGGAATTGTGAATGGTGGAATGGCTCTTGTGTCTTTTGTCCTAACACAAGAGTATGTAGGAAAATCATTTTGGTCATTTACAGGTGGGATTTGGGAATATTTAATCTTTATTACTATGCAAAGTATTGTTCTTAGCAATGCCTATTTAAATTTGTGTGTTTGTAGCACATAAATTCAGTTTGTAGCGTAAATTGACTGTGCTGATGTTTCGTCCAAGTTCTAACTTCTGTGGGAATGTTGCTTGGACATCGAAGACAGGATCAGGTTTGTTTGATAATTGGTGAATCTCTGAGGTCTTTAAACTAGCACAATGATTCCTAAAATGTCTCAATTTGTGGACTGCTTCAGTTATAATCTCTCAGAAGATCCTGCCAGCTTCTGAGTGATGCTGTATGATCTCTCTGAAAAATGTTCTTTCAAGTAGCCTTTGAAGTTCCCTGCATCACAGAATGATTTAGTGCCCGTGCTGTGGCTGGTGGTTGCCCCCGCTGATGGATTTGCCAACCATCCAGTGTCTTTAAGGGTCCTTTTGGTTTGCTGCTGCCAAGACTTAAAATAAATTTCGCAATTATTTGTCATACATTTGTAAAGCTAGAGTAACTCGGACTCTAATGCCTTTTTTGGCAGGCACAGCATGGGGTAAAATTTGTTCCAAATGCTGACTTGTTGTGGCTGGGAGCTTGTTTCTTTCTCTCAGTTCTTCAGTTATTCTGCAATTTCTTTTTCTGAGCTTTTGGGGGTGCGGGAGGAGGTTGTGGTTTGGCTATGGTTTTCCACTTCAGCTTTGCTCAAGTGCTGCGTTTTCTTTTCTTGCTGCATTGGCTTTTTTGACTCATGTCACCTCTCTCTCCTGCCCTTCTTTCCCCGCCTTGTTGTCAGTCTCCAATCTCCCCAGCCCCTTCCCTGCAGGGCCAGCCTCCCGATGGACCGAAGAGAGACTCTGTTTCCTGCTGCTGATCCTTTTAGGTGCTTTATTCTAGTTCCTCTCAGCAGTTGAGAGGTGCTGAACAAGCGGTCAGTGGCTGAAAGGAGGAGGAAGCTCTTGAGCGCTGCTCAGCTGCAGTGTTCTCCTGTGTGCTGGCTGTGAGCTAGGCTAGACATGAGAGCTTCTGGGTTAGTACTAGTCTACTCAAGCAGTCTGCAGAGTCCTCTGCTATACTGCTGGTTTTGAAGCTGACCCCGTGGGTTTTTATGTTTTTATTTGCACTTGTTCATCAGAAATTTACTGATTTTACTGTAATGTATCTTTGTTTTGCAGCTGTTTTTGTACCTAAATCAGTCCTTGTATTTTTATAGCTCACTTCCAATTTTTGTTTCAGCCATCCACCCCTATTCAAGATTACCTTAATAGACCTAAATAAATCACATAATTCCCCTTCCTGTCCTCAGAACTTCTTTGGTGTGTGGCTTCCTGGTCCTTTCTTGCTCTTACCTTTCTTTTTAAGGAGGTGGGGATGGGAGGGAGGTGGGGAAGAGTTAATCTTCTACAGTGGCACTTCCCATGGGGAATGCGTTGTTTACTTAAGGCAGCAGGTTGACAAGTGCCATAAAGGTTTTATTGGTAGGGTATTTGAGTATATCACTGGCTAGAAAGCTAAGGCTTTTATATAAGGGCTTTTGCTTGGTGTCTGTAGTCACCACTTTGGTTCTGTGCTTGCAGGTTCGTTGACCAACTTGACGTTTGCGGTCGGCATTGCCGTGTACGCACTGCTGGGCTACTGGGTGAGGGAATGGCGCTGCCTGGCCTTGCTGTCCAATACGCCAGGAGTCATCTTCTTTCTTCTCTCCTTGTAAGTGGACCGTGTTCTTTGTACTGATCAAGAGGAGCTGTGCACTTATAGTTGCTTTTTTTTTTAATGTAGCCATTCAAAAGGGTGACTTTTCTATGGAAAAAAAAAATGAAGCAAGTAAGAGAAAATTATACTGCAAAGCTCTGTCATCAAGATAAAGTGAAGTAAGAAGCAGTTGAAAGTGAAAAAAGGTCAGGATTCCCCAGCAAAAAAGCTTGTGTTTGTGCATGCTGTTACAGTTGTGGCCAGTGCTGCAAAGAGCAGCTGTGTGCCAGCTGTCCAGCAGCCCTCGAGGAAGGGAAGGGCAGCACAGGGCTCCTGGAGGCCGGGAATGCTGCCTGCTGCCAAGGAAGGGCTTCAGCGCCGGGGAAGTTCTGGAAGTGCTCCGAGGGTGTCTGTGGGGCTCCCTTTCACGAGACAAATGAATGCAGTAGGAAATAAAGGAGGACCTTTGGTTGGGACCGCCTTTCTAGGCGGGTCCTCTGGTATCCGCTTGCTTTTGAGCACCCGGTCTGCTCCTGTGCCTGTTGTGTTCGCGTGTTCCTATTCAGAGTTCTTCAGCAGACATTGCAGTACAAGTCAGTATGAAATACAGCAGGATTTAGTCACTTGAAAAGGCTAGTTCCTGCCTGGCATATGTTGTTACAAAATATTCTTTTAATATATCAAGTAATATACCTTGTACTAATTAGCAATTAGGAGCTGTAAGAGGAAAAGCAGAGAGCTATTGGTGTAGTAAGTTGTATTTGTGATAAACACAAGGATGTCTAGCTGAATTAGGAAAAAAGCAGCTTTTCTGATAAGAGATGCACACACCCCTATGTATATGAATATGCCCACATATATATTCACACCTACATGTGCACATATATACACATATACAGACATATACATGTGCATTATATATTTAGATGGGTTTGCTGAAATGGCATCTGTTAAAACACACAAAATAACTCTTAATGAAGCCTTGACCTTGTGAAATAATAACATTTTATATAGAGATAATATATTTCTCCCTCCATGGTGGTGTTTCTGATAGAACTACTCTCCCTCCCCGCAAATGTATATATTTATATTATATAAATATTTATATTAAAAAACATCTTTTGCAGTAACCCAAGTGTAACTTTGTTGTAGGACGTATATCTGAACAATCTCTTTGGAGTATCAGAGTAAAGCAAACCAAGGCTTAGTCAAAAATACTGCTTTCTGCTTTATCACTCCTACAAAATGGCACACTGAGCTTTGGGGAGGGAGGCAAAATGGGATCACAGATGGAAGTTGCACTCAGCAAATGTATTTTGGTTTTATGTAGGAGCAAGTGGTTTGAAAGTTGTGCAGGCAGAGATCAACTGGCAAATGATTTCACAATGAAGTTGCTTGTCTCTTCACCTGTGCTCTACACCATTTATTTTAATGGAAAAAAAAATGAAATAAACCTTCCTGAGAACAAAATTTTCTCCTGATTCTGAAGATTGTTGGAATTTGAGGTGCTTCCAGGGTAATGCTAGGTAGTATCTCATAAGAAGTTAGTTGAGCAGAGGTCAAGATTTAGGTTTAAACTCCTCTCAACATTAATGTGAATGCTTTGTAAAGAGCTCCAAAAATAATTGTATAAAGTTGACTGTACAACGCTCTCAGAGTATGCGAGAACTAATATGCTGAACAATGCAAATAATTTTTTGTTTTTTTCTCCAGGAATTTCTACTATTTTTTTTGTTTCTATAAATTGTTATTTTCAAAAACAAGGTTGATTTAGTACAGTGTTTATAGGAACCAGCTTTTCCTCACTGATCTTTTCTCTTGTTAGTATGCTCCCAGAATCACCACGATGGCTCTATTCCCAAGGGAAAACTGCAGAAGCTGAGCATGTGTTGCAGTATATTGCTCTTGGTAATGGCAAGGAGCGACTGAATCTGAAATTGAAACCAAGTGCAGGAGCTCTGAGCAAGGAGGAACCAGCACCTGGTATCCTAAACCTGGTAAAACACCCAGTCCTTCGGTGGCGAACTGTCATACTGATGTACATCTGGTACGTAGGGAAAGGATGCTGAGGGGGCCATCTGATCTGTTCCTGTTACCTGGTTGTGGAATAACTTTTCCAGAATGTCAAGATGCTTTTGTTTTAGCATTCCCATGGGAAAATCGGTGGTTTGATAACTTGGGTGAGCAGAGAGATACAGGACATCTCACATGCTCATTGCTCCCTTGTGCAGGGCTGCTTTGCAGCACTGAGCATCCTCTGAATTCAGTGCATTAGATGTGCTAAGTAACTTACCAGAAAGGTTCGTGGTAATGGAAACAATGGAAAATGTGTAGAGCTATGCTGTGCACACATATCAACAGTCTCTTTCAGGAATTAGAAAAATTTCAAGGTTTGATTCATTTAAATAGGAGCTATTCTCCCTCTCTTCCCCTTTTTAAGACCAGAGATGAGAGGAATAAGATACTGGGAAGAGTTCTATACTCTATGCTCTTCCCAGTATAGAACTCAAGTTACATGGAGATATGTATTAATTAGCTTTTAAGTGATATTTGAGCCTTAAAGAATAGTTATATAAGTAATCTAAACATCTGTGGTTGTTTCCAGGTATGTCTGCAGCTTTGTGTACTATGGGCTAACTTTAAATGCTGGTGAATTAAGAGGGAATCTGTATTTAAATGTGGCTCTTTATGGTCTTGTCGAAATTCCAGCATTTCCTCTCTGCATGGTTTTTATTGAGAAATCCTGGTAAGAAAGGTTTATTTTCTATTTTGTCGCCTATAGCTGTAGATAGCATAGAAAAATATCAGTAAGATACTTTACTGTTTTCCCAGCTTCTTCTGGGATTAGTGAGCTCTAGGGATTTCTGTAGCTGAAATGGGACTCTTGATTTTTCTGCCTTTTTAGTTGTATTGAGTTTTTGAAATATTCAAGAGCTGAGCTTTTCAACTCTGGGGGGAAAAAAGGTCTGGTGTTCTTTATGGATATGTGCCAAGTATCCTAGTTATATAAGTATCCTGAGCATATGTATATCTGGCATATTTTGTTCAGAATGACCTTTTGTGTAGCTTACTAACTGCAACTGAAAGCAGTTTTCAACATTCTTAAATTTTACTGTAAGTTCTCAAAGAAAAAATTCAAGTGTTTTCGTTAAGGCAGGAATAGGCAGTGCTCTTGTGTTTTCATACTTACCCTCTGTTTAGAGGCCATTCATTACATGGGTTTTTATTTCCAAAGACTGAATAGTTAGTGCAGAGACCTAAAGCTCTTCTGGACTTCATTTAATCATCATTCTAAAGATCATTTAAAATAATACCTTAGCCTCATTGAGGCTGGGGGCACAAAGAGCTTGCCTTGGTGAAGTGCAGGTGTTGCCTTTTGAGTGTCCTTGGTGGCAGAGGGAACTGCCAGCTTTGCCAAGCTCAAAGCCAAGACAAACAGCCCCACTCCCCAGAAACCTGGGTCAAGGACATCAACTCAAACCACAAACTGGCCTAGTTATCGTCTACATATTCCTCCAGTTGTAATTTACAGTTTTTTAGATCCTTATTTGTTTGTTTCATAAAGTAAGGGTACACATACATTTATGTGCCTAATGCAAAATAGAATGTGACAGGTCAGATGATCAGGTTTTATTTAGTTGTATTATATAGTCACTTAACTTTTTACAAAGAAAGATTGAAAGCTCCTACCATATATTTTTCATTAGGAAGTTTTTCTTCTAGTAGGGGTAACTAGAAATAGCTGTGACTTCAAGTAACAAGCGTATGCAAATTCTTACACAACTGCAACTCATTACTAAGAATACCTATGTTTGTAGTCCCTTTCAGTTACTTTTGATGGCAGGTATGGAGATGGATGGTTGTTTTCCATGATGTCTGCTTTTCTTTTAATTCAAAAACCATACGTGTTCTGCATGTACATGCTACTAGATGAAAAACTATACAAAACAGCTTTTTAATGTAATAATTGCATGTAATTGAAGTTATATAACAGAAGTGTAGATTAAGAAGTATTGGAATCTTCTTACCCAATATTAACTTGATCTTTGTGTGTTGTTTTTACTACAATACTTTCTTTTAGGAGCAGGACAAACTGTCTTGCACAATACTGTGAACAAAAAGTTCATGCACATTTCTGTAGGTATGTGTAGGTATTTCATCTTTTCAAGGCTAGAAATTCAATAGTTTACAAATCAAAGCTTAGCTAGAAATAAGAAAGCTTTTATGGTAAAACTGTTTACAGACTTCAGAAAAGTGAGATTCAAAGCAACAGTCTTGGTGCAATAGATGCAGTTGTTACTGATGGTGCTGTGTACTTCAGATGGCCTTTGCCATCAGATTCAAAACCAACAGATTTGGGAACCTTGATACCATCTCTGTGTGCCTGTTCTTTGCTTCCTGTCCCCAGGTGCGGCCGACGAGGAACTATGGCCTCTTTTCTGGTATTTGCGGGGTTCGCTTGTGTATTTACCCTGTTCCTGCCAACAAATGCTGGTAAGGATGTATTGCTGCCCAAGTGCTTGCTTGTTAATTGAAATCTAAGCTGAGAGAGCAGTAAACTTCTTGACCGAGGCTGCCAGCACCTTAAGGCCTATCAGTTTGCACCCCCCCCCCCCTTGCTTCCAACTCTTCTGGGTATAATTTGACCCTGATTAGGACCTGATAACTGAACCAGCTTCGTTCTGAGCTCTTGACTCATGGAAGGTCAGGGCAGCTATCGCGTTCCCCGTTAGGCACCATTAAATCATCACTATTAATCACTTTAACTTAGAAGTCTTGATGTCTGTAGCCAGGCTGCAGTGCAGTGTAGTGATAGTGGGCTGTTTGAAATGCCAAACTACACTTGTTTTGTTAACATGTAATATTTATGGAAATAGGAAGTGTGTTTTTTTTATTACTTGGTCATTTCTCTACAAATATCATGGAAAAAACTTAAAGCTTTTAAGAAACTGGTTTCGTTTGTACTTGCAAACTAGAAATGAGGGTCGAATTTACAATCTGGAGGTTGTGGGAGTGGCAGAAAGCGTGCTGCCTTCCCTGATTTCATCCTCTGTTTTGCTGCAGTTTGTGGTTGTAAAGATGATTCATACTGACAGAGCAGTAGCAACAGTTTTTTTAAGGGAAGTCCCTAATTTCATAGGGACTGATGAAGCAGCCCTTAACTTTTTTTTAAGGTTGTTTGACTTTAACAAATGTTTATTTCTTTAGTGTTTTCACTCTTTCCATTTCAAGTACAGGCTTTCTATACTAATATTTACTTACTGAAAATACAAGTCTGCCCAAGACTAACAAGTGCAAGTGGCCACTCTTGACTTGTGTTTTCTTAGTATCTTATCAGTAGAAATGTTTTAGCCTTAATGCTTTTTTGACCCAAGTGCAACAGTAATATGATCACAAGGTGGGTGCCTATAGGTTGTGTTTAGCCCTAAGAGAGAGAAATGCTGTCTGACATCCATTCAAATGGGTGTCAAAAAAGTCTCAAGAAGGAAAACAGCAGGAGAGAAAATATCCCGTAATCCTGTTTGCCATGCTGGTGTTAATTTAGCTCCTCTTGTTGTCCTGTTTTCTTTTTGGTCCTTTTATTGTTTTTTTTAAAAAAGGACAAAATAAAGGCAGTGAATGACTAATCAATATAAAATAATTCTTGAGGAGTTGCTAAATTTCAGGAAACTTGCTGCCTCTTTCACTTCATTTGACCTTAATCTAATTAAAACACCTTTCCTCTGTGGTAAGAGTAAAGCTGGTTCTCAGCCCAGAATGATGTGACTGTTTAAATCAAAGGAAAATAGTCTGAGTATGACAAAGATGAGTCAATTCCCTAAATGAAATGGGGATTGTTGTATCTCTGATCTGACCTTCATATTACTAAGGAGATGTCTTAAATTTGTCTCATTCTGCATTTCTTTTGGAGTGATGGACAAGATCCTTGATTTTATTACATTGGTTTTAAGGTTTTAATGAGATCCTGGGCACCTCCACCTCATGTTTGTGACCTCACATGACCTGATTTCTAGATGACTGTTATTTGTTAATAAGAATCGGATCCAAGTTGTCACCTCGTCTGTGGAATAATCCAGGTGCAAATATACCTGATATGCTGAATTGGACACACAAATCTTTCAGTGGCTAAGGAAAATCTGATATGCTACCTCAGTGCTCTCTTTATTGTTGAGAACTGATGAATTTATATGAATATCAGATTGGAAGATGGTGAGAAAGAGGATCAATAGCCAGGAGTTAAGCTGTAATAAACTTCTCTTTCAAAAGCTACTATAAGCCTGAAAACATCTTCCCTCTTCTGTCTGTTTTATGCAACACCAAACAAATGCAAGCTCTAGCCTAGGGATCACTACGTTTTAATTCTTATTTAGGTTTACATGGTTGTAGTAAACAGTGATCCTAGCTTTCCTTTGACTTTGATACGTCTCGCAAAGAAGGGATGTGGGGAAAACTTAGAGCTCTTTAACGGGGTTTTGTTGGTATCAGATGTTCTGTTTTGAAAACAGAAAAGTAGAGTGCAGCACTTTCTTGGATGGATTTTTCTGAAGTAAATTTTAAGTCTTTTTGTTTCAAAAGTGCAATTTAAATTATTCTTTTCTTTTAAAGATGACAACTAAAAAGTTAATCTATGTAACATTGCAGCAGAGAGATCACTACTTAGTCATGGAGTAAGTCCTCTTATAGCAACTCATCAATATCAGCAACATTTATTTATTTTTTTCCTGTTTTACATCCCCTAAATTCTGAAGATCACTTCCCTGAACAACTGAGCTCAGATACTTGTGTTTAGTAAGACCATGCAGCTCTCTCCACTAGAGTCAGAAGCAGCTACCTCCATGTGTGCTGCCTCACACCAGATTCTGTGCGTTCTGTTGCTAGGAGGGCTTTTAAGCAAACAGGTTGTAGGCAGAAATATCACAGAAGTGCTGAAGAATCTCAAAGCGATGAGCTGCAGATCGTTACCAGAATCTGCACAGGAGAAAGTGCACTCCTACTTTATGGTATTACTCTAACATTTGGAAAGAAAATCAGGGAATATTGTGCAAGAGTTGCTGAAAATACCTTCTGAGACTGAGCCGAATCTAACAAGCATGTTGCATCCCTCAGCTTGCTGGCACTTGGTGTTGATGTGCAGTGAATTTCTAGCATGCTTCTAATCCCAGGTTGGTTCTACGTGCACATGGCTGCTGGCCTCCTGAGGGAGGCCGTGCAGAGATGGAAGAGCCCTCGCAATTCCCTCGCCAGCTTCTGAGTGCCAGTTTCTCTGTCTAGACAGACTTTCTTCTGCTGTGAGCAGGGCTTGCCAAGTGCAGGAATGCTCCACTTGTAAAGCATGGGGATTCAGCATTCAGTTTAGCTCTCCCTGAGAGGTAAAGGATATAGAAGTTTAAGATGCATTTTGTCTTCACTGCTTCTCATTTGGGTAATGGAAGAATACGGGTGTCCCAGCAGAACTGAGGTCTGGGTTCTCACCTTTGTGCCTGGCAGTTCTTACCCAGACCAAGGAGAGCAGGGTAAACAGGTTGTATCCTGTCTTGTGTGAGTTACAGAACTAGTGCAGAAACCTATCACACTTAAAAGTAAATAAAGCTTCTGGATTTCTGTTTATGTACAGGTGAAATTGTTGTTTCTGTTGAAATAGTATCTAACTTGATCAGATGAATAAAGCTGAAAATATTTAAGGGCAACATTATATTGGATGTATCGGTATTTTCAGCAGTGTATGCCTAGAGAAAGGAAATAAGCTGTTTACGCTTACAGTTCACTTTTTCTTTCCTCCAAGGTTTGTTCTTTAGCCCCACTCTCTTAGCTTTGTGTGGAAAAATGATGGTCAGCGCTGCTTTCAACATTGTGTATATTTATACTTCTGAACTCTACCCAACAGTATTAAGGTAAGTTAACAACAAAGCTTGTGGGTGAATGGCAAATGCTCTTCACACACAGTGGTAGGATGGCTGGTGTGCTTTAGTACTAATCTTGATTTTTATTTGAAATACCAATATGAGGATTTTTTTATTTTTTCTTGTCCTGTAATCAAAGCGCATTATGAGCAGTTTGTCAGGACTTGAAACTGCTTCTTCTTAGTCATATGTTTGGCATTGATTTTCTGTGGTAGCTTCTCCTGGGTCTAAATTGAGAATAAAACCATGAAGAGCAATCTTTTTGCACTGCAGTGCCAAGGGCAGGGCGTGTGTGGCTTGCTTATTCTTTCTGCTATTGATTTTTAGGAAGTAACTTTACTGCATACAAACCCAAACATGATGCTTCAATGGAAGCATATGCAACTTAATCCTTACTATATTTATAAAGATTTACAGTGCAGCTACATATTTGAATCTCCTATATAATTACTGTTCATTGCCTCTTGAAAAGTACTTTTACATATCTTTATAATTGAGTTAAATATTCTCAATACAACTAATTTAAGTTGCCATATGGTAGTGACTTCACTTGACAGCATTTAATCCATGAACAAGTGGGCAAGAACTTGACTTTATTTCATAGTTTCTAATCAGCGGTTTGCAGGGTTGCTGCCTTGCCGTGCCAAAGGAAGCCTACGAAGCACGACGAAGCACGACGCAGTCCTGTTCTCGTGCCTCCCGTCGCAGCTCCCCACCCTTGTCTGAAGGAGCCTCTAAATGCTTGTGCGGGAGGAGGTGGCTGATTCAGCTGGGGCTTTTTTAGTTGAGGTTCGTGGTTTTCCATATGTTACGGAGGTGGAAAAACTGCAATGTGAACTCAGTTTTTGTAGTTCTGTGTTAGGTGATGAAACTTGGGAATCATGGAAGTGCATTGCAGGTTCTGGTGCTCCTTGGCAGAGGTTTGGTGTGCAAGGCCTTGAGTGTCCCTGACACATGGACCACACTGGGTTTGGGGAGTTGCTTCCCTATTGAGGTTTTGAAATTGGTATAAGCTGTTTTTACTGTGTATGTCCTTTGAATCCTGTCCCCCTCTGTTCTTCTGAGGCAGAGAATAGAAGGAAGCATAGAGTGAGAAGCTTGTGAGATGCTGGGAGGGCGGTTGTGTTTCTCTTTCCTTTCTCTTGCCTGTTTTGCAATGTCCTCATGATGTGGGTTAGTTCTGTCTGCCCAAGTCCTGCTGCTGTGCAGTGCCAAGTCCGTGACAGCTCATGCCCAGCAGGAATCCCAGGAATGCCTCTGTGTGTTGGAAATGGGGTGTTTGTGCCCAGGGTCCTAACACAGAGAAGTTAGTTAAACGAAGCAGCGCTTCCCTTGCAACTAGTATTCTGGCACCAAACTAAGATGTGAGTCAAGGATGCAGAGCATTAGTAGGGAATAGCACCAATTTCCAAAGCCACTTCTACAGCTTTATTAGACAACTCTTGTTAAGTAATATACTAGGCTATTATGTTGGAGATATCATATGAAAAACGCTCCCACATGCCAGTTCCTGCATATAAATGTGTTTGATAACTGTCTGGTATTTTAATTGCAAATACTGCAGCTTAGGCAACAGCAGCGGCGCTGGCGAGCGGTGAGTGCAAAGCGTCAGCACCATCTGGCGGCCTCGGCCCGGCTCGGCCCCGGCAGAGCCCTGCCATGGAGCTTCCCTGTGCCCGGCGCTGCGGAGCCCGGCCGAGGCGGACAGAGAGCTTGGCTGCCTTTTCTTTTCTTTTTCTCTTTAGAAATTTTAGCATAAAATCATCTTCAATAACAGCACTCTGTGTTAAAATCTACTTATTACTTGACAGCTGAGGAATGTGCTTGGCATTTTTATCCTGCTAATTGGTACATTGAGGAAGGCAAATACATTTCATGGTAGGATGAGGAAGGTGCCAGAAACCAGTATGTGGGTTGGGATTTTTTTTCCCCCATATTGATGTGTGTTTAAAATACCTGCTGGGGTATGAAAAGCTCAAGAAGAGATTACTTGACTATTTTTGAATTTTAAGGAGAAGGGAAGCTTATTTTGTGTGTTCAGGAACAAAATGTAATCAAGATGAGAAAGCAGCTCTGTGGCCTCGCCTCCCCGTACCACGTATTGCCCCAGCAGTGGAGCTGCTGGGCTTGCAGTGGGCTCCGTGGGCTCCCTGTGCTCCGTGTGCCCCCTGCTCGTCCGCGGGGCAGCGCACGGGGGTCGCGGCATGCGCAGGGCGTGAGGCAACGTGAGGGGCAGCCCTGGGCTCGGCGCAGGGCAGTTGGGGTGGATGCTGCTCAAAGACATATGGATGGCCAATTGGCTTCTGTAGGAGAGGAAATTCATGGCTCTCTGTCTGCTTTTGCAGCACACTCTGTGCTTCCTGGGTCCTTCCGTCACCTGCTCCCTTTGGGCCGTCCCAAGGCTGCTGGCAGGGGATGTGGAGCCGGGTGTGCTGGCTGTGCCGCTGAGCCGGGTCCCTGCTGTGCTTGTTGGGGTTAATTCCGCTGCCGCCTCGCAGGGTTCAGCTGCGAGGAAGGAGATGGGGGGAAGAGGAGGAAGCCCTGCTCAGTGCAGGCTGGCGGGGGAACAGCCAGAGGAAGCAGCGGGGAGGCCTGGGGAGGGACAGGCACGGGGAGGTTCTCGCTGCTCGCGCCTGCTCGCCACTGGTGCCCGCTGAGTCGTTGAGGTGGCTGCCAGCTACTGTTTGTTGGGAGGGACCCACACAGGGGGGCTGCTTGCCTTTGCTCAGGAGGGGAAAGGCCTCTGTCCTTTCCTTGTTCATTTTGTGTGTGTGCACGTGCCTTCGAAGAGAATCCTGCTGTTACAACCATGCTTTGATTATCACTTAGCCCAGATTAGATTGTTATAAAATTGTCTGAAAGCTGAAGGGAACACAGGATTCAGCAGCCCGCTTAGTACACGTCCACCCAGATGTTTCAGGCCTCACTTTGGGGAATGGCTGCTTTGTGTTGCAAAGCAAGCACTGAGTGAAAACAGCCTGTGTGACCTGGAGCAGGAGAAGAGCGGTCGCTGCCAAGGAGCCGGTACGGAGCAGGTGGTGCCAACCACGATGCTGCCGGCCTGAGGAGCCTCCTCCGGCCCGCGCCTCGGCAGTGCCCCTCACGTGAGAGCCCTTACATGGTCCTTAGGGCAGGCTGGGCTGGCCAGGCTGGGCTGGCCAGGCTGGCCCCTCGCCCTGGTGCGCAGGGGGGAAGGGCTGCCAGGGGCTGCCGAGGCAGATCTTGGAGTGACTGCTCAAGATCTTCAATCTGTGTAAATGTCTGATTCTCTTGCAGAACTGAAGGAAAAATATGGATTAATTTTCACAGTGTAGCTGCATATTTGTGTTGTACTATCTGCCTGCTTACAAAACTGTCGTCCTTTATTTGAAACAGAAATGCTGGCTTGGGTGTCTGTTCCATGTCTTGCAGATTTGGAGGCATTTTGGCTCCGTTTGTGCCATCTATGGTAAGACTGTTTTATTAGCAACTTCACTCTTTAGTTTCCAGCTCTTTAAATTCTTGAAGTATTTCACTGACTTTTGATACATTGGCAACCCTTGAAAAATTTGTCTGTTAAAGAAAAATTAAAGTTTGCTTAGTCAGTTCCAACAGTTAAGGGACAAGATGTTTTAAATAGCCTTTTCTTTTCAGAAAGAGCCTAACATTATTTATTGTGTTAATCTGTTAGTGAAATGATAGTCATATAATGCATTTTGTGTGGCTGAGCTTTGCATCTGAGTACTTGTAGGCATGTATTTTCATAAGAAACTGCTCCTGGGAAGTGACATTGTGTTTCTTCATGGATAATTTTAAAAGTATGGGACAATTGTATGGATATGGCTTTGACAGTATTTAACGTGGCTCATATGTTTTTCAGATCAGGAAATAATGTTGGTTTTTTCCCATGGATTTTTCATTTCAGAAAGCTCTTGGTCCTTTCGTACCGTTCGTGGTGTTTGGAATCAGTGGGCTGTCAGCTGGATTCTTGACACTCCTTCTACCGGAAACACTGAATAAGCCAATTGCAGAGAGCATTGAGGACCTTCAGATTTCCAAATACCAAGTGCTGAAAAACAAAAAGGCAGAGTAATTTTTTTCTGTACCTTTATCTTATTTTCCCTGTATGTAAGCTATGATATTAGTGCATATATATAGAGTGTATTATTAGTATATTACATAGCTTGTGCGTGAGTAAATCTGATCATGAACATCCTTCAGCAGTCTTTCTTGCACTAAGAGAACTGAATTTATTCCTTTTTTAGTAGCTTGGCTCCTTAAAGGAAAAGAAAGCTATAATGTTTTATCTGTGTATGAAATTACAATATAAACCAGCACAACTCTGTTTGCTGAAGGACAATGAGTTCTTTTAAAGGCAGCCAGGAGTAATCAGGGACTTGGAGACTCAATAGCATGCCTTATACTTTTACAATAAAACAACTTAAAATGTTCCATTTATTAGAATGTAGCTTTTTCTTTATCATGCTTTGTTGTGAAATGGAGTCTAAGATAAAACATATTTACATATTGTAGGAAGTGTTATCCTGTATGGTTCTGGCCCAGGAGACTAATTTGAAGTGTTTTTTGTTAGGTTGTGGGGGGTGTGTTTTTTTTTTTTTCCACAAAGTAAAACTTATAGGAAAAGTCTTGTTTGTTTAAACAAGCAATAACTGTAGGCTTCAATGGTTTAGCTGGGGTGGTTCAAAATCATATTATGTCTTCAATTTTTAGTTTCAGACTGTTGCACAGTGCCTTAGTGCAAAGACTCAAAGCCAATATCCCTTGTTTGGGTAAATTATAGTAAAAGGAAATTGAACCCTTAAAACTTTCAGTGTATGGAAATTGCAATTTGTTTCATGTTTTCTATAGTGAGCCATGTCTAGGAGATTTGGAAATGACTTTGCAAAGTATTAGTTAAAGAAGAAAAAAGATGTCCCGGAACAGGAAAAAATGCTAAGTTGGAAGGAAGCAAGCTTAGGATAGGTATAAAAATGTGTGTGTCTCTTTACAGGCTAGCTTGTTAATTATCTAATAATCTAATAATGTTAATTATCTAATTTTGCTAAATGAATCAAATCAACATGATCTTCCAGATTTTGTTAGCCTCTTCAGTTTAACAGAAAAAAAACATATAAACTGTATTTTCAATAATTTTCTCATCTGTTTGATAGGTAAATGAATTGGAAGAAAATCCTCAAGAGCTGCAAAGGCTCTGGTGAAAAAGGAAGGAAGGAGCCGTGAGGGTGCGGGACAGAGCGCGGAGGTGCCCGCTGCCCGCGTGGGCCGTGGCGAGCGCTGCCGGTCGCAGCGTTGCCGGTCCGGAGGCAGAGCCGGGAGAGAGGGGAGCTGAGCAAAGCCCCTGAGGGAAGCACAGGTGACAGATCCTGCCCCTTAAACCCGCACCTTACATGCTCGGACTCTTCTATGGCTTCCTAAAATGCTGAAGTAGTCAATTTATTTAACAAAGTATATTTTTTAGGTTCAGACTAAACTATAATCTTGCCATTCTAGTGTTATATAATTTTAACTTTGGTGGCCTTATATATTCAGACAAAATGTAAATATGAGAAGCTAACAGCACCTTATACTTGCTAATCTTTTCAAGAGGATCTTTTTACCTTAAATTATGGTATACCTCACAGTGCGAAGAGACCAAAGATTTTTATGGCTCATTTGCCTCAGTATATCTAGTATAAGAAACCTAATCAAACAGAGCAGGAGATCTGAAAGGACAATAAATATTCAATAAATATTTCTTGTGGGAGGAAGTAATGTTTTTGTCCCGTTATATGTGAAAAATCATGTGAAGTTAAAACCAATACAGTATTGGAAAAATGTCAAGTTCTGGAGTGGAAGAAAAATGCTCTTAAAGGAGGGGATAAATACTTAGTCTAAGTTCTAGCTTAGTTCCCTTAGTTCTAGCTGTACCTTTGTATCTAGAAATTACATATATGTATATATGCACACATGTAATTTTTATATATATGATTCATATCAAGGAAGCTTTCTGTAATAACAAGAAACTTCAGCTCTAGGAAAGAAGAAAAAATTGTTTAACAATTAATAGGTTTATGTTGGGTAGAGGTGTCATGACTGTTGATTCTCAATGGCTGGTACAATTTTTTTATTAAAAGGAAACTTGGGAAATGTCTGTTACAAATGCTTCTTTCACCAGGATGTTTGCTCAGGCTTTTTGAAGAACATTAGAAGGCAGCACCTTGATTTTACCCAGGTATTTAATGCACCTGATAGGAGCCCTTCATCAGCCTTCTCTTCACATCTAGATAATAATTCTGCAGATGAACAGGTACCCACGCAAATGCTTGTACACGGACATGCACACATACATGTATATATGTACCCACGTTGCTGTGCTTAGCTGGCTCATTGAAAGCTGTGCTGTGTGCATGGGTGCATCTGTCTGCACTTTACAGGTAGCCTCCAAGAGAGGAAAATTAATTAGCAATCAGGACAACCCTGCAGATGATGTTGGACATAGATGCATACACAGCTCACCACTATTTAACCTCTGGGACTGAGGTTTGACCACCAACATGCAGAGAAAGCTGCAAACTTTTTATCTTCTGATGATTGTTTGTTCATCCTTTTTTGTCATATTTCACTTTTATGAGTAGTAGAGTGGAGCTGGTAGAACTTTAATACTAATGCCTTCGGTTCCATTAACATTTATAGGCGTAGTGATCTCTGCAAAGGATGATGGCAATCAGCAGAAAATAGTAAGAAAATAATTTTTGTTACTGTTGACTTCATGGTTTTTTTATTATGAGAAGTGAAATTTAACATGAAATAGCATGTTATAAAGATGTATTTGTAGAGCAAAGACAAAACTGCACAGGAGGCTCCTGAAGGTAGATACACACACTGTGTATGCAAGTCCCTCTCCCCCTCTGGCCAGATGTTTAATGCTTAGGCCTACATCAGTGCATTTTATTCCCTTCCTTTTATTGCACCTCATGTAAAAGGCAGGAAACAAGTATCATATGTACTTTGAACCTTCTTATTACTGTTTTACTTGACTTGGAATTGATGGACTCCGCCTGGACTGATTGATGGTTCTTTTGTCACCAACTTGCAAAAGAAGACATGGAAGGAAACTGTCATTCTCCTTACCTTTTCAACTCGATTTAATGCTTTGTTTGCATTTTGAAATTAACATTTTTCTTCCTTGCATTTTGCTATTTCTGGGTAAAAATATGCTTGGTGGGAGGGGGATGTTTTTCCAGTTACAAATTGAAAAGCTGGTAATTTATCTGCTGCTTTATTAGAATTATTTTCAGTTGTGCTAATTTGATTACTACTTTGCATTTTAAAGGGTCCTAAAATTACAAAACCAACGGTAACATTATATTTTGAGGCAGATAGGGAAAAGCAGTGTTTTTGATGGAATGACTGCTTTTTGGATTAGATACTTTAACACTTTTGATCTTATGGAATGAGGTTCTATGAGGTACTTCCTTTGGAGCAACTTTTCTCCCACTGTTAGTAATGAAGCAAGAGCAGCTTTGGTAGGAATACCCTAATAAATTCTTTACTTAGAGTGGGACTCTGTGCTGCTTTCCATTTCTTTGTAAAGAGAATAAAGGGAGCCGAGTTAATCTGAATGACTTAACTATACACATTAGGTCACAGTCCCTCTTTAACTACCACTTTTCACTCTTTGCTCATTTTTTGTTTTTTTTTTTTGCTTAGAAATTTTACTGTAATGCTGCATGTGTGTGATTCCTCTGTTTCTGTGTTCAAACAGTGCTTTAGTGCTTAGCTGTGAAATTGCCCTTTTTTGCTGCCTGATTTTACCTTAGCTTGAAGTCTTCCTGTTTCAGAGTTTGGAAGGAGTCCCCTGCACCCCCATTTCTTTATCGTGCCGTAGTCTCAAGCTTCTCAGAAGTTCAGGCCTCTGCATTCTCCTTAAGCTCATTGCTGGAGGCTTTCCGGAGCGGAAACGCGGAGCTGCGCTTCCGGGAGCACCCACATGTGCTTCCCTGCCTGCTGCACCATCGGTGGGACCCAGCTCGTCCTGACACACGTCATGGGTTTGGCCTGGGACAAGCTTGCGGGGCAGGGACAGAGCTAGAACCTTTGTCTATGCTGCTGAAATGGCTGAAAGCCATTTCCCTGTCCTTAGGCAGCCTTTAGCTGTTGGTCAGTTTTGGTCAAACCCAATTTTACCCCTTCTCTGGGGAACAGTCCTGATGATTTTGGCCCTGAGCTTAATCTCCCTTGGCTCCTCTGCTGCTCTGTGTGATTCTGCAGCTCTTCTAAGGATGGAGTTGTCACACAGTGCCAGTGGAGCTGTTTTAAATGTCCTTTGCTTTATTTATCCTCAACCAGTAATTCTTTTTTTCCCCAAAATACTTGAATCGGGTCAGTTACAAAGGCAGCTTTTAAATTCCTTCTGCAGAAAAGTAAACTTGGTGCAGGATTCGTGTCAAGCTCATCTTGGTGATCTTTCTATTATCCCATTTTGTGTTTCATCAAAGCGATTTCTCCCTTTGTCAGAGCACTGTGTGTTGTTGCTTGAAGTGAATGCTATAGATTCATATTGAGAATTTATCCTTTTTAATCTGAGTGCAGCGAAGTACAAATAATCCTTTGCTTTGTTGACTAATACTCCTGCAGCTAAGCAGAGAAAGAAGGAGCTGAACTTTTCACACCGCCATCTGTAACCAGCTGCTTCTGCCATTCACTTTTTAGTTTGCTTGAGGCAAACAACTGCAGCGTGTATTACAGCGTGCAAGAGACCTATTTTTTTTCCATGCAGGGAATTATCAGCAGTTCACTCTAAAGGTCATCTTTCTTTGCATCACTTGGAACAGGAGATGTCACATTCCCTGGAGATGGTTTTTGATGGATACAATCGCTCCATTAGAGTTGAATTTGTGAAAATAATCAACAGATGTACAGCTTCAGGCAAACAATCTGCAAACTTTGGGTGATCTTTCTTGTGGTGCCGGAGTTTCTTCCCGCTGGGATCTCGGAATCTGCGAAGCAGCGCGTGGCCTTGGGCGCCGGACGGGCGTCCGTGCGGGCCGGCCTGTGGAGGACAGAGCGCGGGGGCTGCCCGTGCTGGGGAGGGAGGAGGAACCTGCCTCAACAGCAGGTGCTGGAGACTGGGAATCAACTTCAGCTTGCGCATCCTAAACAGCTGAGGCATGCTCTGGCATTACACCAGGCCCACTTGAACTCTGTATAAAATGTGTGCGGTTCTTACTATGCCAGATGTGCTCCGGTTCCTCCAAGAAGCCTCCTGACTTAGGAAACGAGGCGGTATTAGGCCGAGCGAACCGGGAAGCGCAGGGGTCCTGGCAGCTTCTGCAGCCTGTGCAGGGGCAGCGCGGGTGGGCCGGCGCCGTGGGGCTCTGCTGCTGCTCTCCCCATAGAAGGGCCCCCTATGACCTGATGGCTTCTCACCTTGTCCGGGTCAGGCAAAGCAGGCAAGAGCACTGGGTACAGAGAGGCATCTTTTTGTGTGGTAGCAGCCAATTCGCAGGAACAACAGCTACGTGTAGTTAGGCTTGATGGCTGGTAACATTTTTGGCCACTTGGATCATTTGGACTGAAATTTTTGTACTTTTTTTTGGCTGCCAAATAAAAATATCACCAATGTCCAGTTGCCTGTATTTAAATGTGCTTTTCAGGCCAACATCCATGTAAGGCTTGTGACTATTTACTTTTTAACTTGTTTCCTCAGAAATTCTGCATCTGCAACACCTCAGCTCATGTGCCACAGCCTTGCTGCTGTTACTGTTCCTATGTTATCTCTCACTATTTCTTTTTCTTAGCAGTACCCAATCCAAAGCAATCATGAGCCTGAGTATTTCCAGCTCCTTGTATTGAAACGAGAAGGGAAAAACAACAACAGGCAGTGAAGTACCTGCATTTCCGAGGATACTGGAAGTCTGTATGTATAAAGTGGAGTTACTCCAGATATGTTTCAGATTCAAAACCTGCTATTTCTTTTCACCATCCTCAGTCTCAGGGCTGAGGTTTACATCTCCTTGGTGTCAATATTCAGTGACAGTTGGTGACTGCTGGAGGACTCGCTATCTTCTAAGGTCCTGCAGAGGTGGGGTATAATAGGATGGAGTAAAAAGAGCTGGTTGTGCAAGGCAGGTTGTTAAAGCTAACGTACTCTCTCAGTTATGATCAGCACTTGTTTTATCCCTCGGGCTGCCCCAAATCGCTGGTGTCTGTTGCGCCCTTAGCAGCCCCGGGCAGCGCAGCAGGAGGCCGGTGCAGCCCCGGCGCGCAGCCGCCTTGCCCGGGCGTCCTGCTGCTGTCCTGAGCTGCTGCTCAGCCCTCCTGACCAGCTGTGTTCACAAAGGTGTCCAGGCCTTTTCTAAACTCTCCCAGTCTCTTGATTTTAATGCTGTTGTATAGCTCGCCAAGCTAACGCTGCAGCAGATTTGTTTCCTTTTCATTTTAGATCTGCTGCTTCTGAGCTCTGCTGCAGGTATCAGGAATAGAAACGGTGAGCAGGAGTGCTCGACCTAACAACATACCAGCAGTTCAACATGTTATATGGTATTGCCTGGTTTGTTTCTACCCAAAACATTTCAATTGTTTCTAGAAATGGAAGCTTTTCCAAGGCCTTGGATTTTGATACCTATCTGTGTGCCTTGCCAAGGTTAAAGGAACGGTTCAAGCTGCTTGTGTAAGGAGAGCCTGTAACGATGGGCCTGGCTTTATTTGCCTTGAGGGTGGCCAGTAAAGCAGCAGCCCCTGTGCCAGCGTGGCCTGCAGGGGCTCAGCCACAGCTGTGCTCGAGGGGACGCCAGAACTGACCTCCCCCTTCAACAGAGGGGGGGGTCTCCTTGGGCGAGCTCCTGGGCTGCTTTGGTGGAATTTGAGTATTTCTCACACTCTGAGGTCTTTTCTGGACGATTCCCCTCCGGGATGGAGTGGCTGGGGCAATTCTTTCTGGTGATTGCCCTTGTGTACTGCAATTTCTTGATTTTTAGCTCCAGAGAAAGTAACTTCAGCTGCAGTTTGTGGAATTTGTGCCAGCTGAGTCCTTTGCATGCGGGAATGGGAATATCCCTCGTGGAGCGATGTGAGCGCATGCCCTGTGCTGAGCAGCTCCTGAGGTTTGGGATGCTGGTGTGCGCACGACCCTCTCCAGGAAGCCTTGTGCCCAGCATCGTGCTCTCCACCTGCAGAGGTGGTCGTTTATCCTTGCGCCTCACGTGGAAGTAACTGTGAAAATTTGCCCTCATTTGATAAATTTGATAATTCTTGGTAAAAATCAATTTCTGGAAATTAATTTGAAAGAAAAGGAAAAAGACATATACCTAAATGGTCCTCTTCGTTACAAAGATTGTGTTGCTGAAGGGTGAAATTGGTGGCAGGAGGGTGCTTGCAGCTGTGATCTTAAATAGCTGCAGACCTGAATTTGGCTATTTATTATCTTAATCCTAGCAGTCCACCAGGAAGGAAGGAAGATAATTATTAATGACAGATTTTAGTTAAAGTTCATTTGTTTGTGATGGAACTAATTAGCTGTTCCAGGTGTTCATCAGTTCAACAAGACAGCATTTAACTATCAAATGCTCCAATTACAATGTGGCTAATTAAACATGATTAAATTGTTGGGTTTACAAACACTGTAATTATAGAAAAATACACATGTAGTGGGTTTATGCTCTGTATCAGACAAGATGTATTCCAGAGATTGCACCTTAAGCATTTGACACAAAATCTATATGTTTGTTGTGCTTCTAGGTCAGAAAAGTACCTTGGAAAAGTTATAACAAGATGCTGAATTGACTGATCAGTAAAAACAAGATAAGGAAGGAAAAATACGAATTGCTCAACTCGTTAATGACATCTAGAACTTAACAAACGTGCAAATGCTGTGCTTGAATCCAAAATTCCTCAGCTAAGCACCTGGGATAGCGATGTCCAACAGGTCTTGAATCAGGAGTTGACTAGACTTTGGTCCGTGCCTGCTCCCCTTACAGCAAGTCCCGCCATCCCAAATTGCAGGTGGCTGCAGTGGCTTTAACTGAGGGTCGCTTTCCTTCCAGGAGCGAGCGCAACGAGGGCCGCCGTTTCGCTGCAGCTCTCCGTGGTTCTCGGGCAAACCGAGGCGGGCGTTTGGGCCTGCTCTGAGGGCACTGAGTCAGGGTGAGTACAAGGAGGTGAGCAAATACCAGGGTCTTCTCGGGGGAGAGTTGCTAGCAGTGCCCTCAGCACAGGAGGGGTGGGTGGGAGTTTTTTTTCTGGAAAAAACTCTAAATTTCCTCTATTTTTCTGGAGCTTACTCAGCTTTTTGGAAAATTCTGATGGAGATCTGAAGATAGATTAAAGCAGATTTCTTAAACTGAACTTGAATACTCTGGCACTTCTTACTTAACGTTTGGGTCTAATACTTCATATTGTGATGGGGGTAATGGCAGAAAACTAAGTGTTTGTTGGAGATGCGGGAAGGAAGTAGCTGCCACATGCAGTGGAGTTGGCATGCAGGAAAAGGAGGAGAATGTTGTTGTCTTTTTGCCTGTTGGAGCAATAATGAAGGTTTGAATGACCTTTCTTCAGGCTAGTTTAGGTGTGCTGGTGTTCAGGCCGGGGCAGTTCCCTTCAGGCCTACGCAGGACAAAATACAGTGCGACCTGAATCTTTGATAGTTTGGATTTGCTTTTCCTGCTAGCTATTATCCTTTGGATTAGCACCTGATAGTTATTTTAATACAAAGAAATCTCTGTGGTGGTCCATTCCATTTTAATTTTTGTCCTGAGGAATGTACGTGTCACTTCATTGTGAGTGGGGCCTGTTAGGAAAGCTGTGTACTGCACTGAACTCATAATAAGATGTATTTTAATTTCTGATTAATTCAATTTGTATCAAAATTCAAGATTTAAAGGTGAAGAATGAATAAAAAATCAGCAGGGAAAGAGGGGAGAAGCGTGTTAGCACAGTGTGTGTGTGTGTGTGTGTGTGTGAGAGAGAGATAGGAAATAATGCAAGCCACTGTCTCTTGCAGCAGCCCAGGGTGCCTGCAGCTGGCCTGGTGCGGAGGGCGGCTGAGTCCCCGGCAGCCCCAGGTAAGAAGTATTAATGAAGCCAAATGATGAGCAAAGGCTGCACTGCGGGGCGGCCGCCCACTCCGCTTGCCCTGTGCCCCTGCTGGGGAGAAGCCGGTGCCCGCGGGGCGGCCGGCTCCGCAGCGCCCGGCCCTGCGCCCCGGCCACGGGCTGCCCGCGCCTGCCATCGGCCACGGGGGCTGCAAGCAGTGTCAGAAAGAGCCGTCTGTCTGTGTAATTTGCTGCTCATAAAAAAGACAATGAAATGAAGGCCGATAAAAATAAAATTGTATATTCTGCCTTTTGGGCAGTTTTATACTTCCTGCTGGCAATGAGGCTAAAAGGGCACGATAATATTGACTAAACGTCTGGACTTTGTTTAAGTGTTCTTGATAGTTAATCAATCTGCTTGTGCCCGAAGCGTCAGTAGCCCTTCAGCTCCGAGGGGCAAGGCAAAAATCCGCCCGGCTCCTCTGGCCCTCCAAGGATGACAGGGCTGGAAGCAAAGTATGAGGAGCTTGTTGGGTTGTCCTGATGGAGTTAGCATTGGTTGCTGCCTGTCACTCTAGATGATGCTTTCTATGTACTTAATTGACCATTTCAGCTGGCGTACAGACCATCAGCTGATGTGTTTATGCTGCAGAAGGCTCATACTGAGTGGTGATAGTGTCTGCATCTAGCATGGGTTACACACAAACCTAAAACAACTTGAATGAGTTTGATTAAAAAGAAAGACAAAGAGGATTTATTTTCTCCCTTGGGACTAATAAATATGGATGTATATGTCAGAGGCTTTGCCTGAGACCCTTAAAATGGTCTTTTTAAGTCTTAATAGAACTGCAAAGGAAAAGACAACAAATCCCTTTTTTTTTTTTTAAAGAGACTCCCCTCATAACTTTGATCTTAAGTGAAGGAAAAGAGAAAATCCTTTACAGCTGGGGAGCAGGTTGCAGTTCTGTCAGCTCTGTCCCCTCAGTTCTCCCAACCCTGGTGCGGTGCCAGGGCTGGCAGGGATGGGGACGGGGATGCCCTGGCCGGGGCAGCCGCGGGGGGTTCAGCCACCTTGGAGAGGAGCCTTGGAGAGGAGCCTGGCAGCCCCGGCTGCTTGGGCAGTAATGCAGAGCCGCCCATCTCGCGTGTGAGCCACGACCCTGTAAATGCCTGTGTTGAGCTGGGGGTGGTTTGGCTGCTCACGTTTAGCTGGGCTATGAGCTGCCCATGATGCTAGTGATGTTTGCTATTCATTCTGAGACGCATATCTCACACCAGCTCATTTGTATGCACGTGGTATAGGGTTCAGGTGGTATTCGCTGGGAGGATTTTTGTACCAAAATAAATGGAAAGCATTGGCAGGCTTTGTGAGCTCGGGTTTCTGGGGGACCCCTCCCGGGCAGCTCTGCTGGGTGAGGGGGCGCTCGGGACCTGCTGCAGGTCTTGGGGCTGGGGTGGCAAATCCAGCTGACACGTTTGGCCTCTGCCTTCTGCTGGGCTGTGACTGCTGTGTCCAGAATGAAGCCGTGGAAGGGACCCCGTTACAGCCCTGTAAATAAAAATGAAGGCTCTTCAATGGTGGCCTGTGAACGCTCTCCTGTTGGCACAGGCTTGATCTGAGCTTTGTTTTACAGCTTTCTACATGAAATCCCTGCTCTTGCCTCGCTGTGGCTTCCCAGCTATTCCTGGCTCCCGGCTTCACCTGCTGTGTGATGTTCAATGATAACAACTCGCAGATGCCTTCATGTGCAACAGCTTGATTCATGTTTTTCATCTTGCTCATTTGAAATACATGATCCCATTTTTCTTTCTTCCCACCAGGAGAAGCTGCATCCTCATTCTGACTTTTTTTTTCTGGTTATGAGATGCAGATGTTGGTACTCGGTATAATCTTTTGGATGTGGCGCGTGCTGCTAGAATTGAGCTCTCTGAGTTAATGGTGGAGCACCTACAGGATGATAGTTGCACAAAGTCTTCTAAAGCAGTGGAAAAAATTGGAACTAAAATGCATGAAAATCCTTATAGCACTGCAGTGAAGCTGCTTAATTACTGAGAAAAAAGCTAGGTAAAAGATAAAAGAAAATGACTTAAGAGTACAGAAAGTAAATTGCAGTAAAAATGGATAGTTATGCAAGAGTGGATTTGGGAAAGGCATTCCCTGCATCCCAAACAGCAGGAAGTCGCCTCGTGAGTATGCAGTTGAACAAAACCGTGAGGTTGTTCCCTGGTTCAGTTCTGACAGTTGCCCAGTTTGTCCAGAGACCCGGATACCCCTGGCAAAAGTAAATAAATCACTGCAGAATCCTGTGAACCGTGTGGGCAGGGGGATTCGCCAGGCCCTGCCTCCTCTGGGAACTCCATGAGGAGGGGTTTGGCCTCCATTTCCAAGAGGGAATTGCTCTGCCTGCGCAGACAGCAACTGCTCTAGGCCAATTACTGCAAAAGGAAGGCAAGGGCCAGGCTGGGCACACTGAAAAGGGCTGTGAAAATCGCCCTGATTGCCCCGCGTGTGCCCGCAGAGCAGCCGGGCGGGAATGCCGCGGCGGGCGGGAATGCCGCGGCGGGACCTGCGCTGCGGGAACTGCAGGTGGCAGCAGGGGCCAGCTAATGCAGGGAGGCTCCGCGCTCCCTGAGTTGCTCTGGCCCTGCATACGGCAAAAGGAGTTGAAACGCCACAGGAAACCTTTTCCTCAACGCAGCATTCCATATTTTTAAGGAGCTGACAAGTGTTTTTAGGTGTAATGTTTCCAATAACTGTAATGACACTTCACGGCTCCCTCTGGGATGCCCTGAACTGCCTTTCCCCGGGGCGGGTTACTGGTGGTTACTTTGCAGCGCTGGCACCATTCTGAAAATATTTATTGAATTTTCCTTTTTTTATGGTGTTCCAACTGAGCAAGTCACTTGAGCAATATATTATTTATATCCAGCAGGGTTAAAATCATTCTGGCCATGTGAACAGGAGAAGCAGGTGAATGGCTGTACACAAACCAGAGAACTTGATGCTGTGTGTTAAAACATGCCCTGAAAAATGCAAACCCAGGGGATTTTATCTCATTCTGTTTTGATCTGATGATTTAAAAAGGTTTCTCGAGGAGCTGGTGAGCAGGCCTGTCCCCTGCACTCGCTGCTTGGGCTGGGCACTCCGGCCCGCGGTGGGTTTGGGCGCAGGGTGAGGAGCGGGCTCCGCGCGTGCGTTCCCCTTGCAGGACAGGGGAGGATGCAGGGCGGGATGGATGCAGGGCGGGATGGATGCAGGGTGGGATGGATGCAGGGCGGGATGGAGCGCGGCACTGCCCGCGTGCCGGGCGCCGGAGCGCGAGGGCGCCCGCAGCGCCGCCCTGCCCCAGGAGAAACACCCCGGTGCGTAAATGTGAATAATGCATTCTCCTCAGGAAATCGTCACACATGAGCAAATGGCTGAGTTAATCCAAGTATTAATTTGTTCAGCCCTTGGGAATATGTTAAGAACATAAATGAGGTGCAGATATCACATTTGGCATGTACATGCTCATTTCCAAATATGAATTTGTTGCCTATGCTAAGTTGAATAGAGAATAAGCAAATATATTTTAATGATGCTTATGGGGAGCTGACGTGCAGTTGGGCCTGTACGTGCTTAAAATGTCCCTTGCAGGGAAAAGTGGATGAAAGAGCCTGTGGGCAGCACTCAGCACCTATCTCGAGGTGGATGCTGTGCAAGCCGCATCGGTCGCGGCACGGCCGCTCCGGCGCCCGCCTCCGCCCAGCAGGCTTCCTAGGCCAGAGCCCACGGCTTCAGAAAGGATCATTATCCTCAGTTATTTCATTTCTCTCACTATTGATGCGCGGGGTGGTGTGTGTTTGTTTTTGAATACTCTCCTTAGCCTGACTCCGTTGGGGAGCAGAGCCTGGTGTTTGCATTAAATATCGTATCGAGTGATTTGTGGTAGCCGTGGGCTTTCGAGGGATGAGAGCTGTTTGTTTTCCACCCAGGAACCTCCCATCTGGCCTTTAGCTGGCGTCTCGGCTCCCTTCTCGCAGGGGAAACACAAATGCTGCTCAAATTATGTTCTGATTTCAGTTGCCGGTAGCAAAGCAGCAGCAGGGAAGCGGCCTGGCTTGCCTCGTTTCTTGGGCTGAGCTGTGGAAGCAACGTGGGAACTTGCTGGTTCCGTTTGGGCAAGGGACGTGACAGCTCTCGTGGCCTGGGCCCATCCTGGGTGAGGTGAGAATGGGAACGGGAACAAACATCAACTGTTCTGATTTTGCCTGTAACCGAGCGCTGGGTGAGCGCCCGGCTGTGCCTTCCTTGCTGCCGGCTTCGCTAGGGATGGAGCTGAGCGCCGTGTGGCCCTCTGTGCTTGGTGGTGCTGGCCCCGTGGGCTCAGCCCTGCTTCCCAGGGCAGGTGCCCGCCTGTGGGATTGGGCCCGATGGGAGCTGCCCCCCGGGACCGGTGTCTCCAGCGCCGGGCAGGGCCAAGCCCCGGGCCGCGGTGGCCCCGGGAAGCAGGGCCTCAATGAGGGCGCGATGGGCCCGTGCGTCCCGCCAGAAACGCCAGAGAAAGCGACTTGCCAAAACAACAGGCACCTTCCCTCGGGAATAACTGGTGGGAAAGGTTGCAGCCCTCCGATTACAGCTTCTGAAAATGCAGAATAATCAGCACCAGCAGCTCAAATCGGTGCTCCTGGTCATTCAATTGTGTCTACACTGTTCATTTCTGATTACTTTAAATATAAGTTTACTATTTAAATGTGAAAATAACTTCCAGCAAGGCAAGATAGAGAATGGAATGTGAAAATATTGATGTTGGTTGTTTATCCAGCGGTTGCATCTAATGCTAGCAGGTAATTTTTATGTGTTCTTTGGGGTGCTTTTCTGCAATTTACATAAGGAAATTGCTTATTTCTGAAAGCAATATCATGCCCTCAGGAAACGTACCCCAAGGGCAGCCCTGGCAGCACCTGCAGAGAGTGAGGAAGCGACTGGCAGCATCAACACAGCGAGAGGATGGCAAAAAAGAGAGAGAAGTAGCAGGACGGCCCCACCGTGCGCCAGCCCTGCTGCGTTATTTACCCAGCAGCTCCATGGCCTGGGGCCCCGGGAGCGCCGGCCCCTCTCCGGGGTCTCAGGCCTTTCCCAGGGCCAGGCTGCATTCCCGGCTCCGGCCGCCTCCGTCCTGCCGCGCCAAGGCCGAGGAAGTTGCCGGGTCCTGGCACCGGCCGCTGCGCTGCCAAGCAGCTTCCTCTGGCTCCTCTGAAAGGTGGGAAACAAGGAAAACGATTCTGAATTGCTCAGACGTTCTGCGTGTTTTTCCAAAATGCTACCTGGGAAGCCCTGCTGCTGTTGGCCTCGGACATACTTTGCAAACCAGCTCTGTACCGTGTGTGTGCTTTGGTGTTGTGTTCGGTTGCTTGTTTGGGGTGTCCTGATTTGCCTGGATGCCCCCGCTAAGCGCTGGGAGTGTTCGGGTGACTCAGGCCTGCAGTGACCTGTCCTCTTTCCGTGCTGGCCCTGCAGCTGATCCCCATGTCCCTGTGCTCCTTCTTCCATTGCAGAGCAGCAGCCCTGGCCAGTCACCTTGGCTTCATATTCCAGAAGTTCTGTGCGCATTTCCAAGGATGGACAAGAGTTTTCCATAGGGACAGGCACTGCGGTGCCTCCACGGAGCCACCAGCCTAGAATGGGCACAGAATTAACATATTTCCTGGAGCAGAGAGGGGGCAGCAGGTTGGTGTGGTCATGCAGGTGGTTTTCCAGCCTTCTGTACCAAGTCGGCCAGCCTGGTCCCAGCTGCTCGGCTGCCCAGTGGGACTGGTGCCCTTTGCCTGGCAGGGCAAAGAAAATCTTGGCATATGCAAGGAGAAACACCACAGCTGCCCATGCCAACTGTGGGTTTACATCACATTGAATATTCATGGAGATCCAATATTGCACAACTTTTTATTTATTTTTTTATAGATATAAAATATTTTTTGATAAGCTAGACAAATTCTAACCTTCAGAGAAGTCATGGATAGGACTACTAACTGGCTCTAAAGCAGTGAGGTTTTGCAGGGGGAGTCAACAGAAGGACTCAGACTTGCATAGTGATAATGTATGGGGACACTTTTGGAAAAGGAAGCACTGCAGAATTTAGCTTTTAGCCTTCAGCAGCGCTTCCTTGGGAAGCACGGCTGGGCTGCACGGAGGCGCTGCGCTCGGAGCCGGGTCCCAGTGCTTCGGGCTGCCCACCGTGCCACCCTGCTCGTCGCAAGGGACACGGGAAGGGTGGGAGAGGGGGATGTAGGAATACTGCTCTGTGCAGGATAGCAGAACCGGCTCCCGCCTTCACACACGCTCAGGGAGAGGGGGCTCGCTGGGTAATGGATACATGGAAAACACATCCGGCTGTGAAGGAAGGTGGTTGGAAGCGAATAAGGCTGGTATTGGCTTGTTGTGCTTATGCTGTGTGTAAGGGCCTGGTTTTCCCTTTGGGCTCTGCATGTTTCATTAGCCGAGTTTTGCAGCAGGGAGGAAAGATAATTGAATACGTTTTGGGCTGCAACGACGAGCTCTTTCCTCTAATACATTCTTGGTTTTCAGTTTTCACTCACAGCTTGCTGACAAGATGATAAAAGATACCGTGGTGTGCGCGCCTTGTTAAATAGACGCTTTACTTGCACAGATTGGTAAATAATTTTAAAAACGCTCTGCTTCTGTTTAGCACTAACCTGCTGATAGGGGAGAGGGATTAGTCTTTAAGTCTTAAGGGGGAGCGGGACAGGGTGGGATTTGGGGGCATCTCCCTGTTTGCCCTCATGCATGGAGCGCCTGGACACGGGCCGGCAGGCAAAAGCTTGGGCTGTGCCTCCGGCCTGCTGCCGAGACGGGAACGTGCAGAGATGAGGAAAAACCTATGGATCAGTGGGTGAGCGGATGGAGGCAGCAGCCTCCTCGCAGCACTGAGGGGCAGGCCCGGCCCTGTACCCCACGGACGCGAGCCCAGTGTCCACGGAGCCAGGACGGTGCCGGCCCTGCGTGCTCCCCATCCGCTTGCTGCACGGCCGGGAAGAGCCGGCCGGGCTCGGGCTGCCCCCTCCTGCGTGGCTGGGGGCCGCGGCGCAGGGACGGACCCGCAGCCGGGCGAGGGGAGGCCGGGCAGGGCGTCCCGCAGCCCGAGCAGGCGCCTGCCCGCTGAGCTGGCTGCCGCTGCAGGGGGGCCCACGGGCACCAGCCCCGCAAATCTCCACGGCACAGGCGGGAAAACGAGGAAAAAAGCCGAAAAAATTATTAGGGCGGTGGCAAGAGCCTGTACCTGAAAGACTAACAAAAGGTGCCTTGAATGAGGGGTGACCTCTCATCGCCACAGTGCCCTCTCTGTCCTCTGCATCACTCGGATTTTGTGGTATTTTGGGGATCGTGCAGACATTGGACAATCACAGATTTGCAGGGAAGCAAGTGTTGCATTTTATGTGTGGGAGGTGTGTAGGCTCTTTCATTTTGTAGATTTATAGAACAATGCCATGTGTTTTTTCAAAAGCCCATCAGACCTTGTCCTTCTTTCCAAGGATCATTGATGATTTAAAAAAAAAAAAAAAAAAGTCTGATGGATATATTTTGTATATGAGATGTTTAAATCTGTTTAAACACACTCTAAAGTTGTAGATTCAAGTGCTCAAAGAAAAAGGTAGGAAGGTAGGAAACAGTGATGAATGAAGAAACAGTTTTGATTTTTGCTAGCTATTCACAGGCAAAACAAGTTACCTAGTTAGAAGGCAATATCTAAACTTGTCCTTCGGTCAAACCTAGGCTTCCTACAGCCGCTTGATGTCAGCTTGTCTGCAAGGACAGACCCTGTGCCTTCACTGGGACTTCAGCTCCTTGGGATGACCGCAGTCCAAGCACTTCCAGAAGTTGGGGACCTGGAATGGTGTTTCTGCTGGAAATGTAAGTCCTGTCAGCAGCCGGTCTCTTCTTTAGCCCAATCTTCATACCAGCCTCCTGCTTCATAATGAAATTGAGATGCTCTATATGGTGTTTTAGCTGTAATCTTTGAAAACACACAGCAAAACTCTGAAAATAGTATGTATTTTTTCTGATGACCCATCATTTACCATAAGAACCAAGAGACAGATGTTTGCAGTCTTCCCAAGACCTGTCTCCGCAGATGGGCGGTTCCAGAAAAGCTGTGGCTGTAGGTGAAGCCAAGAGTCCTTGGCTCGTGCGCTCAAGGAACCCGGGATTAACAGGAGCCGGGGAGCAGCCGGTGCCCGTGCCCTGTCCGGATCAAGGCTGCGGCGGTTGAGCGAGGTGTGGCTGCTCCTGCAGGCCCCGCGTTCCTTCCCAGCCAGCCAGCTCGGGGAGCTGGGAAAAGGTAAGTTAAGGCAGCTGCTCTGCTTAGCAGAGGCGCCAGCTCTCGTGACCCGCGTGGTTTGGCAGCATTTGGCGCTAATGCGATGGGTCCTGTCAGTGCATCTCAAGTGTGCGACCGTGTGGCTAAAGAAGCTGCTAAAAATGGGATGCAATTTCAAATTAAAGGCCTAAAATGCAGAGGGGAAGAAAAAGCTCCAAATTTTCCTCAAACGCGACAAGGCTCAGGGACTTGGTCTGAAGGCTGTTTAGTGATGACACTCCTAATAATAATTCCAAAAGAAGACTTATTTTTACTTCCACAGAAGCTTTGATTAGGATGCAGCTGGTGACTTGCTGTAGCCTGAAATCCATCCTGTCATCTAGCCAATTATTTTCTGCCTTGTCTCTCCTACAAAGATACTTTTCTTAAGTGTGATGGAAAGTCTGTATGCACTTGCTGATAATTGAAAGATTTAGCAGCACTTTTAGAGCGCTATTTCATTGCTGTGTGTTTAGTGCATGGGGATTGGGGGGTACCTTTCGGAGGTGCCCAGGGTTATGGTCCTGCTGAAAGGTCAGTGCAAAATTCAGCTACAAATTCATCAGAAGCTGTAAAACCTGCCGAGATGGCAAATATGCCATGTCTGGGCCTTGGTGTTGACTGAGCACAGTGCAAATACAGGTGGGTGCAATGGCTGGAAACAAGGCGTTAGTTATGGAAAAGGAGGAGGGTGGAGTGGGGGAAGGGAAAGAAGAAAATGATGGAAGAGAAGAAAAAAATACCCTGCTTGAAAGATACCCTTTTAGTTGGTCACTGACAGAAAAGACAATTTCCAGGTGGCATTACCTTTCTGGATGAACCCGTGAGAAGAAATTCCAATGATCAACCAAAAGTGTGCCTGCATTGCAGCATGTTAATAAAGGCTTATGTAGGAAGTATGTAAAAGTCAGAAGCAGCCATGCTGCGTTTCCTGCAAATTGTGGGTGGTTTTTCCAAAAGTCTTGGATACTTACTGGCCTCATGCTCATAGCATTTAGATCTATCTGCTCTTTGGAAATCAGTTATTTGTAGTGGAGGTAAATAGCCAGATAGCTGAAGGCTTTTGGCTTCCAGCAACGTGTCTGGGTGCCGAGGAGCTGCCTGCTCACTGTTGTGGGCTGCAGGTGAAGCTGGATTTGGGCTCGCGGGAGGAGGGCAGATACCACGGGAGGCCTCCTTAATGTCCCAAGCCAGCCCTAACTCTGGTGCTGAGCCCTTGGCTTCCCGGCAGGATCAGGGCACCAGGAGGTCTTGACTCCTTTCCCCACTGCAGCTCCTGGTGCTGCAGGAGCCATTTGCTCTGCAGGACCTTGGTGTCCCAAAGGCACCAATGGACCCCAGGTGGGAACCAAGCAGCCTCACTGGGACCACGGCCTCGAGACCTGTTTTTACTCCTCCTCTAAAGACATGACAGAAAAATGGCCTTTGAGAAAAGGGTTTCTGCCCTGGCAATGCAGCAGTGGGTTGCTGAGGAGCAGCAGTAGCAGGGAGCATGAATGCAATTTTCTTGTGCGTGTTTTGGCTGAAGACCAGCAATGTGCTTCAGTGAATAGGAGCATCATTGATTAAAGTGGCTTGACTGTTGATGCCGTATTTCAGCGGTGTCTTGCAGTGTTGGTGGCTCAGATCTATCTATCTTGTTAACTTAAGTTGAAACTGAGAAGGCTGTAGGAATTTAAAAATCACCCCCTGGAATCTAGGCAGAGCTTGCAGTATGAGCAATGAAAGCAGACTGAGATACAAGCTAAGAAAATGCATATTTGCAATTCATTCATATTTTTTGTCCAGCTGAAGGAGCTCTGTGTAGCTTTAAATATGACTGCCTCTTATTTTTAATTGAGTATTAAATGATGGTAATAGATGAGGTGTCCTGTGAGGGTGGCTGCCTGAATGACACGTTACCTGCAGTTTAAGCACATTTGCATGCGTTGCAAATCAAAACGTGGAGCTGTATCTATTTTTAACTCTAGTTTCTGAAACTTTGCACCAGATAGTGGATTTGGAGATTGTGGGTGGCTCTGGGCTCAGGAGCAGCAAGCGAAATATCAATGGAGTCGGAGGGCTCCGTGTCCCCATTAGGTGCTTTGCTAGGGCAATGTTCACTAGACTCTTTCTCACTCGCTCTAATTTGGTAGTGGAGTTCATCTGCATCTTCCAGTGATGAATATTCACCTGCTGGGAGAGCAGTTGAAACAGGTGATAGCTACGGGGGTGTGTCCACTTACTCTTGTCCATGATCTCTCAGATGGGGAGGCAGACACAGCTGCAGGCGGGTGCTTGTGGATGAGGCCGGGACGTGGAGGAGCACCCGGAGCTGCAGCATTTCCCTTCTCGTTCCCTGTGTTATAGGCAAGACCTTGCCCAGCCGCCTGGCGGTGCCACGTTGGGATCCAGCCTCTGCCAAGGGGCTTCACCTGGAGCTGGTGCACGGAAAGGGCAGCTGGAAAGCAGCGTTGCACGCGGCGCTCTGCGACCGGCGCCTTGCTGCATGCGGAGGTGAGCCCGTGTCCTGCCAAAGGGAAGGTGACATTTGGCGGGGGCATTCCTTGGTTTAGGAGGTGAGCAGTGTGTGGTGGGCTGGCAGGAGGCTGGGAGAGGGTTTTCTTGTGGCGATGGGAGGAAGCTGGACAGAGCTGGGGCCAGTGAGGTGGGTGGTGGCTGCCACAAACACTGGCAGCGCCTGTAGCCACGTCACCAGCGCGGCTCTCCCTGCGCCTTCATCAGGGCCTTGGCACTGTGGCTGTTCCCCCATCACTTCTACTTGGGGAATACTTTATTTTGCTTCCCATTATTAATTACTGGCTTGACTTCCCTTCAAAGCAAGGTACAGGACTGTGGCCGTGCTCCGGGTTTGGAAAGCCCCAGGAGTGACGCAGGGGCCCGCGTCGGTCTGCCCATTAGGGGCAGGTGTTATGTATGTTGCTTTTTGAGAAGTGACTGCATTTTAATTTTTCTAGTTAATTTGATTCTTTTGTGTGTGTGTGTGTGTGTGTGTGTGTGTGTGTGTATTTGTTAATGCTGCTGTATTCCCAGCTCTCCTGGCTTGCTATGGAAACCTTCCAGAAAAGTGTTAAGAGCAGTTTCTGAACAAGCTCCTCAGAACCAGCCATGTGCAAAATAGCTCAGCTGCCAGGAGACGTGGGGAGCCCCAGATGGAGCTGCTGTTACGAATCAGAATAATTCAGTAATCAAATTACCGCGCTGCCTCGGCCCCTGGGTTGCAAGGGCTCATTTCTAAGTGCCACTTGCGAGTCCCTGAGGTAAGGAGAGGTTGCGGCAGCTCTCGCTTTTGTCAATATCTATCAAAATTTCTGGCCCAGCTTCACGCCTGCGGGCTGCCTGTGCACAGGCAGCGTGGGGCAGGGCCGACACCGTCCCAGGATGGCCGGGCTGCGGGCGGCCGGGCTGCGGCCCACGCAGAGCGGGCACGAGGCTGCTGCGCCCGGCTCACCCTGCGGCTCGGGAGCTCGAGCCTTCGGAAAGGAGGCCCCAAAGGAAGCACCTCTGCATGGCCACCGCAATGTGCAAGTCGATGGTAACGATTGTACGGGAGACCTGTAGTCCAGGTTTTGCTACCGTGATGCCCCTGGATGGCTGCCCCATGGGGAGTTCCTGCTCCAACCCCCAAGTATCGACAGGGAGAGAGCAAACAGTGTTTCACAGGTAACAGTTTTCCTGTTTGAATTGACTGAAGGAGCGAAAGCCAAGCAGGACTGAATGTCGGTCTACAAAGTACAGCGCAANAAAAAAAAAAAAAAAAAAAAAAAAAAAAAAAAAAAAAAAAAAAAAAAAAAAAAAAAAAAAAAAAAAAAAAAAAAAAAAAGATGGATTTGGGAGCATGTTTCTGGGAGGGGAAAAATGATTTTTATGAAGGTTATTTCCTGAAAATTACTGCACCTGCCCTCCATATTCCTTTTCTTTTTCTTGACTGCTACTGACTGCTGCTTGTGCTACTTGTTCATTATCCTTGTTAAAGCAAAAGGACTTCCTAGAGCAAAGTGATGCTAAGAGTTGCTTAATTGTGGAAGATCAGCAGGATTTTGGGCAATCTAGGACGGGTTTTATCAGGCATGGCATAAGTGCGGCCATTTCACCCTCCTGCTGTTTAATAGAGGGCTGGGATTTACTTGAACTGGAGGCTGATTCAGGAGAGCCGGATTTGCCTGGAAGGAAGGAACCATCAGCAAAGGTGTCTGAGCAGATCCAGGGTGCTAAAGCACAGTGGAGACGGGACGTGTTTGCTCTAAGGTTGTTTAAGGTGTAGAAGGAAGAAGAACAGCAAGCAGAGCCAGAGCTATCAGGTAATGGGAACATCCTGGTCGTGATCTCGCTGTTTGCAGTAGGGTAAACTGCACTGCCTCAGCACAAATATAAATGTCAAAACCTGATCAGAGAGATGAGAGTGCCAAGGGTCGAGACTGGAAAGCAAAGAAATAGCCTATTGCAAGAAGCAGTGCTCGTGTGGGGATGCTGAAATGCTTTTCTCCCAGCTGGGCCCCGGGCGGCTGCTGTCACACAGAGCAGTCGGGCGGCCCGGACGGAGCTGCGGTGTTCGGCTGCCGGCCGCTGACTCCTGCGGGTCCCCCCGGCAAGCCCGGCGGCGCCGTGGGGCCTCACGTGAAGCTCCGGGCTGTCTCCAGCCTGCGTGCCCGTAGAGATGCCAGCAGGTCAAACTGGCATCAAGGTATGAAGCCGCATTATGGCCACGTGCATTCCAGGGGATCTGTGCATTTACTTTGCTATTTAAGTATGATAGAGGTGATGTATTATGGAGTCCAAAAACACCATTAGCATGCCACATCTAGAATGCAGACCTAATCTTATTTACCCTTGTCCTGTGTGGGAAATTTTAATTATTTTCTCTGATTTAAAGGAAGGATACCTCCAGGAAAACCAGGATTAATGCTGCAGCTAACTGGTTTTCTCAAACATAAACTTGCAGCGGTAACAGCAGAGAAAATATGGAAACGTGTGAGCATTTCTTTTAACATTACCTTGTGGAAGCAGTATGAGAGCTATTAATATTTTATCACGGAGATCTGTGACTGTGTGCAGCTGAGTGCTCCGAGTGCATGGCAAGACTGAAGCTGACAGAGGCGCTTCCCGGGATGGGCCGTGGCCGCTTCCTTTGCCCGTGTATCAGCAGTTGCGGAGCAGTGCGAGCGTAGGCAGCGTGCGGCACAACGCGGCAGGGTGTCCTCCTTGCCCCGCGTGTCTGCCCTGCCTGTGGCCGAGCCGAGCTGACCCCGTGGGGCTCGGGCAGCGCCGGGGGCTGCAGTACTGCCATGGGGCTTGGGCAGCCCTGGGGGCACCCACGGCCCTGCTTTCCTTGCCCGCCTTGCCTGACCGCTCCTGTTGGCGCTGGTGCTGTGTTTGCCCCAGCGGGCAGGGTCCCTGCGGCACGAGCGAGGGGTCATCGCGGCGCTGTCGTGGGTCGCTCCGAGTTGCCCTGTGTCACTCGGCTGGTGCAGCAGCTTCCCGCTCCCCTGGCGCCTCCCGCAGCGGCTGGACGGCAGTGCCTGGTGCCCCGTCGCACTCGCTCTTTCCCGTTCTGTTGTTCTTGCAAAAAGCAGCCTAATTTACAAAGTTGAGTTGAGAGGATCAACCATATGCTATCGTTCTTACTACATTCATCATTTTTACTATTTTGAACTACTTTCTAAGTCCTGTTTTAAAAAATCCTCCAAACAAACCCCTAATAACTTCCACTTTGGCCATCTTTGTAGCTCTGTGTGGGACTAACCACAGTAATTTTCTACAGCTTTCCAAGTTCAAGCCCTTGGGCCTGCAGGGTTGGTTTCTATATGGCTGCTTTTCCAGGGATGAGAGTATTAGATGTCTTTTTTGAAAAACAGCGCTTAATTTCAGAAAGCGTTAACTTTTGCTCCTCGTTTACTTGTCTGCGGAAGCTGTTTTTGATGAAGATGCCCTGCTACGAGGACGATGCCGTTCCCCTGAGGTTTCCACTGTGCTGCAGCAGCTGTCATGCCCCGCACGTAAGTTATTGAGGCAGGAAGGAGCTTGCAGAGCGCCTCGGGTGCCCCGCTGCAGCCCTGAGAGGCTCTGCCCGAGCCCGGCAGAGCGGGGCGGTCGGTGCAAAGCGCTCCGTGAGCAGCGGGTCAGTGACGGAGGCCTTTCTTCCCCCGTAACTTGTCATTCGCTGCGATGAGAGATGATGACGAGTGCTCTGATCTTACATAGCCTTTTTTTAAGGCCTATGCGTAGTGTTCCCCTGAATCAGCCTTAGCAGGATGATATGATCATTGTCCTGAGCTCAGAGGTGATTTGTTTTCTAAACTTATTTTCCTTCTTCATTTGGATAGGACTCCATCTGGCTGTGTGGAGAAGACAACTGTCACAAGGTAAGGCTGGTGTGCTGAGGGACCCGCACTCCATGCTTGGCAGTCACAGCAGCTGCTGGCGCCTGGCCCAGCTGGGCGGAGGCGGGACCCCTGTGTGCACAAGGGCATCTGCAGCCCTCTGCTTTCCTCTGTCTTTAAACCCGCTGCCTTGTACGTGCACTGCTTGAAGGCTGGAAAGTAAAATCAGGGTTTGGAGAAAGAGACAAGAGCCACCACTGACATCCCATACAACCCTGTAATGGAATGGAGGCCCAAATCCACAAGGGTTTTCAGTGGTGTCACTAACAAACAGATGTACTGGGGCTCCGGAGAGTTTTACTGCCTTCCTGGCTCTGAGAACAGGCAGCAGCGTTGCCTTGTTCCCTTGCCTTGCAAAGGTGCAGAGCACTTGAAGCAGCTGGGATGCTGATAGGCCTGTGGCCTCTCTTTGCCACCGCTGGGTTGGTGCCATGTGGGACCTCTCTCAAAGTGGAAGCGTCTGGGGCTGTTTGGCCGCCGGGGTGTAGAGCGTCGGGCCCCGCGCCTCTGCAGCGTCCCCTTGTCCCCTGTTGCGGTGGTGAGTTGGGAGTTACCCAAACACCCGGGAGGCCGCCCACAGCTTCAGTGTAAAATGGATTGTTTTCATCAATTCTCCTTTCTTTCCTTTCCATCCCGCTGCTCCCCCACGCCTGCTCCCCCACGATTTAGCAGAGCAGGGATGCACCTTCCTCCCCGGTGTAATGTGGCATGTCTCCAGTATAGAGACAATTTGTCTGTCTGACACCGTGAGACCTGGTTTATAGAAACAGAATTTTGTCTATGTGAATGTGTATTTTACTTCTTTCTCCACCAGATAAATGTACACAGCTCATATAAATGAATATTAGCATAAAGTGAAAGTGAATGTTAGTTATATTAGGTAGAAAATGATTCATTTTTAGGTTAATATTGGTGCTTCAAATTGCATGCAGTTTGAGAGCTGGTCAGGTAGTTATGTTTTTCATTTAGACTGTAAATGAAACACAATTTTCAGATACTATTAGTTCCTTTACAGACAATTCTCTGATTTTTGTATTTTAAAAACATACCAGAAATTTTCTTCTCCAAATAGACACCATGTCTGAGTTGCGCAGAGCAAGAAATTCCTCCCTGACAGAGGGGCCCCAGAGCCTCCGTACAGTCTCCAAGCGCAAACGTGGCTAGGCGTGATTTTTATTCTATTATCTCCTTCTCCTCTGCCACCCCCAGGTCCATGCTATACTCTTGCATGAATTATATCCTGTACAAGAGCTTGCAAAAATACCGAGTGCTGTAGAGCAGCCCTGTTTAGCAGGCAGAACCTACAGCTCAGGCAGATCTTGGATTTTTTTCCCCTCTTTCTATTTCTTCAGTGGAGATAAGTTATTGATCCCAGTTCCCGCTGTAGCAGGTGCTTTCTGCAGGCGTTTTTGATGCATCGGGCTGTACTGGGATCCTCGGACCAATAATCTCGTGCTTTGCCGCCCTTCAGTGGGAGCAGCCGTGATGATGATGCAGCTTTCGGGGCTGGGGGGTGCCGGGCTGCACCTGCTTGCACCCGGGACCACCGAGATGCTACAGCTGCAGTGTCCCCACGGGTCTCCGCTGCGGAGCGGGACAGCGCGGGCGCCGTTCCTGGGCCCTCCTGAGCAGGGGGTCCGCGAGCAGCAGGGAGACGCTTTGGCCTCGCTGCCGCCCGCACACGGGTAGCTGTAGCACCCGTGAGGCTGCGAGCGGCCCGGGGTGTCGCTCTGACAGGAAACGTAGCCCCGGTCCCTCCGCCGAGCTGCCAGGTGTTCAGTCGCGCTGCGGGCAGCGGTGAGAAGAGGGGTGGCTTTGCGCCGCTGGTGGCACTGGGGGCTTTGCGCCGCTGGTGGCACTAGTGATGTTCCCTTTGCACGTTCCCTAATAAAAATCGATGCTTCCGTCGCAGATGGCGTTGGGGCTTTGCCAGGAGCGGCGCAGCGGGCGGGTGTGAGCGCCTGGACCCTCGGCATGGGTGGCAGGGTGTTTCAGCAGCGGGTTTCGCTCAGCAGCCATCCAGGGCGTTTCTAACACGGTAATTTAGAGGTCAAAGGCATTTCTATATATGTTGCTATATCCTGACTCATCTGTGCTCTTGCTCCTCCTCGTTATACCATGTCATGCTAGCAGAAGCCTTGTAGCTGAAACATGTACACTCTGCTTCAAAAGCTCTTTGGATATGCTTATAAGAAAAGGTTGCATTACAAGAAAATAGAGAACAAATTATTGCCAGTCTGGAGATGACATGGAGTTTCGGCACTCCAGCTGGAGTGCTTCCTTTCAAGAAGTTTTTCTATAAATTCTGCCCTGTTCTTGACGAACAGACGGTCTCTGTTGTCAGTCTCAAACCGTACGCTTGTCAGACGCGATAAAGGCGAAGGAGTGTGTACCGGGTGCGCTGGCTGATTGCACATTGTCTGGAGCTGCAGGATTTTTTCTACGCCGTTATTGCTTTCAAGTGATTTATTTGTGCAATTTCTTGGGGAAAGTCATCTGCAGATTTCAAAATACATAGTCATATAATCTTAGGGATTTATTCTTCCTGTGTAAATTGGGACTATCAGTATCATCTGAACAACTACGCTGGCACTAAGGTAGTACAGAAAAAAATCGAGACCACTCTTAGCACATTGACTTGAGCAGAATGACTGCAGGTTTGTATTAACATGCCTGGCATGTAATAATGTGGCTCCGGAGCAGCTGATAGTCTAAGAAGTGCTACTGTTTTGGAGTAAAAATTATTGAACATTAGAGACAATGAGCAGAAGGTTTTAGAGGTGTAGAGAATTTCCCATATCTCATGAAAATAAATGTCTTACTTTCATGGTAAGTACTGTCTTTTTCATCCTTTCATGGAAATAAGTAAGGAAGATAATTAGAGTTTCGTGCTCATTTTTCCCCTCCTCCTGCTGATGGAGGAGGCCAACTTTTATTTTAAGACTATTTCCACTGTAATTCAACCAGAGTAATTACTGTGCAGAAAATACCAACTTCTCTCATTGCTTCAGGAAACCTGTGAGCTTGTGGTTTGTTTGCTTGGTTGTTTTCCAAAGCCTTCACATGACTGTCTAGGTTAAAGCAAGTTTAACCCAGAGAACACCTAGCGATTTGGCCAGGACACGTGACACCCAAAGGCTGGGCCCTTTTGGCCGGCAGCATCTTGCTCCCCGAGGGCTCCTGCTCCTTTGCCACAGGAAACTGCCACCCTGGGCTCTCTGGTTTTCCTGGTGTGGGAATGAAGGAGGAGGAAAGCCCCAAAGCAGCCCTGCTTGGGCAATGAACCCCTGTGGGAGCATCCCAAAGCAGGTAGACTTGCCAGGGAGAGCCCAGCTATATGGCCTTTCTTTGGTCTACTGGGGAAAAATAAATATATATATATGAGCATGTGTGTGTATATATATATTAGTATTAATCTATTTTCATTACGCTGTAATTGCTTGCACCACCAGAGGTCCTTCCACAAGCCATCAGAAACAGACTGTTGCCAGGCTTGTATTTTGGTGAGGCTCCTGTGATTAGAGACCATGGGACAGAAAGCTTAACAGGACGTAGGGATAACTTGCAGGGCAAGCATGGACATACAGGAGTGAACCTGCTGCAGAGCACCACGAGCACTTCAGAAAAAGGGCTTCTTCTTTCAGTCGCTAGCCTACAAATGCAGTGGCATGGCGGGAGCAGGCACTTTCTGCAGTTTGCCAAGGCCAGGCCTTGGATGTTGGGCTGCTCCTGCCTCGGGCTCCCTGCTCCTCAACAGCAAAACCCGTGTTATAAAACACGTGTGGGCTCTAAGCGATGACCTTGCCTCCCCGCTGTCTGTCTTTCAAGATGGACAGCGTGGCTGGAGTGCTTTTTTCAGCTGACACAGCATGTTTTATGTGCTGCAGGAAGCAGAAATATCTGTTTTGCTTCTGGTCTGACCGCCTCAAATCACATCCCCTCTCTCTTGTCTTGTTTTATTGGTTTCTTGGTCACGGAAGTGCAATTCCAACTATGTTGTCTTTGTGGCTCTATAAATTACCCAGTATTGCCGTGTTGCAGCAGTTCAGAGCCAGGCAGTTGTGGCAAACAGGTGTTCTGCACTTGAATATCCTTTACCTTCAGTGCAGAGATGGTGCTTTCTGCTGATCTTGAGAAATGACAGGGATGCTTTGGATGCTAAATGGACTCTCTTGACCCAGGCAGGGAATGCAGATGGAAACATTATATTTATAAAGGAATTAATTGCTGAGCTAGCAGCACAGAAGCACAGTTTAAAATCCTAGTAAAAGGACAGAAACGGAGTCCCCAGGAGAGCCCTGTCACTTACTGTCAAGTACCTGAAACTAAATGAAGTCCAAATAACTTAGACTTAGCATGACTTAATGTCTCTCTTTGCCACATCTGGCAGAATTTTCTGTCCTGGGGATTTCTGGGATGCTGATAGAAAGTGAGCACAAGGCACAGCTTTACTGTATAGAAACAGAAGTCACCTGTTTTTGCACTGCTACAGTATGTGAGATCCTTCTGCCCTTTAGTGTCTCCTCAGATACTTGCATTTTTGCAGCTGCGACCCCTCCCTTGGTCTCCATGGCCAGGAGGAGCCCTCAGAGCTGTCCTTCACTGGCCAGGGGAGCTGAAGCCTCGTCAAGGGGCAAAATACGTTTTGTTCTCTGTATAGAAGTACCAGTGCTGGGCACTTGCTGATGAGTTGGCTCTGGATATGGAGCCTTCTCCTGCTTTACACATGTGTGTCCTTGGTCTCTACGTATTCGCTCTCTAGCTTCCTCCAGGCAAGTGTTGTGATCCCCAACTCAGCTCATATGTATTGAACCGATACTTGTGAGAGACAAAGCAAAAACCCTCTTGTATTATCTCTGTGCTAGAGAGAGACACGCAGCGTGCCCAGTCCGTACTGCTCCGTGCCTGCTCCAGCTGCAGGGCTCTGCCCGTCCAGCCCCACCGCGGCTGGGCCCGTGGCACTTGGGCAGCGCCCGCGTCAGGCCTGGCCGGCCGAGGGCTCGGCAGCGAGGGCTCAGCACGACCCCTGCGGTTCAGTCTACCTGCACCCCCGGGAGCCTCCTTCTCCTTGTGGTTAGGGGAGCAGCGCGAACACGCTCCCTCCCTTTGTGTCTGTTCCCGACACTGCTGCTGAGGTGCTCATTTCTCACCTTGTTAGTTACAGCTCTTCATCACTATCTTTGCCTCCCTCCCTGAGCTTGCTTTCTCCCAATCTTCAAGCAAGGCATCTTCACTTTTAAGACCTTTCCATGTCTGCCCAAGATGCTAAGGTGCTGTAAACTCCTGTTTCTGCCCCGTCTTCCTGGCCCTCCTGTTTGTCTCGCTGTGGCAGGTGGAGCTCCTCGTTCAGCAGCCGAGCAGCTCCAGGGCTGCCTCCCTGCAGCCTTGCAGCTCACTCGGCAGCAGTGCCACGGCCACCAGGACGCCACATCGGCGGGGACAGAGGCCACCTGGCTGCTGACAACCCCAAAATGAAGCCTGGGCAGTGATGCGCCGCTGTGATATCCATAATATAGTTCAGCTCCAGTCAAGAGTCTGGGCTATCTGTATGCACAAGCTTCTCCTGTACGAATTGGTAAGACTGGAAGTATCTACATTTTATAAATGTAATTCTATAAATCAAATCGTTTTCACAGATCACATTTTCCTTTTATTGCGATTTGTTATTTGAGGGCATATGGTAGCTTTCCATAAAGTGTCGCTTTAATTGCCTTCTGGATATACCCTATAAATCCTGACAAATGCTTTTAAAAGAGAAAACCAAGGCATATTTTTCTTCTATCAGAGCTTGCTCAACAAACTGCCTGTACCTTTTCCGTGGGGCCTTGCAAAATGGTGTTATGTCAAGAAGAATAATGCTATTTAATTTATGAACCATTAATATTTATTGCACATACAATCACTGGCATTTTGTGTGTGGGAGCTGGGCAGCAGCTAATAAAATTGGAAAGAGGTTATATATTTACCAGGACTGCCCAGATAATTCATATGGGATAATTATTTGATGAATTTCTTTTCTTTGGTTGACAAATTTCCTGTTAGTGGCCAGTGAAATTTCTTAAAATATATTTGTTTATTCACAGAATCACAGAATGGTTGAGGTTAGAAGGGACCTCTAGAGATCATCAAGTCCAAACCCCCTGCTCCAGCAGGGACACCCAGAGCACGGGGCACAGGGCGACACCCAGGTGGGTTTGGAAGATCTCCAGAGAAGGAGACTCCACAGCCTCCCTGGGCAGCCTGTTCCACTGCTCTCTCACCCTCACAGGAAAAATTCTTCCTCACATGGAGATGGAATTTCCTGTGTTTCAATTTGTCCTTTATCTGTTGTCCTGTCACTGGCCACCGCTGAGAAGAGCTTGGCCCCTTCCTCCCTACAATCTCCCTTCATGTATTTATACATGTTAATCAGATCCCCTCTCAGCCTTCTCTTCTCCAAGCTAAACAGGCCCAACTCCGTCTCTCATTGTACGAGAGATGTCTCAGTCCCTTAATCATCTTCGTTGCTCTCCGCTGGACCCTCTCTAGGAGCTCCACGTCCCTCTTATACTGGGGAGCCCAGAACTGCACACAGTACTCCAGGTGCGGCCTCACCAGAGCTGAGGAGAGGGGCAGAATCACCTCCCTCGACCTGCTGGCAACACTCCTCCTGATGCAGGCCAGGATCCCATTGGCCTTCTTGGCCACGAGGGCACACTGCTCACTCATGGTTAACTTGGTGTCAACCAGGACTCCCAGGTGCCTCTCCGTGGAGCTGCTTTCCAGCAGGTCGACCCCTAATCTGTACTGGTGCCTGGGTCCCTGGGGGACACCACTGGCCACAGGCCTCCAACTGGACTCGGCCCCATTTATCACCACCCTCTGGGCTCTGCCATCCAGCCAGCCCTCGATCCACCGTACTGTGCACTCGTCCAGACCACTCTCCTGGAGTTTGCCCTTGACTTATGGGAGACGGTGGCAAAAACCTTGCCGAAGTCAAGGTAGACACATTCCACAGCTCTCCCCTCAGCCAGTCATCCCAAATTCATAGTGAGCTGTTCAGTAATTACTACAAATAATTTAACTCCTTTATTGTCAGCGATTTGTAAGTGTGCTGAGGAAGACTAGTTTATCCCAGCTCATAATTAAGCCATCAGATTTCAGTCTTTTCACTGGATTCAGATTTGCACCCTTCTCACAAAGATGAGATTAGGGGGTTGTTTTCCTGGGTGTTTTATAAGCATAGGCAGAGACCCAGGTGTTTAATGCTGCTGCTGCCCCAAGCCATCTCTCTGATGCCCTGACCTGAGGAGCTGGTGTTGCCAGACTCTTGTACAGGTGGCTGAGGTTACAAGGAGGTCCTCAGCAAAGTGGGTGGAGATGGAGCTGGAGCAGGGGATGGGCTCTGGTGCCCCCGTGTTACCTCTTGAAAACAAACGATGAATTTTTGCAGTGAAGGTTACATCTATCTACATATCTCTGTAGAATAGGCTGTCTCAAAGTAGCCTGTAGCAAATCTGTGTTGGTTTCTACTGATGTGTGCCCTTCCTCAGTACCTGAAAGGGAAAAATATTTTCTGGAGTCAGGTTCTGTTTGCAGCATAGGTTTGATCTACCTAAGCTGATGTGTTATTCCCTTAGAATTAGCTGCTTTCAAAGTGCTCCAGCCACTACATTAATCTGTGGGGATGTTCATGGAAATAAATGTGTGGGTGATGGTCATGAATACAGAAGGGTGGGAACTCTTACCAGTTATTAATTTTTTAAGTGTTGTGATACTAATTTCTGTAACAGAGCGAGGCTTTTGACTGCGTTGCGAAGCCACTTGCCAGAGGCCTGTTACGCCTGACGGCCCTGTGCGGAGGGAGAGCAGCGGTGCGCTGGGCAGCGGCGCTGTGCGTGGCGGTGCCGCCCTGTCCCGGACTGCCGGAGGAACACGGGGGTAACGGACGCGCTCGCCGTGTGCCTGCGTTGTACAACGGGATTAATTGCACTTGGATCAGGGGTATTATTTTGATGAATTATTCCCAGGAAGATATTCACAGAACAAGAGGGACTTCAAGAAGATGGATGAAGCGAGATGGGGTGTTTTTCTTATGAGCTGGTTTAGTATTTAGCTTCGCCTTCTCAATTCATCCAGTGCTGTCTCAGAGAGTGTAAATCACCGCTCGGGCTGGGGACTGGGAGCGAAGGGAGCGTGAAGTGGAGCAGGGGAGAGCCAGGGCGAAGGGACGGGCTGCTTCCATAGAGCCTTGTGGCTCCTGGGCCTGCGTGTCACGTCAGGCTAAGCTCCTCCACGCTGGCAGTGTGGTGCACACCAAGTCTAGGTTTGTGTCAGCACTTATGTGCTGTGGAGATGGTTACATCTGAGCGGGGAAAGCTCAGATGTAATGTAATTATTAGCAGCTTTCATGGTTATGTTTTAATGAGCTGATTCTCCTGATGTAGGCACACCAAGGAAGAAACACTGTGGTGTTCCTTTCCATAAAGGTGCGTCAAAAGCCTGGACTGTGCATTTAAATTGGAAAAGATGATCATTAATAAACAGGCAGGTCAAGAAACCCCACAGTACAAAGGATTTTGCCATTCCTGCAACATTTGTCACCAGATGCTAGCCTTCCAATAAATCTTGCTGTGAGAAATAGTTTTTAAGTCTTGCTTAGATCTGGCAGCTGTAGAAGTCCCCTGTGAACTCTGAAAAGGCAAGCTCAATCTAGCTGCTGGTGTTTAGGGCTATACAAAATGAAAAGTGCTGGTAAATGACACAATCTTTCTTCTAATAGATTTGACAAACACAGGGTCTGAACCTCAAACTATGGGAGAAACCTGCAATGATGCACAGAGCTGAGGACTGCTGTGGATTTCTTGTGATGAGTAAATAGCATATTGTTAAATAAACACTATGTGCGAGAGATGTCGATAATGTAGAGCAGGCCTAAACGTCAGTGTAAATGTGCTTGCTGGGTGCTGAGCACCGTCACAGGTGGCCGGGCCATGCGGGTGAGGTTGCCTAGCTCAGCTTCCTCGCTTCCCTTGCCTAGATAGGTGGTGCAGAAGACCTGTCAGATGGCTGGATGAGGGATTATTGCTCATGAAGGAGTGTTTGTAGGAGCTTGGTGATTACCACCACGTTGGTATGAAGGACTCTTTGCTCACTAAACAAGTCTCCTACTGAGCAAGTGCTATGAGAAGACAGATGTTCGTCCATCAGCTCCAGTGGTTTTGCTGTAGAATAGATTGTTTGTTTTTTTTCCCCTAAAGGAGTAGTCCTGTTTCAGGAACGTGTTACCTGAGTACCGTGTTACTCTTGGTGTCGCAGTGCGCAATCCTTCGGGATGGCGCGGGAGCCCCGGGCCGGGAGCAGGGCGGTTGGGAGGCCCACGGCTCCGCACTGTGCCGGGCGGCCTGGAAGGCAGCGGTGCCGCAGCGAAGCCGCCAGTGGAGGGAGGAAACCTGCAGGTAAATGTCAGTCTTGGAAGGGCACGTGCTGCATCAGAAACTAAGCAGAGGAATCCCCCTTCTTCTAGCGAAATAAATCCACTTTTAAGGAAGTAACATCTACACTTAAACCTCCCTAGCGCCGTCCATGGTATTTTTGGAAAAGGCAGTTGCTCCCTCAGGTGCCTTTCTGGCAAAAAGTGGGGCTCTAAATAGATGACATCTCCTCATTTTGCTTGTCTCTAAACACATTAGGCGGCTGCCATACGTTGCTGTTGGGTCACTGTGCTGAAACCAAGCAGGCTGCAGTATCCCTCTCCTGCAGATCCCCATGGCTGGTTACTGGACAGAAGGATCTGAGTCACAGATCTCTAATGGGCCAATTTAACTCCTGCCAAAGCCCAAACTGCCTCTCGTGTTGCTGGCTGAAGGTCCCTGCAATTTGCAGTTGTCAGAATGGCTCTTTGCCCTTGGCGCGGTACAATCTTTTCCTGTATAAAATGCTGGCTACGCATGTTTAGTGCATCTTTTCCTTTTATTTCCTTCTGCCTTTTTAACAGTTCTTTATTCTTTCTCCCTCCCATTTTAGGATTTTACAGCAGCAGAGCAGATTTTGCTGTCGCAGTTGAGGAGGCTTTTCAATACGGGCATTGCTGGTTGGAACAGTGCTGTGTAAGTGGCAGTTTATTTCCCAGAGGAGCTAGGAGCTCTCTGGGCTCCCTCCTCAACAGGTGTCTGCTGCTGCTGCCGGGAGCCAGTGGAAATGGATGGCAGGGAAAATTCAGCAGAGTGTGGAAGAGGAATGTGAGGGGTTGTGCAGAAAAGCATCTGGGTTTTGGCCCCATCTGTTGTCTTGGGTCTCCCAGGGTAGCAGGCAGGTCCCAACCCATGGTGCTTGGGTGCATGTGCAGAGAAATGGAAGGCACAGGGCACTTGATCTTCCCCTTGGTTGAAAAAAAAAAATGGCACCAAGTGCAAAGCATTATAATTTACCACTCTATGGGTACATGTGCGCTTACAGAGACATTGAAGTTGCAAAGTCAAGCACTTGGAATACTTGTGCAACCACAGTATAGCCCTCTGTATGCACACATTTACAAAAGGGCTTTTAATTGCATAACTGCCTATGGGAGGGAAGCATTGGAGTAGGAAGAATGGAGAATGGGAGAGAGTCCTAAACTACCTTTTGGGGAAAACAATGAGGGGAGGGGGAGAAGCAGGGAAAGAATAAGGATGCAGTCAGAAGCACCAAGCCACGGGCCGTGACCTGGGCCTCTGGGCTGCGTGTAGCTGGAGCTTGGCAGAGATTGAAGAAAGGACGCTTTCCTGATGAAGGTTTATCTGAACCTTAACTGAACCTGAGACTTAACTTTGCCTCTGTCCCCCTGTCCTGACAGAGCAAGTCGTGGGAATGAAGCACGTTCCTCGTGGGCGCTTGTCCAACCTGCTTTTCCCTGGTGCGTCATTAAAGTCTCTGGGAACTAACTTGCTCAAGTGCTGACTTGCAGCTGCAGATCAGGTCAGTGGTAGATGTGCTCTGATGTGCGCAGAACCATGAGGTTGCATTAAGTGTTTAAAGAAGTCAGACACAGTGTTCAAGTGTAGTATATAGGCATTATTTTCTGTTTGCCTTAGTTCTCATCCAGTAAGTGTGGGAGAGTCACCCAGCCCTCCCCATCCCCCAAGAAATGACTTTTATTTCCTAGCATCTTTAACATTTATGAAGTGCTAATATCATCTTGATAGGTGCTATTAAAAAAAAAAAAAAACAAAAAAAAAACACTGATAAATCTGTCCTCAGAGGAAAGTTTGAACAGTGTGCAGTAAATATGTCTTGGTGGGCAAGAAGTATGAACTAAAAGGAGAATACAAATAAAAGCTGTGCTCAGCTAGACTTCACAAAGATTTTTGGTTTTGAAGAATAAAGCTTTTTAGGTCTAGTTGTGACAGAAGTGCTAGGGAAAGAAGATTTGGCAGCTCCCAACTGTGGAACTCCAGAAGTCAGTTGTGTGATGAACTTGCTGGGCTAGGTGCTAGCACTTGTTGTGAAGAGATGAAGGCTGCTCATGTGCCTTGCGGCTGTAAAACTGGTGTTTTGGAGTGGGAGAGACGCGTGTGGTCAACCAGCAGGAGAAGGCCCCGCGTAGGGACGTGCTGGGAGAAACAGCAGCTTGCCGGGAGCGGTGCCGGGAGCGCAGCACTGATCCCAGCGCCTGGGCCCATCACTGCACGGGTCCCCAGAGGCCGGCCAGGCTGGGATGGCCCCTCGCTCTCGTCTCCAGCAGAACTCTTCTCTGGAGGCTTTTGAGAGCCACATACTTGGTAGGAGGAGAGATATACCCAGTCCCTACGTAAATACAGAAGTGAAACACAGGGTGCCTCGAGTAGCACCTCAACCATAGTTCCCTATGATGCTGTTATACCCCACACCCTCACTGGTAAAATGGTCTTCCGTTTATGTTAACCTTTTGAATGTAATCCCCTAATGGACTTAGTGTCCTATTTGGATTTGTTACGTCTTAGTCTCTTTCTTGAAGGGTTCTTCTTGTGGGGGCTTGATAGCTTTTTTCTATATTCTGTCTGAAATCCTGCTCACGGGAAGTCTCTTAGGTTTGGGAAAGCAGCTGCAGGCAGCTCATTGAAAATACCATCAGGTAAAGGACTCGGATTGTTTGATCCCATCTAACACTTGTCAAAACTTTTAGTTTATAAGCTAAGGCAGCCCTCATTAAAGCTGGTGTGAGCGAGAGATGTAAAATGTGAACGCACAAGCTGCTTCCTGGAGCACGTGGCAGAGAACTCCAGCAGCTTCCCTTAAAACAGAAGGAAGCGTGGGGCCTTTGGCAAAGGCTTCAGTTACGCAGTCAGGCGAGGCTGTTGTTGCTCATGGCAAGTTTCAGAGGAGGGGAGCATTGTTTTGACATATGAGAAAAGCAGAAAGGGCCATCGCAGGACCAGCGTGGGGCGCGGAGCAGAAGGCCAGAGAGTCCCTGGGGCTCTGTGGGGCGAGTCCCTGGTCTGTGGGGCCTGCCCCTCCGCACCGTGCGCCGTCCCCGCTCCCAGGCAGGAGCCTCTGCCCTTGGATCCTCTGCTCAGGGAAACAGAACTTCAAGGCACCCCTGTTAGTGAACAGGATTTCAACAGAAAGTTACCTGCTCTGTCATGATTTCCTTCTCCTAATCAAAACAGCTGTCAGGATCCTGAATTTTGACAAATTGCTCAAGTCAGAAATGAATGAGTGTTACAAAATCTCAGTTTAAAAGAAGTATAGCACACAGGGATAGAAAATTAGCTCATATCGTTATTCTTTCTCAAGCAGATGATAGATATTTTTGCTTTCCTAATCATCACACTCCATCCAAATAAGCAACCCACTGTCCTTGCTGATGTTGTATGAGTAAGGCAGAGGAAAGATGCTGTCTTTTGATTGAAGATCTTAATTTTCTTCTCTTTCACTTCTGCACTGAAGGAGGAGCACATTGCTCAGGCCACACAAACAGCCACTTAAATCTTGCAGGTGCCTTCGAAGACTTTTGATTTAGAGCCCCCCCTGCTCAGTTCCTTTTTCTTTCCTTGTTAATGGCAAGTATAATAGGAGAAAAATTTCTCTTATTGATCAGAATTCAGTTTCTTGTTTTTTTTGCACTATCTTTGAAATCACAATTAAACATGCTGTTAGTATTGTTGCCCCATCTCTGCCTCGTGGCCTTTTACAAATACTTTCTTGCAGCCAGATAATTTAACGTGAACCAACACCCCTTCTTTTACCATCAACTATAATAGATTTGTTCTTCAATGTGCACTCAAATGTTACTATTTTGAACACAGGCATGTCCTGTTTTGGATACTGCATTGCAGAATCAAAGCTGAAATGGTTTTGAAAAGATTAAGACCTGCTGCTGTTTTTGAAGGCTGACAGAGCCCTCCAAACATTGTCTGTATCCCACATGATTTTTTTCCTATAAAGCATCCTGCAAGCACAATTTTCTGAAAGTATTTTCCTCTGTAGCAAAGAATTAAAAAAAAAAAAAAATCAAGTATGCTTTCTGTGATAGTAACACCTAGTTGCAGAATATGTTCTGACATTGGTAATGTGGTTGCTCTGCTCTGTCAGAAATAGCGTGGGGAATAAATGGAAGAAAAAGCTGACCTTTTGCCAATGATAATGCATTCATGGTCTGCTTGTACAACTCAATATGCGATGCCGTAATGAAATTCTTCCGTATGAATGACACCTGTCAAATGAAGCTAAGGGATATTTGGCATCACATAGACAACACTTATATGTTTGATTGCATGGAATATAGAATTAAACGATGCCGGCAGCTGCTGGCAATGTCAGAAGATTTTTTTTTTTCCCTAAGCCATAGTACCACGCATACTTTGTGAACTTTTCAGAACTGTTATTCTGTGGTATCTGCAGTCTTTTTCTTTGGTTGTGTTTCTTCTATAATATAACTTTTATTCTAGCTTCAGTCCTCAGGTGTGTGTTTTTTAAGTTGAGTTGTCGGTGTAATAATAAGTCATATGTCTCACATATAATTGTTAAAAATCTCAAGACTGCTTGTTTCCTCTAGCACACATGGCAAGTACAGGGCACCTGGGTTCCTGGGAGGGCACGAGGATGCTTCTGGTGTGGAAGTGTTCACTGTCACATGGGGTTTCCGCCCAAAGCAGGAACAAGCACCTGCACAGGTGCTTCTAAACAGCTGTAAAGAAACTATAAAAACTTGTTAAAAATAATATGAAAAGGGCCAGACTGAATTACTGCTATGTCATAATGGCAATTATTAGTATGTGAGAAGTGAACTTGGAACTAGAATAATATCAATAATTACACCTAGTTTGAAAAATATGGAAAAGACAATTTCTTCATTTCTAAGGGACATACAAATGAAAGTAAATGAGATATTTACATTAGAAATTACCTTCTATAGAGGGTTGTTTATTTCTGTTCTGTTTTGTGTCATCAGCATTTGCTCGTTCTGCACAACTGCTGAAGCATTTGTTTTGCCATGCTGTAAAATAAAACCTATCTCGGTCAAGCAAAAAGGAAACAAGAGCATTGCAGCAATTAGAAGAGGTCTGTGCAGAAAATCACCCAGAAAAAGAAGAAATATTTAGAGAGTAGGTATGAGACAGATTCACCAATATGTTTTTCTTTACTAATGATTTTTAATCTCATGTGTGGTATCAGGATCTAACTAGTACTGTTTGTTTTTTTTTTGTTACGCTTCCACCTTGAGTTAAAGCTTTTAAAATCACCTCTGCTATCTCATAAAGGTTTGGGGGGAGCTCCGATTTGTTCTTTTTCCCAACAGTCATATTTTTCAGGTCCTCACACATGGCAAGCACACAAAGAACTCCTCATCTTTACTTTTTGTTATGTAGCAGTTCGACAGCAATATCAGCTTTCAAGACCTCAGTTAGATTGACGTTAGTGAGCAGAAGGTATGCCTTTCACCTTCATCATGACCTCCCCAAAATCAGCATCATTTGGGGCCATATACATAAATGACAAACCATGACACCATACCATGACAAAAATAAATAAATAAATAAAAGCTAGGGTATTTCTAACATTATCTGAGGTGACAGAGAATGAAGCCCTCCTGTCACCACTTCCATCATGCTGCTGATCATTATGCAGACACTTTATCTATGAAAACCACCTGACCTGTTTGATAACCTTCTGCAGAGCAATGACCAAACAGCAAATTAAGGGATACTGCAGGGCTCAGTTTTATGCCATCCCTCATCTCAACTTTATAATGATTTCAGTGTATCAAGTGGCAGATGACAATATGAAGATGGCATTGCTCACTGGGAGCACATTGATTTTTAAAGACTGAGACAGGGAACTTAGTCTTGGTTTGTTAATTCATTCCTTAGCAACTCTGCTCTGATTGCCAATGAGGCTAAATACCTTTAGTTTTTTTAATTCCCAAAATGTGAGCATAAGAAGCATGATAAAAATCTCTTTCCTTTTGATGTCAGAGGAGAAAATGTTTGTTTGATGACTTTGGGGTGCTCTTTCCCAAAAGCAGAAATGAGGTGAGCTTATATACTTGTTGCTGTTTTCTGCACAGAAATGTTCTGGTTTCAGTATATGCCCACCTGTGAGGGCTTTGTAATTCAGTTTTTAAGGAAAGAGGAAATCAGTGATGCAAGTTCAGCAGGAAAGTGTAATTTGTTTTATTTAATGTATGTGCTACCCCTGGTAGAGCTAAGGATGCCAGCAGCAGTACTGCCTTCCTTACTTTCCTAAGCAGAGCCCACAAACCAATTCCTGTTTCCCAGGAAACTACTGTGTTGCAATAATTACTGACTTCTAGGTTGACATAGGAGATAGGAGTGTGAAACTCCTAAGCTCTGACTTTGCTCTTCTCAAAGAACTGTCACGTAAAAAGGAAAAACAAAACAAACCCAGGTAACTCTGAAATAGCTTCTCTTGATTTGTTGCAAAATAAAATGCGGCAAAATATCTGGATAAAATGTTTTTAATATCAATCTTGTACTATTTATGAAAATACAACTAAAGGAAAAGTTTATTTAAAACCAAGACGGAAGCATGTTTCTGAAAATATGATGTTGGCAGTCTTTTTTCCCTAAATTTCTTCTTTTTCTGAGGTGAGTGAAATAGTTTCAGTAACTTGTATGTACGTTTGTATGACTCAGATACATAACTTGTAGTGAAAGTGTACACTTTTTTCTGCCTATTGCTATTTGCATGAAGGAGTGCAATATCACTTTTCAATGACTGCTGCCTTAAGACAATTTAAAAAAAAAAACATTTCCTCTTGACAGCATCGCACACTTGAATGACTATTTACATTTCTTGTTATGCCATTTTGGGATTTTTTTCTGCATTGCTTTAAGGAAAGATAAGTAATATGTTGTCTGTGTAACTGGCAAACAAGTTGCTCATTTTTGAGTTAGAGAAGAGTGATCCAGAGGTAAGAAACTTGCTCTTAATTGCAAAGTAATTGAAAAATGATAATACAGCAATTATTGAGAATGCTTTGCTCAGATTGAATCAATTATTATTAGCCAGTTGCCAGACAGGGTTTTGCAAATTGAACTAAACAAAATAATTGCACTATGACTATGAAAATCATACTTGCAGCACCAGAGAGTAGCAAATTGCATTGCTGAGGAAGTAAATGCACAGTTATGCCTCAGTGGCTGTGAAGTGTTTCTGCGTTTGGAGGCAGTCCTATTTAGGAGCAATGCTTTTCCTATTTTTGAGTTCACATAGTTATGCATGCGTTCTCTATGATGGAGAGGAGAAAATGTCCCTAAGGTCAGCTTCATTGTGCTGCATTAAGATGGAGGCCAATGAAAACGGATTAAAATGCTACTTAAATGGCAAACACATTTGCTCTAAAGTGTATTGGAATTGAAAATGGCTTTTTATTTGTATTCCAGTTATTGTACCCATTAGACAATATGCTGTTCTTTTTTTAAAAAAAAAAGGCTACTAGTGAATAGTGGTGGATTCATATGAATCACTCCTTATCTTTTTGTATTGCATTATGTATCGTTCTACTTGCAACTTAGAATTAGCATTATTTGTCTTGAAAATCGCATTTTCTTCATATCTATGATATTTTCCTCAAGAAATGAAAAAATATTGTTTGTAGTTAAGCTGAAAAAATAAAGGTCTATACTTTTATGTAAGCTACTTTAACCTTATTTTAGTACTAACACATCTTACAGAATGTAATATCAGCATTTTCAAATGTGTTCAAAAACAGAATCCACTGTTTTATGGGGAAACTTTTGAATGCCACATATAATTATATTGACTGAGTGAGTTGGGCCTGTTTAACTTGGAGAAGGCAGAGAGGGGATCTGATTAACATGTATAAGTACATGAAGGGAGAATGTAGGGAGGAAGAGGCCAAGCTCTTCTCATTGGTGGCCAGTGACAGGACAAGGGGAAATGGGTACAAGTTGAAACACAGGCAGTTCCATCTCCAGGTGAGGAGGAACTTCCGCACCGTGAGGGTGACAGAGCCCTGGAACAGGCTGCCCAGGGAGGTTGTGGAGGCTCCTTCTATGGAGGTCTTCAAAACCCACCTGGATGGGACCTTGTGCCCCATGCTGTAGGTATCCCTGCTGGAGCATGGGGGTTGGACTAGATGATCTCCAGAGGTCCCTTCCAACCTTAACCATTCTGTGATTAGTCAGTCTTTTGGAAGTTCTCTACAATGTGTTGGTTCCTCTAGAAGTGTAGGACGGCATGTTTTAAGTTAATTCACAGTTACTGTAGTAAGTAAAGTACACTGAGTCCTTAACTCAGTACTGGCAAACTGGGCAATTGGTGTGATTTTGGTATTTCCCTTAAGAATGTGACGTTTTTGAGTGTGTTTCAGCTCTGGGCGGGGGGAGTAAGTGCTGAGAGACCTGTCAGGTGCTTTGGGCGGGTGCCAGCTGGCAGGATCCTTCCTGAAGGGAAGGAGATTTTGGGGATGGTGTCTGGGGCAGAGAGGCCTGTGGTGCTCAGGAACAGGATTTCTGAGGCAGCTGCCAAGGGGAAAGGGGAGGCCGGGAAAAGCCTTGACAAGGGCCTTGGATGAGCCCGCTGTGTCACAAAAGGTGTAAAATGCTGAACAGGTGCAGCAGCTGGAAAGGGGAAAGTTTTTTAGCTTGGTGGAGGGTTGGCGAGTGGAGAGAAAAAAAAAACAGAAAGAAAGAAATCTCCTCAGGTTACAATTTAAATGTAACAGGTGAGCAGCACTCTGTGTGGCTTGGCTCGGACTAGTGGATGTCTTCTCATGCTTCTCTGTTACCAGCAGTAGAAATTGGTCTAATATAAACCTTTATTTTTTTTTTTACCTCACTATTAATTATTGAGTAGAACCTGATGGGATGAACAAAGAAGATTGAGTGCAGTAAGGGCAGAACTTACAGATTTCCTTGGAAATGCTTTAATATTTGATGCTGAGATTGTTTTTTGTGAACAAATGTATGGTTGCAGCAGGTATTAGCTGAAATGGCCAGGGAGAGGGACGTGATCTCCCTTGCCTCTCCTGTGCTGAAATGGCAGCCGTGCTTTTTGTTTCACTTTATACAGTATGGTGTGGACACCTCTGGCATGGGTCCTTTCTTTTTTGGAAGCTGTGCAGCTGTGGTGAGGCGTTTAGCCCCCAGGTGCAGAGTTTTCCCCCCACAGTTTATTTCTCCATTTTCATTTCCACATGATCAGCTTTCTGAGCACACCCCTGTCAGGGCTGCCATCTTGTCTCTTGACCTTGCTGCTTTCCAGCTTTATCCCAAAGCCCTTGGTATCCTGGTGTGGGTAGGGACCAGCTGGGAGTGCCTCAGGTGGCCATTTTGTGGAGGGGCTCCTATTGTGTGGTGGCCATTTTGGGAGGGGCGCCCTGGGTGTGGCAGCCATTTTGTGGAGGCGTGGCGGCCATTTTGGGAGGGGCACCCTGGGTGTGGCAGCCATTTTGTGGCGGCGTGGCGGCCATTTTGGAGGGTTGGGTGGAGGACGCCCCAGGTGTGGCAGCCCCTTGGAGGCAGTCATTTTCCAGAGGCAGCTGCCGCCCTGAGTTTGATCTCTGAGGCGACAGCGGCACCCTGGAGGCAGTGACCTGCGGGGAGTGCGTGGGGGAGGGAGTGCCACTAATATGCAGAGAGCAGGCGTTGCTGTCGGGGCAAAGCCGCGAGGGCCTGCTCCGTGCTGCCCCCGTGGGGACGTGAGGCAGTGGTGGGAAAGGTGGCAGGTGGGGAGCCCGTGTTTCTCTTCCAGGGCTTCCTAGCCATGCTTTCCTTTCACTCCTAACGGTCCGTTTGACATAAAAACGCTACGACTGTTTTCCAGACTACAGAAGAGAAATGTAGTGCAGAGAAGAGGAGGGCTGGAGAGACGACCGAGGCAGTTGGCACTATTTGACAGAGAGAAATGGTGCATGGGAGAACCTAAAAGGTAAAAGAAAACCTAAAAAGTACTTTTTATTTCAGGATTTTATTTAATTATCTAAAATTTAAAAGAGATGAAAACAAATTTTCAAGTAATTTTTTTCTAATAAGCTTGTGTTCAATTTGATAAATTATGCCAGACTCAAAATGATTAGCTGAATGAGAGTAAAGACTACTGTAATAGCATAACAACAACATTAAAAAGGGAAATATAGCACTTTAGAACAAATAACATTAAATTGACCAAAGATAAAGCATAGAAGTATTCATCAGAAATCCTATTCTCTCCCTCCCCTCCCCTCCCCCCCCAAAAAAGATAAACAGGCATTTTATTCGGTGGAGAAACTGGTACCTTTAATGGTGTTTACATTTTAATCACACAAAAAGACTTGTTAATAAGTGCAACCGTAATTTTGATCATTTTGAGAACTCAGTTCAGGCAGCATGAAGACTCTTTGAATGCACAAGGGGGAAGGAAACACTGATGAGAGCTGAGAGAATAATACAAGGTTTCTATGTGTAAGAAAATGATGAAAGGAGGGAAGGCAGGTTCCTTGCTAGGAAAGCCTTAATGTTTTTTTGAAACTGGTGATAAAGATGTGGGATGGGATACCAGTGTAGGAAGAGAGGCAATGGCCAGGCAAGAGATAGCCAGGAAAAGGCCAGATGAGGGATGATGCTGAGCACAGGAATGGTTGCAGGAGGATTGTACCAAACTGGTGCAGAACATGGTGGTTGCTGCTTTCTTGGTTGTTCCACATAATATTTTTTTGACCTTATGATACTCTAGCTTTCTAGATGCTGCACTACGGATGTAATTTCCAGGTTAAGCACCCTAAAAGAACAACTGAGCTGTCTGGACACTGTCACACTCTTATCAGTGTCTGGAGTGCAGCGGAGTCCTATAGTGCCAGTAAAAGGTGAGATCTCATCACGGTTCCGGGGCTGCCTCGCTATTATTTTCCAAGAAGGGGAGAGAGTAGGACTCCCACTGTCATGGGGGAAAATGATGCCCTGCTGCTTGCCCGGGAACACTTTAATGCGCTCAGCTGGGAGTGTGTTCTCTCTAGCTTTAAGGGCACCAGCGTTCCTAGGATAAGTCTGAAATTCACTCACCACATGCAGAATCTCAGTAAATAGGATTACCTAAAAATCAGAAAGGGAATAAACGTGTTTTACTCTTCCAGGAACATCCCCTTTCACAGTACTTCAGCAGTTTCATTTGAATTTAAGGGAGATTTTTCAGAAAACTCTTTAATCAGCTGCTGTTTCTGTGTGTTTAGGCAATTTCTCTTGCTGGATATACTGAACTTTATGGCTGCCTCTGAGAGGAAGAAAACAAATCTATTTTAATCACTTGATAGGCACAATCACATTATTTTAACATTCTTTTAAATAGTGCTTACCACAAGCACTATGCTGAAAAGACACATTTCTTTCAGTATGTTAAGCTCCCTCAAGTCAACATTTCTTACCTGGGTTCTTTACACTGTTGGTTATGTTTGTTGTTATGCAAAAGTGGAGCAGAAAAATAAGAAAAATAAAAATTCTATGATCATCAACAGCTCTAAGACAGTTTAAGACTTGGCAATCATAAAATGGAGTCTCCAGAGTAGAAATGTGTGAAATGTGGCGTATTTTATGATAAAAGAAAACTTAATTTTAGGCAATGCATTTGCAACATGACCAAGAGGATGGGATGATGGTGTGGCATCTTCCCCCTTCCCTTAAAGCTCACCACCTTCACCAGAGATGCACTTTGAATAAGCTGAGCTTGAGCTTAAGTGACTCAGAATATAGATGAGCTTTCTGAATTGTGAGTATATCGCATTTATGTTCCTGTCTTTAGCAGCCAAGCTTGTAATCTCCACAAAGAAATGAGGCTTCTTGGACTCAATAGGACCCGCTCACAGAAAACAGGCTACAGAGACATTTGGAACAAATCTGCTTGAAAATTGAAATGTTGTGGAATGCTGTAAGTAGAAGAGACCTTGAGCCCAGTATAACTTTATCAGTTCTGTATTTTTAACGTATCCATGCTGATGAATGTCGGTATTTTTTTCTACATATACGGAGCACCTTGCTTAAGGAGTTTTATGACATTTTTGCAACCTCTCTTCAGAGGGCAATCCCTTTTGTCAAATTTCATTTGAAGCTTGGGATTAGATCACTATATGACCCCAGCCTAAATTCATCTCCCCTGCAAAGCAAGAAGGGTTTCCATTTTTGTCAAAAGGGATGTTGTTTGACTGCATTGCTGATCCATTCCTCATGAAGTTGAAAGATTAGAAAGTTGGATAAATTTGTCCTCCCTTACAAATATTTTTTCCTGTCCGTTAAGCACCTGCAGTCTCAGACTGATCACAAGCTACATTTTCTCACTTCTGTACTCTCCCTTTGTTTCCATACAACTACTGAAGGTGAGAACCTTTTTTATGAAACATGATATCTAACTGCAGAATTATTTAAAGTCCTTGTGTGAAAAAAATAAAATATTATGCAACACAAAAACAAGTATGGGTATCTGAAAGCACAGCCACAAGGTAGGTTTTTTTATTTCCTGCATGCTTATTTTATATTGATGTAAAATAAAAAATTCTCAGTCTCATGTCTGTTTCATCCCTTCAGCAATTAATGAAAATATAAAACTTCAGAATATAATTATTGTGTATATGTAACAGTCAGTACACATACCTAACATAAAGGTAATGTAAGAGTAGTGACTTTCATTTCATTTGCATATCTCTGTTCATGTGATTTATTAACATTGATTTGTTTACTACTTGCATTTTTTTTCTGCTTGTATTTGGTTTATTTTTCTGTGCAGTGCTAAGTAGCTAGAATTCTGTCGTTGCTAGTTCTGTTGCCTACTGAATACTTTCTTCTGAGATGAAAGTGTGCTTCAGCTGTGTAGCCATCAAAGAAGCATGTGATCCCGTCCTCGTTGTGCAGAGGGAAAGCAGCTATTTCGATCTCTCTTTACACATCTGTCAGTGCATTGCTAACTTTCATGGAGTTCAGATTGTTTTTGAGCATGCTACACCTCAGTGTTAGTATAATGAGAAAAGAAAATGAAAAGTAGGAAAAGGAATTAGCATGAAAGTTGGTCATCTCTTTTTATTCAGAAATAGAATAATTTTTATTCCTTCTGTATAAAGATTTCTACTAGAGAAGCAAAGAATGTGCACTATCAGTGCCAAAAATTCAGTTCATAATACTAGTAGTCAAGAAAGGAACAATCCCTATAAAAGTCTCCTTCCCCTGTAAGAAAAAGTCTATAATTGCAATATATGGGTGCAAATATTTAGCCTTTTAGAATATTTATTATTATTCCCGATTTATCAGAAATGAATGGGAGAAGTGTAAGATATTTGAGAAAAAGCTAACGCTTGAACATGGAATCAGTAACAAAAGCCTTAAACAGGAGTTATATTGTATGTTTGACTGACACCATAAACATCACCCTCGATTCTGCAGATCTCCCAAGGGCTGTTTCTTACCCAGGACAGCACTTAGGCACCTGCTTATCTCTAAGAACTTAGATACATCTTCTGAAATCTGTGAGGAATAGTCATGGACTTAAGGACAGAACGGCTGCAGAAGTGCTTTGTGTACTTTTGTTAATTCAAGAATAGAATGCTTTTAGTGTGATTTTTGTTTGTTTTTTGTTTCTCCATTATCATGTAGACTGCTGTTTGCTGCTCTCTCATGAGACTCTATGTGGATGTTTCATTGGATTAAAAGCAAAAAAGATGATTTTCCTTTCTAGAGAAAAGGTAATACTCTCCCATGTGTATTGTTATGCTGAATTTCTAGGCAGAGAGGAGCAACAGGGGAATTGTTAGCCTGCACGTTCACTTTAAAACCTGCCCGCAACCACTAAATTTTTTAATACATTCTAGCCTGATCCCGCTGTGCACTTTTTGACAACACTCTGGATACAGTTGTGTCTCCATGATTGCATGGGATTGCAAGTTCAACCTTTTTTTTTTTTGGCACACACTAAGCCAAAACTTCCTTTCAGTGTTGTAGCAATCAAAGGCATGTTACTGCACTACATGTGACAAGGGCCATCATTTGTTTTAAACGTGGTGGGTGTCAGACTTGAAGCATCGAAGGTTCTCTCTGTGTGGCAAGACACACCACAAGCTCAAGGTGTTGCGGCTTTACATGCCGTATTAATACAGTTATATTGTCCAAGCCAGGTCATTCAGAGCTCTATTGACTTGACACTGCTGTGTTCATATGCACTGGGATAAAAAGAGGTCTTGGGGAATATGATGTTACCCAGAAACTTTTTTTTTTAGCTTGTCATTTGTCTACATAATGTTTTTCAACCTATGCAACATCATACTAAGGAAGGAAGAGCTCATTCCATTTCACAGATTGAGGTGTGGAAAAATGAACTCAAGGCCACAATAATGTCTGTTGTGGATCTGAGAACTGAATGCTTCCGATTCCCTGGTTTACTTTTGACCTCAGCCTTGGCTGCTGTCTGAGAGAGTGCTCAGCTTCTGTCACAGAGCCAGGAGTTGATCTGAGACAACTTGTGTATGTGAGTCTGCGTCTTCCTGAGCTCTGCACTTGATTGCTCCTCTGAGGAGCCATGATAGCTTAGATTACAGAAGAATTGTAACTGATAAGAATAAGCAATTTGGAAATGATTCTGTAAGTCTACAGAGTGGCAGAGAAGGTAAGTGTACTCTACCGAACAGCTCAGAATTTCTGCAGTAAATCTTAAGAAAACCTCCAACCACGTTGAACTAGTTCAAAAGCTTACAAAAAAAAAACCCCTTCCTGTTAACTTCTGTGGGTGTTTTTTTCCCATAAAGATTTGTTTTCTTCTTTGTTGCTTTCAGTGGACTTTAAAGTGAAGATATTTAGCAAATGTTAAAGACTGCAAAATCTTAGCAGTCTTAAATAGTTGTACCTGCTGGAATACATAGAAAAATACCTTGGATACAGGGAAAAGTATCTCAGAATGAACAGGGAAGTAAATTTAAGAGTTTTCGATGCCATGGAGTGAAATGAAGACTATGGAGATGGTCTGGTGTTCCTGCCTTCAATACCTTCAGTAATAAATGGGCAAGAAAAAAAAAATTGACATGAGACACACTTCCATGTTAACACTGTGCCACCGAGTTTACCAAACATGCTTGGGCACCAAAGCAAGAAAGGACATCAGGATTAGGACCAAGGAGGTGCAGAATGGGAATTAGGCTACTTGTGTGTTCATGCTGAATCTTTTTCAGAGATGGTAATGTCAGTGTTTCATAATATTAAGTCTTATCAGTGGCAAGGAAACCAATGGGCATATGTAATTCTTGTATTCTTCTATGTAAGGGACTTCAGAAGTCTTCAAAATTTTTAGATGCTTAACTTTGGAAATTATTTTGAGTCAGAAGTTAAAAGGTGTAACCCCTTCAATAGACACATGTCTTTCAGGAAAGATGAATTAGGCTTTTTTTTTTTTTAAAGAGACAAAGACATTGGCACATGCAGGGAGCCATGATCTGTTGGTGCTTGCGCAGCGTGCCTGCGTTGCAGTCAGTGCAGGCATGTCTGCTGTAGACTACTGGAGTTAGCCTAAGAACAGAGACCCCTGTGGCTTTCTGCTTGTGTTCGGAAATGGGAAATTTGGTCTTTAGCATCAGTTATTCTTCCTTTCAACTTCTTTAAAAAGAAATCTGGATGTTTTATGGTTATCTGATGTGAATATTTAAAGTAATTCTATAAAGAAACTCAAGACACAACTAGTATCCCAGCATGTGCTAAATTTGGCATATGGTTTGCATTTCCTTTGGGCTTTATTATTTCATGAAGGAAGGGATAATTCTGTGCGTATGGAATTCAGAGGGCTTAATTTCAATCTTAGAAAAAAAATATAGTAATCTAGAATATTATAAAATATATTAAAATGTTACCTCATCTTTTCATGTCTGGCTGGTAAGTCTGCCTTTTTGTTTTGTTTTCTCCAGCAAGTCCCTGAAAATTGAAATAGGCTGAAGTAAGCCAACTATAAAACATACACAGACATTCATTGATAGCACTCCCTGTATTCTACTCAGTCACAAAGATAATAGAAATGCTTCACAATGTAACCTGAAGATTTTTTCTGACCCTTTGCCATTTAGGAATTGCCCAGCCTCTGTGATAGTTGTTCATTTATCTTTCACATTTCTCTGTAGGTTTTTATATTACTTTTTTTTGGTACATAACGTAGTACCCTTTATGTGTATAATGGAGTTTTTTGACAGTTTCGTATATATTGAAATCTTTTCATGGGGAAATGATTTAGTATAGGGGATTTTATGTTGTTTGGATCAAAATTGAACATATACTTTTGATCTGTTTTGTGTCCAGCACTGTGAAAAAGAATTCTCTCCAAAATGTCAAAAACCTTTGCTGTCAGCTCTATATTTTCTTTTTTTTTTTCATTTTTGATACAGTTTTTTTTGTTGAAGAGTTAAAGAATTCTATTACTTCACAGCATCTTTATAGTGGATAGCATTCAATTTCCTCTGAAAAAGTCCTACAGGCTGTGCCAGATGAGGAGAATCAATATGGGAAGGAAATGAGAAGGTTGGTTAATGTGCTTACCTGAGGCTCTGCTGGGAGTGGTTCAGTACGGGCGCTTTGGCAAGGGTGCCGTGGCGTGTGTGGTGAGAGGAGCAAGAGCACGTGCCTGAGTCTGTGCGGGTTGGTCACAAGCTCGCTGGAGGATCATAGGTATAAGACATACAGATATATAGGTCCTTCTGTCACAGTAGAGCATAGTGACAAAAAGTCTAATATTGCTGAGAGCTCCTTTCTGAAATGTATTCATTGTGTGCTCTTACTTTGTGCTGTATTATCTCTTATCCAGAAAGGATCCAGAATTACAGATCCTCTTGAAGATGTCTAGGGTAGTAAAAAGTACAGCTGTACTGGGGAAAAAGGGCTTATTTCTACCTCTGTGCTTCTACCACGTGCTGGTTTTGTAGTCTGCAAAAAGTCTTAACGTGTCCAACTCTTTGGCCTTGCTCTTGTGCATCACCTGAATGCATCAAGTGCATTCAAGTGTGAATGTGTGCATCCCTCCGTTCCCCCTCTGTTCCCGCACTCTCCTTTTTCTCCCTTTCCCTGTGGTTTTCAGGAGAGAAGCTTGAGGAGGGCTGGACAACGATGTGTGTTTGTGTATATTTATTTACTCACTCCTGTTTGCTGCTTCCACCAATGTAGGTGTTATTTTTCAGTCTGAGGGCTTTCTTTTAGCACTGGATAGCCCTTGGTGTCTCCCATATGGCTTTTTTTTTTTTTTTGGAGAGAGAAATGTTTGGTAGTCCTTTCCAGCCATCTTCTGCTGAGCAAGCAGAATTGTTTATTATAATTGCTGAAGCATAGAATAAAGGAGAATCACACTAGGATCTCTGAATAATTGGAGATCAGTGAAGGAGAGGTTTTGAAAAGCACTGGACACAGCCATGCCTTGCTGACCTAATGGAGAATGTTAGCTCTGCCCTTGTTGGCAAAGCTGTGTTAAGAGAAGGGTAACTGAAGTGTGTTCTTAGTAGCAGCATGAAACAAGTGCAGGACTAAAACATGGAACAGAAACAAATAAACCAATGGTAATATCTCAATGTTCAAGTCTGCTCTGACTTTCTAAGTGAGTGTATAATGTCTGAAAAGGCATTATATCATTAATGCAGAAAAATGCATTATTTGGGTCTTAGGTTGTCATATGCCTCCCCCTCCCCAGGAAGCTGACAGTCATAAACTCTGGTTTGGCAGCTGTGCCCCTCACTGTGCCAGTGTCTGGAAGCAATGGTTGTCCCCCTCCTGCTAGCTGGAAACGGGAGCTAACAGAGGAACAGCTGGTTGATATAGCTAATGGGTGGCAGTGATTCAGCCCATGAAAATAAGCCTATGGCACCGTAATCCATAGCTATAAGTGTCATCAAGGCTTTTGTAACAGAGGTGAGTTTAAAACTGGGTCATCACTCTCTATCTGACTTCTCTTTGTCTTCGGAATTGTGCTCACAGTCTCAGGCACTTGTCACTGTGTGACTAGTCAGACCATAGTTATTGGAAGTGAGTGAGTTTAACTGGTAGAAAGAACTGGTGGTTTTAGAACCATTTGAGACAGACGTTCTGCCATATAGATGTCAGAGCTCCAAGAACTGGCAAATGGCTTCTTGAGAGCGGTGGTAAATTGTGGAAGCTAAACAGATGAATCCTTCTGGGCTGTGGCACACAAACACTAGTAGTGACTTGATGTAAAATTCTTGAATACCTTCAGACTGACCTTAGTGCATACACACCTACAGCACCAAAAGGTTGTGTAATGGAGTAATATGGTATAAAGCTGTTTCTGCTCCCTGAGATGGCCTGAACAACTTACCTGTGACATTAATGCTTGTAGTTAGCACAGGGGACGTGGGAAGGAAAAAAAAAGTCTGCTGTGTTACCATGCAGGCTTTTTGTATTTTGCATTTGGATTTGTAGCTTTCTTCTTCAAGGGGTCACGTGAGTTGAATTTAGTCTCCAATGTTGTCAGTGCTTAAGTACAAGCTCCAGTCTTCTTAGTGCTAAAATATATCTTTAATTATGTACGAAGACCTGATTGCGCACCTGACAGCAGCACTGGAAGTCCCAGCTTTCTCATATGGTGACTCTACTGCCCCTCCCAGATTTAAATAGATCTTAGGGTGAGTTAATCTTTCTGCCTTGACTGTAAGCTATTAGAAGCAAAAGGAAGGAGAGATTTGTTCAACTGAAAGAAGGAAGAAAGCATAAGAAAGATGGGAGAAATAAACAAGAAAGGCATCTCAGGCAATAAAAAGAGGGGGTGTAGGGTCACAGTTGCCATGATAAAATAGAACTGAATGCCTGCAAAATGTTAAGTGTTATGGAGCAGGCTGGGAACAGAGAGGGAAGAGAATGTGACAGGCAGAAAAGAAAGGAAGATCCAGCAGTGAACGTGAAGAATTACAAAACAATAATCCGTTAGTAGTCCAAACTGTGAAACTAATTCAGTTTTCTCCTTCAGAATACAAGTGACTTTGTTTTAATATGGAAGGAGTAACTTCAAAGAAAAAAATGGAAATCTCCTTTCGTATTTTTCCTCTTCCAACACACACACACACACATATATATATATATATATATAAATGTATATGTATACACATGCACCATGATTTCGAGTTTCCCCTAAAGGCATTTGCTTTGTCCTACTTAAGTCCTAAGAACTGGTTTTACTGTCTATCACCCAGGCCAAGTAAGTGTGATGCTATGTAAACATTTACATATAATAATACACTAATAATTTTACAGTGAGAGACAGTATGTGCGTGTAGGTGGGTGCCTAGAAATCTGTCGAAAAGATTTCTAAAGCAGTAGTGTTGATAATTGTTGGGAGACTCTGTTGAAGATGAGGCAGCTGCTATATTTCCTTGGAGTGACAAGGATTTGGGATTCTGTTTCTAAAACCCAATCCAGATCAGAGAATGTGACCCAAAAGCTTGTCAGGGTTATTTGTAGTGGTAAAAGAAGTGCATTTCATGTTGTCAGCTTTTCATTACTTTTTGTGTCATAAAAATTGTTCAACTCTCCTATGTTCCTGATCTGAATTAAATCAGTTGATTTCTGGTTTGATGATGATTGCTGTCTGTTTGCTAGATGGACCGAAAGTCTTGTGTTCTATACTCCTTTTAATGAAGTTAAAATGAAAACACAAGCGAATGTGCTTTTTGGTAATCAGAGGGAGGAAAATGTATGTCACATGACAATAGAAGGCAATCACAGAAAGAGCAATTCCCTCTCAAATCAGTACTCATAAATAAATAACATTCCCATTGAAGGGAGAATCATTCCTAATCTTAGTCTGCCTTCTTCCCATGCAGGGCTTCCATCAACAGCTTTTCACATCCTCTCATTTTATAAACGCTGCTTTAGAAATACTAACCTACAGTAAGTTAATAACATATAATTCTGTGTTTAGATGAATTGATAGTTCAGTTGCTCAGATCTAAACATTGCCTGGCTTTGAGGACAATGTTGTGCAGTGACCTCTCTTAGAAGATCCAGGTGGCCAGAGAAGCAGTCTGCTGGTCAATGTGTGCTTGGCTCCTCTTAGTAGGACAAATTAGTAGACAAATTGATCTTGACACATTGAAAGATGGTTCAAATGCAATGACAGCTGTGAGGTGGTTAGAAGGTTAGAGAATGTGACCTGTGGATGAAGGGTGAAGGAATAGAGTTTCTTTCTGCTAAAGAGGATTGGCAAGTGGGGGGACAAAGGGCAGGAGTTGTATTTATTGATATGTGAGTTGTTATTGGAGTGGAAAATAATTGCTTTGTTAACATTTCGATAAGAAATAATGCACTATGGTTGTGATGACATTTGGTTTCTTTCAGTTAGATAATAGATAAAATGCCATAATTTTAATTAAAAGGATAAAAGATTCCAAGGGAAGCTGTATAAACTCTTCCCTTAGTGTTTTTTAGGAGCCTGTTAAGCAAGCATCTGGGGATGGAGATTTATTTTATCCTGCATGAGTGTCTTCAGAAATGATTGTCAGCCTGTGTTTCTGTGGTCCAGATTATAACACAAAATTGAAAAATGACAATAGTGTGAAACACAAATCTTGATTCAAGGGGTGTGGACTGTGATTTAATGTCTTCCTCTCACTGTGTTTTGTTAGCCCATGTCTCTGTAATGGGAGTCCTTGCATTACTGTTACAGCAGAAATCCACCTGAATAAGGGTTATTAAGTATAATACCCTCTAAGGATAGAGGGTTTGAGTATCTCAAACTTCACCATTTCTCTCTTGAAGTTGATGAAGGAACGAAAGAAACTAATGCAGGCCGCAGCACCACAGTTTGCCATATATACCAAGGCTCCCTTTTTCTTGTCTTCATTCAGAAATTGTTTGCCCTTTAGTGGTTTGGGTACTAGCTGAATAAAGTCAATAAAATATTTTTCTGATTCAAAACCAGACACCCAGTTTGTCCCCTGGAGGTTTACAGAGTGCTGAAGTCTAAGGCTAGGAGGTAATGGAGACTTCTAAATGAGTATGTCAAGATAGAAGATCTCTGCCTTATACTTCTTTGACATAAATAGTTAAGTCCACCTTTACCCGTGTGACTTTGATCTTAAATTTGTCCTTCCACTCTTCAGAAAAACATTCTCTCATTTCCTTGAAAGACACAACCTGTCTAAGGAGATTTCTGTGCATAACTTCAAACAATTTACATAGAAATGTCAAAGTAAAGCTTGCATTTGCTTTACCTTGGGGGCTCACATATGGTAAACAAAACATAATAGGAGCTAGGTAGTGAAATAGGAGAGTTCATAAGCTCGAATAAGGATTTTTCATCTCACTAGTGAAAGAAGAAAGTTGGTTTAATAATGTTATTGTTACTTAGCTTAAAATGGCAGCTGTGGAATGTGCTAAGAATTAAGAATAACCCATCTGACCTGTTGTAAAGCAAATTAATATTAAATCTGTCTATTTTTCCATGTAATTAAGCAGTAATGATCAAAGCTCAATGCTTTTCTTAGAGATTAATGATGGCTTTGAAAATTAATGGTGTGAGGTGAAAGCAAGGACCATTAGCTGTAACAAATTGTTAAGAATTCAGAAAACATACTTGGCTGAATCACTCAGTTTGTTTTATGATTATTTAAATACATCTTTTTTTATTCTGTTTATTAGAAAACAAATTGAGACTCAAACACGCTAAAACGTTTGTCATCAAGATTTAGTATTTTCATACTAACGAGCCAAATAAAGAGTAGGGTTAGGTCAGGAATCTCCGAAAATAACCGTAATGGCTGTTCCTGGCACCCACCCCTCCCTAAGGTCTCTACTTCTCTGTCTTTTCACCACAGTGGGTTCCTGGGCTTGTTACTGAGCCTTAGCTCAGCTGCTTTCGCTCGTGAAATCAGTCCTGCTGGGTGATGAAGCAAAACTAGTGTATGGTGTTCGCTGGATCCAGTCCCATGGCTTGCTTTCTTAGTGGCTGTAATGTTTTCAAGTCAGCTGATGGACAGCAAAAATATTTAAGTACGTACTGACCATCTGGACTTTGCTCCCAGGGAGCTGCAATAGAATTTAGTAGATCTTCTGAACACTATTCTCCAGGCTCTGAGTTGCATCCAGCACTCACAGCAGTCAATAACAAAACTGTTACTGAATTCTCTGGTGCAAAATCAAATGAAAGTGCATCCCTCTTCCCTCCAACTCACACCACATACACACTTCCAATTTCTTTTTTTCCTTTTATTTTCCTTAAAATAGCATAAACCAGAAGCAATTTAGATAAAAACAATGGAATTGCGTCTCAGAGAGGTAACTCGCATCCAAGCTAATGCCAATTCATGCTCCGCTCATTCTACCAGACTTTGCTGTGGGAATACTTTGTTTCCATTAGATGGATGATAAGAGAAATTATTTGCACTAAGGCTTCTAAAGTGGAGAAAATTCTGGAGATTTAAAAACTTTCTGAAATGTTTTGCTTAAAGTCTAGCTGTGAGGAGTAGATATCTCTCCTTTGCTCCTTTCATATCTAGATACTTTTTGTCAGTGTTTGCATTAACCTCTTTTCTTTAAATGTTTCTTTCCACTGAATGCTAGAGGCGTTTTTAATTACTGTTTGTCTGGTTAGTAATAGCAAAGAAAACCCACCCAGAATCTGCAGACAGCTATGGGGGAAAATAGTAGTATCTAATATTAAAATGTCCATTTTTCACTTAAAATGGCTGAATTCTCTTCAGCGATATTCATGTACTTCTGAGTGTGGACACCAAGTTTGGTTTGTAAAAATTGGAGAATTTACAGAAACCTATTACTTATTTAAAACCCATTATTCTATTTGAAGGGCATAGACCAATATGCTCATCTTGTTTGCTTTCCTGCATAACACACAGTTTAGCTCTTTGTAGGCATATGGATTAGAGATTTTTTTTCTCAATTATTTGTCGTAGTTTGTTTCTTTGTATTTTGGTTGGAGGTTGAGAAAAATGGAAACTATTCAGTAAATACTTACTAAAAAACAAACAACTAATCTTCTATTTACCAATATTGTATCAGTCAATCCTGAGAGTCTCCTTTAAAGCTTTAATATATGTTCCTTATAGCTCTCTAATGCAGCCTACAGCAATTGCTGAGAGGTTTAACCGGTATCCGTTGCAGCTTTGTAGACTCACAGTAGTAGTAGCGTTTTAATTCAAATTCACAATCCATTTGTGAACACCTGCCTGCTGTCATTCTGCTGTTTGTAACAGTAGCCTAATGCTGATGCAGAGCAGTGGCCGGCATTTGTGGGGCTGGCAAGGCCGAGGGAAGAGCTCGGGGCAGTCTGCACTGTCCCAAGGAGGCCCCTGGCGCAGTGGCGTACGGTATTGCTGCTTTGTTTGCTCTAGGCACTGCTAATACCACAAATATCTATAGAAGCAGCATGTGGCAAAAAAAAAGTCTATATTAAAATGCATCTTAGTCTTGTGTCAGGGTAGAACTCCAGCAGTGGCATGCTTTTTTTAACAGGTTATTGGAGAAATGGAAGTGTGTGGTAGGCAGATGTATCAGTTTTGCAAGGATGAGAGGTTGTGCTGCTTTGTTCTTGGGCGTTCGGGTGCTTATGTGCTGCAAACCTCAGCCCAAGCCCCGTCCTGCAGAACAGCAGGGTTTGAGGAGCTCATGAAACTTGCTTCTCTCTTGCTTGGTGGTCCTGGAGGGTCTGTTAATTATCAAGTTGTTTTTCTCCCCCTCCTTCTCCTTGACTGCTATACTGCTTTCAGCCTAGCAGATGTGGTGGCTCTTCGGTGCACACTTCCCAGAAGGATTGCTGGGTTAAGCTTACCCCTCCAACTGCACTGTGCGTGCGTATTTTGTACGCAACGTGGCTCAGAGGAAATGCAGGTTCCTAATGAAAGAGAAACCCAGACATCTTTTTTGTCTGTAAGTCACTGGTTCTAATTAAGCTATGAAAAGTGAAAGGTAATATGTCTAACAGTACAGATATTCTCACTCTCTACCTCCAACATTGCCAGTGATGTGGAAGCCAGCTGCAGTAGGGTCAGAACAGCGATGCTGCTAGGTTTATCAAGTCTCTAATACCCATAGCTGCTCCCATCTGTCCACAGACAAATGAGTGTAGGAAACAACTCTTGCAGCACAGAGACTGCAGTGACTTTCATGTGGAGGGCTGGAAAATCTGGTCTTACACTAGAGAATCAAGCTGCGGGAGAATGGCCTGAGCAGACCTGATGCAGCTGCCTATTAAGCAGGTGAAAAAAAAAACTGAAGGTTGTTCAGGGAATCTGGGCACATTCCTTCCTTCTAGGTCTTGCAAGATTTAACTTGACTTTCCAAATCCCCGAGCCGGCTGCATTTTAAGTACCATTAATTAGGTTGTTATGTCACTCTTAGGCATAACTGCTAGGTCCAAAGCAACTTTGCATTTTTCTGTCACTGGAGCTTTCTACAGCAACTGCTCCAGAGAACATTATGCCACATAAATGCTTATGTTCACTTACCTTCACTGCAACAACTGTCATCTTTCAGCTCCTTTTGGAGTCAAATGAGAGATTCCTGCTCCTCCTGTCAAGCACTATAACACGGTTCCTTCTAGATCCTTCTCAGCTCAGTGGAAAAGCAATACAAGTGCTACTGTGCCCCCAAACTACTATTTTGCAATAATTATACAGTGAGGGGAGGCAAGGAAATGCTACTTTATTGTCAGAAACTTTGGGGGGAGTGAAGCTCATCACTGAGAGTGAACAGGATTTTAGTGAAATCTGTATTTTAAATACAGTTGAGAATAATGTCTTCTGCGTGCTCTGCTCCGTTATGTCATGGTAAAACATTTAATTCTGAAATCGGTAATTTACTAGTACCATCGGCAATATACAACTCCTTGCTCAGGCATTCTCCATGCTGGGAAATGCAGACACAAATGTGCTTCCTTATCATTCATTATGTTGCAGTGAAATACAAAGACAAATTTATCCCTCTATTTTAAACAAAACCATTCGCATGTTGAGTTACATTTTTTTCCCCACCATTAAGTCTTTCCCTATCAGTTTCCACATCAATAGCTGATATTTGTTACTATGCAATTGTGTTTTTTCTTACTTACAGAATTGTAGCAGCTAATCATTTTGTTTCCTGAAGTAAGTGGGGAAAAATGAGTTTTAGATGACAGTATCACAAACCAAATTTTTTTGAAATCAGGCCATTGTAATTTAAGTGACTGGTGATGGTCTAAGCTACGCTTCAAACTGTTAGAAGTCTATGCTGTTATCTTAGCACTTACTGAAATAATAGAGGAGAAATATTAGAACATAAATAGCATATCTGTATTAACAGTAGTAGTTATTCTTCATTTAAGCTATCTATGTTTTCTGTATTTAAATAGAAATTCACCTGTTCCTGCAAACTTTCAGGCCTTGCCTGCAGTCACTGCACATGCAGAACTGTTATAGATAAGCTGGTAAATTCAACACTGGGATCAGACTGCCTGAGATGTTTTAGATAAAAGGTAGTCTTGGCATTTATATTTTACTTTAATTGGTGATGAGTCTTTCAAAACTTCTCAACATTGAGAGTTCTATGAATCATTCCATAGAACTGAAACTATTTCAATTACTTTTTAAGTGAGATAGCTTCCAAAATGCAGAAAACATGCCCCCACGTGACACGTTTTGTTTCATGTGGTTCTGTGCATGGGAGAGAAGCAGATGGAGTTTCAGTCTGGCTGGGGAGCGATGGAGATGGCGAGAGATCCAGGGCTTGCTCCTGAGCTCTAGTGCCATATACTATTATTGGTATCATCTGATTATTGCAGATCATTATAGAGTGCAACTGTCTGCTTTGCTGCCTGAGGTAACACTTCAGGGTCAGTGCTGTCTGTGACACGTACCAGCCTCGCTACTGTCTATGACACTTACCAGAATTTTAAGCCTGATTTCAGCATGCTACTCTAATTTTCAGGGTTGTGAGGTGCTGCTCCATCCTCTGGACCTGCTCTTCTCCAGCAGTGAATTAGTGCTACTTAATGTCAGTGCTTCAGTTGGGCTGTTAGCTAACAGTTGCATGTTTATAAATGCTCCTTACGCTGCAGTGAAACTGGAAAGCTTATGATTGAGCCTCAGTGGAGTATCTCTAGTCAGTTGGCTGGGTAAAGACAAATGACTTTGTCCCGCCATGTGCGGGGCCACCTCCCAGGGTACGACCTTCTTGGGCAGTAAGAGCTGTTGATGTGACCCTGCTGAGGGCTCTAGAAGTATCCAAGCCTTTCTTTACTGTCAGAGCAGGCTGATTGCTCTAGCACCAGCTGTGCCTGTGTGAAGCATTAGCTCCCCTTTGAACAGCACAAGGCAAAAGGAACAAACTGAGACATAAGCAGAGTAGTCCCAGATTGGTTATGAATATGCTTGTGTTGTCTACACCTTGTAGGTTGAGGTGATGGCCAACCTTGAATTTTAAGTGACTGGCAACAGTATAGCAATGGTAGTTATTTGCAGCAGTGAGATAGTCAGGTATGAAAGGACCTTTACCTTTGCTTTCTGTCTGACTACGTGGGAGAATCTCTTTTTGTCCTAGCATCAAGAAAAACTGCTATTTCTGCTCTCCAGGGAGAAGAAATTCCATTACTTTTTCAATAGTAAACAACTGGCAAAACTACAAATTTATGGCCTGTTCCTTCCACAAAGACCTGCCTGTGTGTTGGGAAAGAGCTCATGGGAAGGTTGTTGCTACTTGCAATGTCCGTGGTACTATTGCAGTTTAAATCAGATGAGCATCTGGTACAACAGACCAGCTATACAGGGTTTGAGGAAAATGCTTTTCTGCCCATTTTAGACACTCCTTAGTATAAAGTTTCCCTGAGCAGATTTTGCACTTGCTAATCATGTGTTTGTACTTAAAAGCAACTGAAATGCCCCTTTCTTTTTTGAATGCAGGAGGAGACTGCACCCATAGCTTCATTATCTTTCATTAGATAAATGCAGCTCCTTCCCCAGCATCCTGGGGGTCAGAATAGTAAATAGCTAGGTCAGCTGCTGGTAGTATCCAGGGGTCAGAAATGAGGGCATCTTTTGATTTTTCACCGAGTCTGGCAGCTATGAATAAGTTACAGTTCTGCAGACAGTGTGCGCTGTTCCTGCCACTTGAACATATTCCTTTTTGTCTTTTGAAGTGCAGGTGCCTTCAACTACTATTCTTTCTTTGAACATTTCTTTTTGTTACTTGATAGTTTTCTTACGTTTGCCTTGTTTTCAAGGCAATATGCTTTCAAAAATGTTTTCCTCAATGAATTACTTCTTGTGAGTTGGAGACACTGTTAACACAAAAGTCTAGCGTGTCTGTGAAACACATTGTGATCTTTGACTGTAAACTTTGACTGAGTAGTGCTCATCAGGTCAGAAATCACTAAGTGCATTGAGTCTATCCTAACCAAACAAAAGCTCTTAAGTAGAAACCTTTCTCAGTGATCAGACCGTGGGACTATTGAGCAGAGCTTCTTTCACAGTGTCTGTGAATACAAACTGATCAGCAGTTGCTTGTTCCCTTGTATTGAATGCTTCAGTCAATTCTCTCCACTGGCCTTTTCCCCATACAAGCCAGCTTTGTAATTTTCCCAGTTACTTCTCTCTCTTTTCAAGTGGTTCTTGCATCTCGCCTCACTAGAGGTTACAAACTCAGGAGACAGATTGAAGAAAATATTGATGTGTGTTTAGATTTACCGGATACCATTCTGAAGCTTTTCACACACTTCTCACTTGGATAATTCTTCAATTAATTTTCTGAAGTTATTTCAACTCAAGGTGTAGTCCTGGAGCATTACAGCATAAAGTTATTAGTCATGAGCAAAATCCTAGCATTTTTTCAGGCTCCAGTTATTAAAGGTTCCCCATGCTTAGACCTGCACTGATGCTGTCAAAAACTGACTGGTGTTTGTGAAACGAGGTATTGGGCGTTTCTTTTACTCCTTACAAATGCCCAAATAAATGTGGTTAAATCCAACTGCGGGTCTTACCTCTGCTCTTTCAGGAAAAAGGAGTGAAAAAGGAACCATCTGGTAGTCTGTGCTTGTAGTTTCTGTTGCTGTGGGATGAGCTCATGGCAGATGCCCTTCTGGGTTGCACTTGCATGTGAGTGTCTTAACATCTCTGAAGTGAGTGTTGCAGTGTTAATGCTGGCCCCACTAGCATGGTGGGAGGTTGCATCTCTCAGGAGCACTCTCACCCGCTTTCGTGGAAGTAAAGTTTCTAATGAGCACAGAGGGACCATGCCAGGACCAGTACTGTTTAAACCCTTGACTGCTGTGGTCTGAGACCTGTGATTGATATCCCCATGGTGTGTCTTGTAGTTTTCCTGAATGTGCCCAAGCGTCATAGGCTCCAGGACCTCTCTCTTTGCTGTCTTTTTTTGCCCATTTACTTTTTTCCCTGTGTAGATCCTGGAGACACTTAGGCTGTATTGGACTAGTAAACCTTTTGTGGCCTGTGAGGATTTTGGCTTTCTGCTGTTGCTGGTTTCTACTGTTGCTGGTTTCGGCAGGCACCGGCCAGATGTATATTATAAGACAGACATTTTTTGAAAAACGTTTGCAAAACTGGAGCACTTTCTCATGTGTAGAGAAAAAACGATTGCCTTCTTTGTGAGAATTAAAAGTAAATGAATCCTAGGTGTACTGTTGTTTGTCCTACTGATGTAATGAAGAACAAAGTAGTTATGTTTGTTTAGAGGAAGTAAGAAAATGTTAAATCTCAATTCATGATGTTTGGTGCTGATTCCATTTCTCCTTGAAGCCTTTACAATGACCTAAAAGCACAGAATAACTTTGAAGAGGACTAAAGCTGCTTGGGGCTGCCAGAGCGGAATAGCGGGGATATAATCAGACTTGAGAATTGTTTTAGTATGTACATTTCATATAGAATCCCATCTTGAGCCATTTCCTCCTGTACCTGGAAAGGTACAGTGTTTCTGAATTACAAGCATCCCTTGCTAAAAGAGGTAAGAATAAGAGACTGGGCATCCAGGCTGAATGCCCAATATCACTTGTATGATGTTGCTAGTAAAAACATGAGAGAGGGACTGAAAGACAAGAGCATATATTGAACACTCAGTTCTTAGCTGAAATGGAGGCCCTTATGGGACACAGGGACTATTTTTTTTTCCCTTCTGCTGTTAATGGAACAGGGTTTCTCATCTTTAATACTTGGTATAAAGGCAAACTAAGCAGTTTAAAGTGATTGTGGCCATTTGGATTTTGATTATGGAATCATTGATAAATGTACAAAAGCTTAGTTTTTTAATAACCTAGGATGGAAATGAAATAGCTCATGTGTTTTGGCCATAACATGGTGTAGGTTTTTTTATCACAACTCCCCACTGTCATGGATTAGTTCTGCTAAAATTCCTCATCTGAGAAGAAATAACACTAGCATTTTTTAGCTTGCTTTTTGGCTCATAGTCCATTGAGGCTTTCCAATTAATTAGTAATGTATAATTGATTCTTGAATGTTCTACTGCAATTTAGACATGTACAAAATACATCATAGGAATTGTGTAAAATCTGGTTGGGTGGGTCTTTTTAGAAATGAAGAATCTTAACACTCCAGGTAGGTTTCAAATTACATTTTTCAGAATCATTTAGATATGTATGTCCTGCTTGAAAATAGTTTTTGACAATCTTATTAGTATTTACCTGTCTGCTCGCACTTGGACACTGATTAAAATGTAGCCAAGGGGTCATCATTTATACTTGGAAATGACTTGAGCACATTTATTCTGTGTTAGCATTGTAGGACAGGAAAGGTGATGAATGAGGACAACAAATGTTAAGTAATTTGTAATTACATATGATACAGAGATTAGCAGAGGACTCTCTGAAATGAGATTGTGTTAGAGGGCTTGCTGCTGCATGGTTTTGTTTCTGCATTGGCTAAGAAAAGCTCTAAAAAATGACACCAGATGTAAGCCCAGGTGTGACAGCGGGCTTGCGCCAATGACCTCAGCAGAGACAGAGTTAATTCTTGCTACAGGGAGCAGCATTATGATTGAGTCCAGTAGGAATATTCTTCATAAATGTATGTTTTTTCAGTCTCTGCTGTTTAGCCATCTGAAAACATCTAGACTTAATTAATGGAAAAATAAACTTGAATATTACTTGTGCTCTCAGTGAATCTTATGTTCACTTTGTGCCGGCTGTGGTCATTGGCGAAGATTCCTTTAGTGCCTTATATAAAACTGGGATGTGACAAACGGGATGCTGTGTTTTAAAATTCCTGCTGTGTGCTTGCAACAATATTGGATCTGCATCTTTGCACAGTGCAAAAGGAATTTTGAAGTCAGAACAACTGTAGGAACCTCTGCTGAAGGAGATTCCAAATTCCTTCGAACTCATGAAAACAAATGAGTTCGCCTAAGGCCTGAGCACTGATTTTAAAATTAGTATTGATCATCAAGTCCTGAATTTCATTACGTGAGAAAATCAAACCATCTTTTGCTCTTGCCTCTTACATAGGGTCCTGGCTTCAAGGTAGGGTTGTGACTTTAAGATGTGAAGAGCTCTGAAGTCACAGAAGATGACTGAAATAATGTCATGTGTAGGTATTTTGGCCATGTGTCAGGCTGTCCTATCTTCTTCCTGTGTTTGAGGTATTTGTGGAGACTGAGTGTGAGAGCTACATGTGGGGAGAAGCTCCTTTGAAGCAGGACACTGAGGATTTCTGAAGAGACTGTACCTGGAATTAATGTTTTTGAAAAGCGGTGCTGGATTTGCCAGGGTCTCACCAGGCCTTTCCCTGTGCCCCAGCAGGGCTGACAGAGAGTGACATCTGCAGCTGATGTTAGCACATCTATGGTGCTAAGGTGGAGACTTTTGTTACTTTGTGCTGCAAAGTTTAAATGAAAAATGTCAAGGCTGAAAAGTCAGAAATGTCTGTTTCTGCAGTATGCACACACATGTCTTTTGTCTGTAATATTGTTATTGGATAGACTTGTGCTCTCCCCTGAAACAGTAATACAGAAAGAATAAAATGTAGAAGTATTATCTCCTGATCATATAGGGGTGGACAAAAGCTGTGGGTTCACTTGTATATCTTGCAGGGAGGGATAAAGTGAGACACATCCATATCAGTCTTTGTAGCACTTAATATATTCAAAGGCCACTGTTCAAATGTGTTTTCCTATCTCTAAGCTTTGATTTCTTTTTTAGTGACTGTACTGCTTAATCCATGGGAAAGATTGCTTTATGGATTTCACATTTTTGGTTTGTTTTCATTGCTTACTCTTTTGCAGTGCACAGACATGAAGCATCGATACACAAATTGTGCGTAACAGTTTAACAAGAACTTGGTCCCAGAACTCACTCTCCTCCAGTTTCTTTCCCACTTCTACCCTGGTGTGTCTGGGACAGAACGCTAGCCCTGATCATGGAAAAGAATGGAAGAAAAAGGCTGAGCTGAGATGCTGGTTTAAGTAGTTTCTAGCAGTGAGTGAAATGAGGGGGTGGTGCTAGCAGCTCAGGGTTTAAAGTGTGATCATTTTCTTTTGTTTGAGAAGATTTTGTGGCTTTTCTCCCAAGTGTGGAGGGAATGTGTGTTTAAACAGGAGTCTGGAGTCCTGTGACTTCCAGTTGAAACTGAAGGTGACAAATTTTCTTGCACAGAAAAAATGCTTTATGCTTGAGTCTTCTGGCACCAGTTCCTGTTGCTTTTGAGAAAAAGTAATAACTCATTCTGAGGTTGTTTAATGCTGAGAAACTGAGAATCTAAAGGTATTTCCTGCAGTTGGGTTTTCCCCTTTGGTAGTGCATTGATCTGAGGTTCTGGCTGCTCTTTGATACAGGTGTTTGAATTAAATGCTGCCTTGTCCTGGAGTAGCAGTAGGTAAAGATCTGATTATCCATTTCAGAATAATTAACTTGGAGGCAAACTTTGGATCTCTTGAAATGGATGAATACCATAGTATTGTCACTAGGGACATGGTTTCTTCCTTTTACTAAGGTGTATTTGGCATAAGCACATTGTTAAAACGAGAAAGTAAGTTTGCTGTAAATAATCAAGCAGCTTGGAGTGTGCAGCTCAGTAGGTAGATGGGTACTCAAAGTGGATTTCTACTGTTTCAAGCTAAGAGATGACCTTGTTTACAAAGTCTGTCTGCTCAGAGCAGGCAAATTCCTAATGAAATGCTATGTGCAATAACAATCAGAGGACTTCCTATGATAAGAACTGAATTCTAAACCTTTTTTTTTTTTCTCTTTATTATTCTTAAGCCCTAAGCCAGTACCCTTGTGGGACCTGGTCCTGGTTTGTTGTGACTGACTTCTCATCTTCAGTGCTACCTGGTGCAAAAATTGCTATTATTCCACTGTGCCTATTTGTATCATCTAAGGAAATGGCTGGTAACATTTGACAAAATGCCTTTTTTTTTTTTTTACTGCCCCCTTCCCCTCCCTTTTTATGAATAATTTAAATACCTTAATCTGTGCACAGAAGGGGGGGGAGTTGGCAGGAGGAATTTGAGGAGGATGGATAAGCTACTCAAGGAAGAATGCTACCACCTGTGTCCTGTGCCATCATTAAAGTGTTCTTTAGTCCTGCTATTTAAATTTGGAAGGAAATCCATTCCCTAAAGGAATAAAAAGGGCAGGACTGATGGCCAAAAAGTCAGGATGAATTAGTCACCAGAAGCATCTTTTATTCATGGGATTAATAAGGAAGGGAGAACTGTAAAAGACGTGCTGCTGGGTTTTGTCACAAAAATGTAATAAAATGGATTGCAAACCTGGCTTCCTGACAAAATGTCACTTACTGTTTAAAGAATGCATATTTTAAAATTGAACGGAAAAACTGCTAACCATTTCTGTTCTCTTATGAGTTTGTTTGTGTCTTCTCTGGATATTTTTACATTGGAAGACTTTCTTTACCAGAGCATCTATTGAGAGCTGCACTCTGTGTAGGAAGTTGGGCCTGCACAGTCTTTCTATTGAAGCTGATTTTGTGCCACCTGCTCCAGCTTGCTGGAGCAGTCATTCTGCTGGTGGGACCCCAAGTGAAGGAGTGTTTTGCGGGGAGAGTTCCCTCGGGACACCAGACACCAATCTCTATTGCCAGTTTCTCTTAGGGTGGCACAGGTAGATTTAAGCACAATCGCGAAGCTTGTGGCTCTTGGCTTCAGAAGATGGGTCTTCAGAAAAGGAGGTCTGTACAGCTTTAAACCATCCCCATTCTTAAATATGAAAGTTTAATTTTTATTTGTTAACTTTTTGCCTTTGCTCAGAAATTATCTTTTCCCTGTGGTCTGATTGGCCTTGCTTGGGAGATATTTTGGGGAAAAATAGCAGAGGATTTTTTTCTTTGTAATTAAAGCACACAAAAGAAAGCACTCTTTTTTTAATTTCCTTTTCCCTTTCTTAAAAAAAAAATTGAACTTAAAATCTCTAAAGGCTTTATTGCAAGCGTGTTTTAAAAACAGTTCACTAAGGTGGTAGACTTCTAGGATCTTGTCAAGTGTCACTTTCAGGCTGAGCTAGAGAGGGGCCTGGGGAGTGAGAATGATCAATTGCACTCACATATACTACGGAAATCAGGGCAATTTGTTCCCCTGGCACTTCAGGGAAACTCTTTGAGAGGATCAGAGCCTCTCTGTTGCATTCACTCAAGTGTCCAAACTCTGACTTGCCTTTCATGTGAAACAGGAGTGCCTCTGTTACCTAATTCAAGTCATGTAAAGTCATTTTTGGTGTGAGAAGAATCAGACCTAAAGTCTATAAAACATGAAAGATTTCTAGGTTCAAAGGCTTGTACTAGAAGGAAGCTCTAATGTATTTCAGTAAGATCCCCAACCCCTTTTATTTTTCATTCTACCACAGTACTATTTAACTACAATTCTTATGTTTTCTTCTCCCTAAAAGACATGAACATAAGTTTCTGTAACCAAAAACTAATTTAGAAATGTCATACATGGGTATGCATAACACTAAATTGATGTTTGTTCTGGGCTTTCCATCTTCAAGGATTTTAAATGAGAAGAAATTACATTTTCCAGTTACACTTCTATCTGTTAGACAATGGTACCAACATAGCGTATGACATCCTAACCGCATTACTGTGTATCAGCTCCAGTTGAATTCAAGTATAACCACTGGTGTTGATTTGCAAATATAGTGGGCAATGAATCTGCTCGAGTCTGTGCTTGCTGAGCATCTACCCAGCCTCTACTCAAAATGGTTTGATTTTCTTCTCCTATCAGTTTGACCTCATGTAATTACAATGACTTCAAGACACTGTCGCCTCATTTTACGTGAGTAGAACATGAATTAGAGCTAAAATATCATTTAGAATAGATTGAATCCAAATTCAATTACATAATTAACATATCTTTGTATTCATGCAAGAATAGATTCTGTTCGGAATGAATTTCTATTATGTTACTGTTATCACAACAGTAAAGGTGAAATGCCACCTATGTTATCCATTACAGTCACAGAATGGACAAGGTGTATTTTATTGTCAAAGCCTGAATCCGTTTTGCTGCTTGAGAAGGTCTTTAGGTTTTATCTTAACATTTTGTCACTGGTATTTTGCTTCCGTAAGTACTGCTCATTTTTGGACTGATCAATGTCCAGCCTAGAGCCCAGGTCTGAGTGCCTCTCAGTTGTGAAATCTGGGACCGGTTTTTTGATTTTACCAGCAGATTGCAGGAACTTTAATTTACTTGGTTTTGCTTCATAGAGTTTGTGATGTCAAGCACAGGAAAGGGGACTTAGCAGATTTTTTTTTCTTTTTTTCTGCCCAGAATTAATACCTTGATTGCTATATTCTTTATTTATATATAACTTTCAGAAGTCATGCAGAGCATGAAGCAGAAGGTTGATGGCTAATTGCATGTTCTTCCACTCCACACTGAGATTGCTGAATGACAAATAACAACACCTAGCGTCTGCTTAGCTTGATCAGGAGCTAGGTCCTAAGTGTTGTCTTTCTGCCCTGCAGCTGTGAGACACAGGAAGGTGGGGAGATCCGTGGGAAGAGCACGTGGTGGCAGTGTGCAGATATTGACCAGTATTTCCTGCTGTTTTCTAATCCTGCATTGGAGGAAGAGCCAAAGGATTTATCTACCATTGCAGCCTGCAGCCCTCACCTTGTGCTGTCTTTTGCTGTTCCCTTAATAATTCCAGGTGTTCAGAGGGCCTCCTGCAGATGAGCTCTGAGTTGGGGAGCTTGTTGACCTGTTTGCCAGCTTTTCTTCTGCCTTCCTTGGCTTGGTGGCAGAAAAAGGCTGGATGTGCACCTCAATGTTTAATGTTTCTTGAAGTGATAATAAACAGTTGGTGTCATTTGACCCTTCTGTTGTGTGTGAATATTTGCTTTTGAGCAAGAAGTTCATTACATCTTTACAGACTGCTTTGAATATCTTCATTGGTGGAATTCTCTGATTTATGTTACTCCCAAAAATGGCCAAGCTATTTTCTTAATGTTGTCAGATGTTCACCAGCTAGTAATAAATAAAAGGTGATTTCTTTTCTTGGCTTAAACCTGTGGTGATACTGCAAAGATCTGCAGAGGCAGAACTTGACTTGGTGAGTCGTTATACTGTATCTCAATCAGAGAGAATTTTTGTTGAACTATGAACAGGTAAACAGTATGGATTTTCAGAGGAGAGGCATCTGTAACTTCAACAGTGGAAGAAATATTATAGCTGGCTGTAAATAGAGAATGATATTTGTTTCAGAGATACCCTTGCATTTAGTAGCTCTCTGCTACTAGTTTCTGAGTATCTGTGTTTTTAAGTGATGATATGAAGCTCATAATTCATCCACTGTAAATCATCTTACCGTGTGAAATTAAGGTGAAAAATCTGTTTAATAATGTGAATTTAATGGCTGAGTATGAGTTCCGTGTCAGGCGGGAAAATTACTGAGATTCTTTTCTCTAGATTTATGTGTAACAGTCATTGTCTGAAGAACACCATTGTCCCTTTTCAGAATCTGAAGTCCTAATTTGATTAAGCTGTGCTTCGTGATTTGCTCTTGCTGTCCTTGTTTCATACAGAAGATCAATTTTGAGAAAACAGTCCTGCCATATGTTTTAAGTTTCTCTCTTTAAAGTCTGGAAAAAAATACTGCATTTTACAAAATTGTACATTAGCATATTTTTTACTTTTAAGATGCTCTATAACATGGTGAACTTTTTGGTTAACTCTCTGGCCAACTTTGGTATGGGGTCGAAGGAGTAAGGAAGAACCATTTCAATTAATTTTCCTTGAGGGTGTGACTTGACATTTGCTTATCTGACTTACTGCTATTACTTACTACTACTGACTTAGTACTAATGAAGATCTGCTGGTAGAAGGTGCAAGCAAATTGCATGCAGGGCCATCGTGCCCACTTAGCCCTTCCCAAAATGGCCCAAAATATTATTGTCTCTTGGATCTTCCAAGAAGACATAGGCAAGTTAGATGCTGAAATTCTGGACTAAAATATCGATTTTTCATAGTAGAAGATAAAGAGGAGCAGAAAAGTAGCAGTGGAGGACACCAGAAATTTTTGCCTGCATAAGCCTAGACAGCTGCTGCCTGACGTGCTGGGCACAGTCTCTTAAATATTGTGTGTGGGATCTGTGCAGCCATATTCTGAGTGTAAACCCAAATAACAAAGAATAGCTCATAGCAAATACTAAGTCTGAGAATAATGAGGAAAAATTCAACCATTACATCTTGCTTATCAATTTCATGCTGATCTGGTGACTACTTCAACCCTTTAAGCATCATGATGGCATGAAAAATGCTCAGCAACTAAATAGAAGGATAGTTACTCTGAAATTAAACAGTAAGAATGTCACAGTTTAGATCTGATCGCTCTGACATCTTACCAGCTCCTGTTGTGAGCATTTTTAGAAATGTCATGATTTTACTAGCCTGGCGTGGAAGATCTTCAACTTAGTTAAGAAGAAGAAAATTTCAAGCACCAGGAAAGACCCTGCTTTGCTTAGTAAACTATAAAATTGAATGCACATTCACTTTCATAGAATTGTACTCTGCCTCGAAATGCCCTCTTTAAATAGAAGTAGGATGGAAAGTGCAAGGATTAGATGAACACAACATGTTTTTGTTTTCATGTCACTGCATCTTATGGTTCAGATTTTCAGAGTGCGACTTGATCATCACATACATCGTGGCCTTTTCAGCAAGCAAGGGAAATGTCATCTAGTGATATCAGCTAAGCTCAGAGGAAGTGCAAAAGCACTTAAAGTAAAAGCGCGTGCTTTGTATGTGCTGCTGTCCTTTACCCAAGCCTAAATTAAGCGTGCATCTCAGATTGCTGATACTTTATGCATCTGCCGTTACTATGTACAAGTGGAAGCTAAGTTAGTCCCTGACAGTGATTCATATTCTAGCTGAGGAACACAAGCATGTTCTGATAAGATGGGGGAATGAAGCATATTAATGCAGTTGAAATTTCCAATTCCCAAAATAGTCAGAAGAAATTGTTACAAGAAAGAAAACCAACATAGCTTTTATTGCTGTCTGTACAAGCATAGTAAAAGGTAAGTGGCCTCCACTCACATTGTCTTGTGCTGTGTTCTGTCTGTTTTTATAAGATGAACTGTGTAGGGGCACCCGGGCAGAAGCTGCTGACTTGAAATGACGAACTCGTTAGGCTAATCGGGTTCTAAAAGGAGGAGAGCAGGGATATTGTCAGTGATGTTCTCCACGCCATGCAAAGCAAAAGTAAGTTTCTTGGTTCCTTTGGCTGTTAGGAAATCCTCTTAGACCTCTGTGAGAATTACCAATGTGTGCTAATGACAGCTGAAACAAGTTTCAGGACTACATTCACTTGGTCAGGGAAGCAGGTAGGGGAGCTTCAGCGCTCTGCAAGGGCTTGCCTGCAAATGTGTGCTTTCATGTAATGTGCTGCAGCTGGGGCTGCACAGCCCTCCCACTCCGGTCTGGACTCTGTCTACCACAAGAATTTTACTTACATTTGCTCTTGAAAGAACAGTGATTGGTCAAGTATAGTTTTGTAGGATGCTCAAAGGCGATGGAGTATTTTTTTTCCTCTGCCTTACTGCTTTTCCTTTCTGAGTCTGTTGCATAGCGTAGCTGTGCCTAGTGAAAGGACTCTTATGTTGCATAAAGGAGACAGATATATTTTATGGTTTCAGTGCTACCATATATGAGAGGTTCCTTAAAGATGTCTGTACTTAAAACAAATGATGCTGCTCAGATTTTTGCCTAGAAGCATCAAGAAATTAAATAGGCCTCTATGTTTTCATTTTGTGCTCATTCTCTCTGCTGTAAGCCACCAGGTATGTGCTCAGCTCGGAACCTTCGCTGTCATTTGCTACAGTGCTTCTACTCCATGTTCTCAGGCTCTGCTGTCAAATGCCTCCACCTTTCATGTTCTGGTAGGCTTTTACAGGCTGTCCATACCCCAAAGGCATCACTGCTTTTCATGCAGTTTTGTTCACTGCTCTGCAGATCAGATAGGTGAGGGGGAAGTAAAGGAGAAACGTAAGTAGCTTTGGGAAACAGTGGTGTCTGCTGGTGTCCGTTGTACAGGCTGTCTCAGATTCAGGCTTAAAATTTCAGACTTTTGCATAAGATAACAAAAGATTTTTCCATCTCTTCTGTGGATGGATGGTGAAATTTTGAGGCTGGCGAGTACACATCCCTTGAAGAGACCTCTTCTTTTGCCCCTTGCCTTCTGCTTGCTGCAGTGCCACGAGGCCACTGCTGCATAACCTGCACAGGTGACCGGTTTGGAAAGCAGCAGCATCCATGGTTGCAGTTGGGAAATGCAATACATGTTCCTGAAATGACTTGAGAATACGGTCTGTCGTTTTCTGTAAAGTCCACTGAGGTTCCAAAGTTGCTGCATTGAATCCAAAGACAAGAGCAGCTTGCAGTGATGTTCTCTGTCCCCGTATCTATTGTCTGTCGTTGGATCAGGCTGTGGCCTGTCTAGACCTACTGATGTACACGAAAAAGGGCTGAAGGAGAGAGAGGGCTCCCTGTGCTGCTCCCTGTGCCACTGCGGCTGGTGCATGAGCATAGCTGTGGTTGCTGCTCCAATGCAGGATGCTGTAGTGGGGAAGGGAGGGCTCCCTTCCCAGGGGCCTGGCGGGACAGGGCCTTACACCTCAGTGTAGGTAAATGCAGCTCCCGAAGGATTGAAGCCTGGTTTTTATATAAAGTCAGAGCAGTAACAAGAGGGAAAATACAGGTATGCATTGCAGCAGTACTGACACTGAGCCTGTGCCAGCAGTGGTCAGCCAGGGACGTGTAAAATTTTTATATTTAGGGGAGCTTTACAACTTCTTTTGATATATCTGGCTGCTAGAAAGAGGACGGCAGCTTAACATGGGCTTTGGTGTGCCTCAGCAAGGCAGCTCTTTTTGTTCTTTTGCAGCAGGCTCCAGCGGTACCAAAGCATCACATTGTAATGCCTGTGCTCAATTTTGTCTGTGTCTCCTCATGTAGCGAGGAATTCGTTATGATTTAACCTTGAACCTGCAAACTCTTTTTCTAGCTGAGAGGCTCAAATACTTCTAACTGAAAAATCTGTCACTTTCAATCCATCCGAGAGAGAACCAAAGCAGGCCCCCAAGTTCACTTTTTGCTAGATATGGAGTATGAATCAGCGCAGATGGCTCCTCCAGCGAGGGACAGCGATGCTCTAGGGGGCAGGCTTTGCCTGTGTTTCAGAGGAGTATCTCCAGCTCGAGCCCCAAATCAGATAGACCAAATAGCATTTCAGCTACTTAGCTTTCTTTGTATTCATAAATCAGACAAATCAATAATTGTTTAAAATGTGAAGGCTTTAATTTGCTTGCATTACATGAGAAATAAAGGTATCATTAAATGAAAGATGCTGCTGTGATGAGGTCATGTTATCTCTGTGAATATGCAAGTGGCCTTTTGTGGTGGTGGTATAGGCTTTTTTCTTTTTCTTTTTCTTTTTCTTTTTTTTTTCCTGTTAGCATTTAGTTGGTTCTGTGTTGAAAATTATGAAAGGCAGGCACCTTAACATCCAGGTATTTTAGTGTTTCTTGCTGAAGTGGTCACAGTTTCAGAGAACCCAATAATATTCAATTACAAAAGCTCTTGTGAAGAGTTTGCTGGGATTCCGATGGGCTGTGCTCCGATGGGCTGTGTTCACCTACTGAGTGGTGGTGTTTGTCAGCTGCTGTCCCAAGAAGTGGGGCAGAACTTGGAACTGAAATGCATTGCCTCCTCTAGCAGGATCTGGGCTGGCATTTGTATGGCTGTGAACTTGCAGCCTAACAGATGGTGAGGGGGGGTGATTTTAAAGAAAATCTGTAATTATTGAAGTGTTGATTTCACTGTGTTTGTAACCAAAATATCCATGTGGTGTAAAATGGTGTAATCAGGTTGTGACAAATGAAGATGGTGTAATTTAGCTTCCTGAGGATCTGCGCAGGTCTGCGGGGACATGGGCTGCACGTGGGTGAGCTGAGTGCCTCGCTGGGGCGTCGTTCAGGTCGGTGCTGCTCCTCATGGCTCGAGGAGCTGCTGCTCCCCTGGTGCCAGCTCTGTGCTCCACCGAGGCAAACCAGCACGCACCCAGTGGCTGTAATGAGTGTCTGGAGCTAGTGTTCCTGGAGGAGTCTGCAAGAAGGGGAAGGGAAGCTGGCTTTTATTCAACGTTTTATGTTTCTCCTTGTTTTTCTTCCCCATAAATAAAAGTTGAACTGAGAGAAAAAAAAAAAGGAGAAAAAAAACCCTAAAGACTGAGGCTCTATACTGTCGAATAAAGCCCTGTCTTCTTCCTCTTTGCTCTGGGGTTGGTCAATGAGGGTAGAGAAATAATTGTCCTCATATGTAGCTGTGTGTGTTTCAACTGAGTGAGGAGTTTGAAATCTGTAAAAAGAAAGTGAGAGACAGTGTATAATTTAAACATCAGCTTGAAATGTCTGTCTCCTAATTATGGTGTGTTTATATAGCAATTTTGCTTTCCTTTTTTCTTTCCCCATGCTTTTTTCTTTTTTCAGACCTTTACAGCTCATCTTTTAAAGCATTCACAGTATCTGGACGTGGGGCAAAATGATTAATAGCCTATATTGATTTTTTTAAACGAGGAGATACAGTAGCATGAAGCAGTGAACTGCAGACTTAAATTTCCCATTATGTTCTCTCTCCTAGAGAGGATGCTTGGAAATGACTATTTCTTTTGGAATGTCAGTGATTTTCTGAATATTAACAAGCTTTTCTTGTGTTTCTTTTAAGGTTGATAGATGCTTCCATTTCCATTTCTGCTCCTGCTAAATTCTCAATTCTGTTAAGAACTGAACATATTAAATGGGATTTTAAAATAGAATGTCAGAAGAAGTAGATTAGTTGTCTGTCTGTCTGTACGGAGAGGTACGTGATTACCAAATGAACTGTACATTAAAACTGCAGAACAACAGAGCATGCGAATAGAGAGAATCATTTTTAAAGGATCTGGGAAATTTAGAAAGCCAATTACAATTCTGCCAGTGGAGAATTTTTCACTAAACATGTCCTAGTAAAAAGTGTAAATGTCCATTAATTAATGTTTAACTGATTCTTAATGGCAGTGTAGTCTATTGACAGTATGACTTCCATGTGAAAATTAGTCTGACGTTGGCTCTGTGGAAGGGGGAGATACATCACTGTTAATATGGTAGCCCATTTATTACTCTGGTGTCTTAATTCAGCTGCATTCAAGGGCAATGAAGTGAGAATATCATAATCAGTTTGGGTAGGAATTTAAATGAGAGATATGTCAGCCTGGTGATTACACACCAGGCTGAAGGTCAGGGAGAAAGGAATTCTGCAGAGACTTCAGAGGAAGGTTTGGGAATAAGGAGTTGTATTAAATCACTGACCCAGGATGTCAGTCAGAACCTGCCGTGAGCAAACTGTGACCCTGGGCAGGAGAGAGGCCTCTCAGTTCATCGGGTGCCGTCGCTGCTGAGGAGGGAGGTGAGGCACCTTACAGACATACCCTGAAATCTCTTCTACAGTTCCAAACAGAGCAAAAGTGCGGCCCATTTCTTTTCAGCCTCCTGACTCCTCTTGGCTCTACTGAGGGATGTCAGTGAACCAGTAATATATTTAACGCTTCAGATCTTACCACAGACCTAGCTGACTGTCTTTTTTCCCAGAGCTTCTCCTCTCACCCTTTCACAAAGTCTCCATTGCTGCAAGGAAGGACTTTGTCTCAGACAAACCGGAGTGTTGCCTGCAGGAAGAGGGGAAAGAGAGCAGGGATATTCAAATCTGTCCCTTGGATTCCGAAAGACAGGCTTGCCCTAAGACTGTGAGAGCAAACAAATGCCAAAGTTGACCTTCCAGCCAGCCAAAAGCCTTTCTAAGGCATAGGATGTAAATTCAGTGGGCCAAGTGTATGTAAATTACTTCTATCAACATAAATTTATAGAAGGACAGTTTATAGGAGGATAGTTTTTGCATTTCTGTCCTTTGCCATTGGTCAGGAAAAATATTGGTCAATACTGTGTTTTTAAAATAAATGACAAGATAAGCAGACTTGTTTTGTTTCCTTCAGGTGTTTTACCTTATAAACTAGCATGTTATTTCAGAGATACTGATGGCTTGGTGTTCTAATCTAGTCAGAGTGATTTTCCACTCTTGCCCTGACATTTCAAATTTCCAGTAATTTCTCAGCAGCTGAGATAACAGGAGAGAGCCAACCTGTTCCCTCCACTCTAAGGAGGGCTACGTGGAAGGAGAGCACTAAAATTTTCCAGTGATGACCTTGCAAAGTCTTATCCTGGAGTGCCTTAGACTTGCAATCCCTATAAAGCTGAGTATCTTAAAGGATTGAATTTGGTTTTGTTCTGGTAAACTGCTAACTCTTTAGCTGTCAGAGAGCCTCTTAGACCGTTGGAGCCAAGGTGTCATCAGCTTCCTGTAGCAGAATGCCTGACCATATCTTTGTATAGGCACATATATGTTGGAGCCAAAGGCTTTGCAAATCTCTAGCCATCTTCCCGCAAGTCTGTGTGGGGCGCTCGATGATGTGTGTGCACGTTCTGCCTGCTCTTTTACCATCCTATTCAATTTTGAGTGCTACAGTTAAAGCTCTTTTACGTAGTATTAATGGCTTTTGCTTTGAGAAGTGAAGATGGAGCCAGGATGGATGTGGAGGGAAGGGCTTTCTTCCTGACTTTAGAGTTACAAGGGTCTCTATAGCTGGAACTTCATATTTCAGCAGAAATTAGGATTTTGTGTGTTTTTACATTCTTGATTCTGATCTCTTCTCTATTTTGCTTAAATTTTCTTTATTCCTGTGTTAGGAAGAGATAACCCCAGATATCAGTGAAATGTCTTACTCCAGTTTTTCTCCCTGATAGGAGATGAAAGTTGTAGCTGTGTCTGCAGATCAAGTCTCAAAAATAATCGAAATTAAAAATGATCTTTTGTCTTCCTATACTTTTTTATATATGTTCTGATAGTGTTAAATAATGATATAAGAATGAGTGCTGCTGTATAAAATTCAGTTTGATTGTGGAAGATGAATTTTTGATGTAAATGAAGCATATTGAACACCTTTGATTCAAAGAGGAGCGCACGGATGCTTGAAATATGACCAGCAATTAATTCAGTGATAGGGAAATTGGAGGATTTCAATATTACTAGTGTAGTGTTCTGGAAAAGATGTTCAGGAGCTAAAGCTTAACAGTCTGTAAAAATGTTTTTCTCTTTTAACACTGAGAATGGTTGCATCTGAGCCTTTGCTTTTGAGATAAGCAAAATGGTTTTCATGGAATTAAAATAAACTATATATTCCCCCAAAATATAATAAAAACAGTCGAGCATTTTCCTTGCTATGAATTGTTTTTCTACTTGTTGCTGCTGCTTGTTGGATATGCATAATATCCTTGACCTCATGTGAGTTATTTCTTAAGCTTGATTAGTTTACCTTTAAGGAGTAATGCCAAAGAGCGGATGTTCCAAAATCACAGACTACTTCTGAAAAATGCTGTGAGGCCTACAAACTGGGATTTCAAGTACAGTGAATGACACGATTATGTCTTCTTCCATTTTATTTCTGACAGAGTTTTTCTCTCTTGGAATCCACAGGATCTACAAATACCAGTTTTAACAAATCTTAAATTGTTATGTAATTCCTTGACTCTGTCAAAGAGACTTCATCATGGACATCACATCTTTACAACACTATATTTGGGAAATAAAAGCACTGGGCACGTTCTGGTCTAGACGTATTGGGCTTCCTAGCATGTGAAGGTAATATGGTGTTGCCCAGGAACTAAAACCTTTGTGTGCTTTCCTTCCCAAGGAAATAGAGTCTCTCCTACCACTTGCTGTGTGCCTGCAGCTCTGCTTGTGCTGGCAGTGCACGGCGTTGTCGGCACCAGGGGGGTACCCGGTGGGGTTCCTTGCACGTGGGGTGCAGCTCATGCCTGTGGTCCAGCAGAAACGCCAGGGTGCTGCCGTGGACCTGGTGAGAAAGAAGGGCAGAATTACTGGAGATCTCATCTAATTGGATTATATCTTACTATTTAAGTTTCTTAAGAAATATTACTCTATATCGGCTAAAATGCAGTTTTTTTTAATCCTGTCACAGGCTGCATTCATATAACATTGCAAGTACTCTGGAGCTGAGCACTAGGGCATTTGACCTGCTGCAGAGCTATCACTGCAGTGGTCACAGCAATAGTAAGTCTCTGATATTTTCTTAGTTATTATTGACAAATACCAGAGTGAAAATTGATGATCAGTCTTAAAAGAACCGATAGTGCAATTTACTTGAAGGCATATTTAATAAAATACCTAATCCTTAAATGTATGTAATGAGATTTACTATTCACGTCACTGCAATTAGAAGTTGATATTTAAAGGGCACACTTCCTATTTAATGTGCTTTTAATATCTCTGCTCAGGTTTGCACTTTTAAATGGCAGAGTTAAACAAACATGCTTGTTTAGTTCTTTCTCATGCATGACTCTTTTTCTTTTTTTCCAGAATGAAATTCATACATTAATTTTGACTTACGTTAATCTGTAAAAATAAATATATAATCTTGTTCAGTGCTGGAGACTTTTAAACCTTTTTTGAAACAGTGATGGGATAAACATTTGTCTTCCAAGTACTGGAACGTCCTGGCCACAGCTCTGCTCTTGATAGAACTTGAGCTGCTTCTCTCCCAGTCATGTGTGTCTGCTCACTAAAGCAAAGACCTTGCTCCAGTGTGCGTGCTCTCTGTGCCCTGGTACATCATAACGCTTCCTTCTGCCTCCCCGCAGCCCTGCTAGTTCCTAAGGGACCATTTAGCCTTCGCTGTACATCCTCCTGCAGCAGTGCTGCCACGGTTCTGGATTTTTGGTGCTGAATGATAATTAGAGTTTAATATTTTGCATTCCAAGTAGCCTGTGTAGACAGACACGCTTAGAAGGATTGCTGCTTCACAGTCCTTAAGCTCTTTAGACATTTTATAAAGATTCTTAAAAACTTGGACCAGTGACTAGGAGATTAATAATTCAGAACATTGAATTGGAAGATGAAAACCAGACAGGTAATAAGTTAATGGTCATATTCTGCTGACCATAGATGTTTCTCTATGAAATGCTTTCTCATCAAATAGCAAAAATGCTAATGGTAGTACCTCTTTGGTAGAATTGTCCTTTCACTCCAGGAAGCATTGATAATACATTTGGCTGTCTTAGAAACATGTAGGAATGTATGGAAAATGGTTTATGTATGTCACTAGAAATAGATAACATTTTACCTATTTATTTATTTATTTTTCATAATGGCCCTCCCTTCTGATCTGGGAGGCTTCAGTTAGGTTCTAGTTCCCTGTGTTTCAAGGGAAGGGATGTTGACTTGTTTTCTCTCTTCTTTTTGTCTTTTCCTTGTTACTCTTCCCTTTTTTTTCCCTCCTTGGCTTCCTCTGTAGCTCTTATTTACTTTTTTCCTATTTTTCTTTTTCCTTCTTCTCCCTTTATCTTTTCTCTTTTTCTGTTAATCATATTTCATTTCTCTTTTCCTCTTTTTCTCTTTTTTTCTTCTGTCTTTCCTGCCTGGTCTATAGCATTACTGTTAAGTGCCCCTGGGTCTCCAGACTTACCAGGAGTCATTGCAAGAACTGGGGTAATGCACATTTGAGAAGGACTCCTGCCAGTTGGGAAGGGAAGGCTGAGAATGGGAAGGTAAGAAGGAACAGTTTGCATTTATTCATTCCCACTTACTTTGCTGAAATGCAAATTCTCTGTTAATTTTTGCATATTGAGGGGAAATTGTACATGTACAGTCACTTGATGAAACTAATCTTGCCGGACAGCTGGCTGTCACTGTATGAAGACCATGGGGATGAGGTGGTGCTTACCTCTAACCCAGCATCTGTAGGCTTCTTTCTTGACTTGGCCCTTTACCTTATGTACAGTAGAAACAAGCTCAATATTGATGGACCTCCAGTTTTTGCTTCAGTTGCAGAGTAAAATTTTACTGTGCGCAGACAAAGTTTTTTAGTTCTCCATATAAGCTCAATTCTGAATGCAATGATCTGAAGAATTAATACTATGTATCCAATATTAGGATTTGTATAATGTACTGATAAAGTTCTCTTGAATTTGTGCTGGTTATGTAGGCGCTTTGAGCGTGATTAGTTTAGAATTGCAAGTGTGTGAGGTGCAAAACTGCAATTGAAAATTAAGCGTGCCACAAGAGATGTTACATCTAATAGAAATCTGACTGTTTCAACCTCTCTATTTTACTTTCTAACTTAAAAGCAAAATGAAAGAGAGAAAGATCAATAACGTGTTTCAGGTATCTTCAGTGCAGCATTTCCTAGATTGCCTTTCCTGACCTGAGCAACATATGATGAATCCCATGAGATTAAATGCAATGAAATTGATGCACCTAATTCACCTCATAATGAACTTCACTCTGTGTTGCAGCAAGATGAAAAGCTTGATACATTTGGCAGCCCTCTATTTACAAAAGCCTTCCACAGTGAAATAAGCAGAGCACTGAATCAAGTAAGCAAAACACGTGGGCAGCTGGTTCCTTCACTGCCAAGAGGAGCTGTGCACTTTTGGGCCAGTAGCTCAGCTAGCAAGGAATACATATTGGTAGCTTAACTTGTAACAGCTGACAGTCTGCCTAAAGATTTTATTCCTAGAGATTTTTTTTTACTGCAAATAATTTTTTATATGCAGCTTTACCTGATTCTGCTTTTGTTACTGCTGGGTGAAAGTCTGTGAACCTTATTTGTACTCTGTTGTAGAGTTGGATGATTGGTTGGATGATGGTCCTCTGACCAGGACCTCGTAAGTGGTTATCACCACTTCAGGGGAATGCCAAAGCATAAGGCCAGGAGACAGCAGACACCATCAAAAGCAAAATTCAAATTTTCTTGTTAGAGAAAAATTCTGTTTTAGTAGAGAAACTGATGCCAAACAGGTGAAGGTGCTTGTGCAATTTATTCAGAAAATTTTGTGATAACTGTCAAGTTAGTAGTTTTCTCACATTATCTTTTAATTCATCCATCTTGACTTGGCAAAATCTTTAGGAACATACTTAAATAGAAGCATGCAAAAGATCCTGCTAGTTTCGACTGAAATTCATCACCTTGGAATGGCAAATCCTAAATGTTTTTTAAATACTAAGATGTGCTCTTACTATTTATATGTATTTATATATTATGAGATATGCAGTCTGTGTTTTATTCTGCAGGGCACGTGCAGAATGGGCAGTTGAGAGACAGCCACCTGGAGACTGCAACTTCTGCAAGTTTGCACAAATTCTCTGGGCAGGGTTGTGCAAATGGTTCTAGTGAAGCTGTTACTGTGTGACCTGAAACAAAAATGTTTCTGGCTTCATTCCAGGGGCTGGGGAAAGAAAGATTTTTTTGATTGGATAAAACATTTATTTTGACACCCATGTATTTTTAATTGAATGTGCTAAGTTGGCTCCAGGAGAACAATTCAAGTCAAAAATAGTTTGTCAAATAATGTTAAAATATTTCTTTTTTTTTTTGACAAACATATTTATTGCAAGTAATGCAAATTTGCAAAGGCTTTGGCATCTCCAAACTTCATTCCAAAAATAATGAGCTATTTTTAAGAAGAAAAAAAAGTGGTTAGCTTTCCTTCTATCATGACTTCTTCCTTGGAGTTTGCTTTATACTGCATATACTTAACAAGTTCTCCATATATACTGCCTTTGTTTCTTGTCAACTGTGAAAGGTACTGGGCTTTTCTTTAAGTAGGATGTGTAAGATTGTTATTCTAACTTAAGTCATTGATAGTATTATTGATTGTGCATTGATGGTAATATTTAACTTGTACTGTGTTTTTCCTTTCCATAAACTGAAGACTTGGCAAAGGAGGCTAAAGGTTAAGCTTCAGATAGCTTATTTCCTATCACAATGTTTGTAGTGCATGTTCTTTACTGGCTGATCGTTGACCTTCAGAAATGCTTGCTGTGAGAAATATTTTTATGAAGTAATTTAGGGGAAAATTAGAGAGTAGGTTAGAGTGTCTTTATTTCAGCCTCACAAATAAGTTAATTGAAATACATGTAATAAAACAACTTGCCTGAAGTCTCTCTACAGGTGGGTGAAGCGTGGAAGCTGCCTGTCCAAGCTGCTCGCTGCTTCCCGGCCTCGGCTCGCACCTGTGTCTGATGGAGCTCCTGCAGTACAGTCAGTTCCGCATCTTTGCTTCTGCCTGTTTCTCTCTCCTTACCAGAGGGCAGCATGTGGGCCTTCTGGGCTGTGAATGAATCAGGCAGTTCCACTTTGGATATTACAGTGATCTTCCTTTGATTGTGGAACCGTGGTGATATTCCGAAATCACGTGTCTGCCATGTCTTTCTTCATAACCATCTAGGTTTGGACCGCCTGGAGACAAATGATATGGAAAAAGGCCTTGGTGACACAGGTCCCTGCTGTGCTGTGCTCTACAAGCAGAAAGATACTTAGACAGAAGGTAAGAAAAGCCTCTCTTAATTTTTTAACTTCACTGATGTAAAGCCTAATGAGGTGATTTTAATTTATTTGGCTACCAGCAACAGTATTTAAATGAAGCACATAATTTGTTAAATACTAACAAATATGCTTCAGGTTGTAAAGCTAATGTAATTTTTTGCTTCACTGATAGCTTTGGAGGCATAATATTTCCCCTTGCCCAAACTTCTCCTTTCTCCATAAGGAGGCCATACAGGCAGATCTGATTGAACTTTCTGAGTGTGTTGCATTTGAAACTCCGGCATTTTAATTTCTGTTTTGCCCTTTTTGGTCCCTTTCTCCATCCCCTTCCAGAGGTCTCACTTCACATGCCTTTGCCCCTGCAGTAACTGAGTGAGCAGCTCTGCTCGGCTCTGGTGCCCTGCACTCGTTGCCGCTGCAATTACCTGTCGCTGCTCAATGCACGTCTGTCATTATGTTCGGCTCAGACAGGGAAGGAGCACTGAAACCTCCTTTAATCATTTTGTCAAACAGAAGGTGATAGATTTTAGGAGTTTATCACAGGTTTCATTGCAAGTACTTGTATATATCCAGATTTTCTCCATCCCTTGCTGGTCTTGACCTTGTGATTTGGGAGACGTAAAGCAGGCCTTACAGAGCTCTCTTGAAGCGTCACAGAGCTGAGTGCCTGCACTCTGTCTTTTGAACATATTCCTTCTTTACTCATGGAAGTGTATGAAATATTTGAAGACACAATGGGTTCTAAGGACAATTTACTACTCACAGGTGTTTTTTGAAGGTTATGGGTGGTTATTTTAGGGGAAGAGGAAAGGGAGAATTGTTTGGTTGTTTTCTGGACAGTATGATGTATGAAGCTCTAGAGAGCTGTTTTAATCATCTTACACACATAAAACTGGACTAAGCGAGGTAGACTGAATTATGGATTTTTTGAGACTTCTGGAGATGAAGCCAGGGGCATTTTATAGTGACGGTGGTTTTAGAATTTTTTTGATACATCAAAGTAAGTTAATAGCATAGAAAAAAAAGTAAACATTTATGAGCTATAGAAATCTGAAATGGGTGTGCATCTGAAAAGTCTCTGTGTGGACACTGAGAGTGGCTCTTAGGAAGCCAGGCTAGTGATTGAAAATCAAACAAAAGAACAAATGCTGATTATAATAACCGTGTTCAGTCAAAACAAAACACACTGTATCATTTCAAGTAATTTTCTCAAAATTAATACAATGCTTTTTCAGGAATATTTTGCTGAGGAAAAGGGAAAGTGTTGTCTTATTCCAGTTATTGCAAAGAAAAGCATTATTTAACTTGCAGATCTTCTGGAAAATATATATTTTCTATCAGAGAAATATACAGAGAAGTATACAAACAGAGAAATTTAGGTATTTTCCTTGGATTCTACTGGATGGAACAAGTCTCAAGGGCAGTTGAAGGAAAGGACAACAGGATAAGCAGAGTTTTGTGCATCTCTGTTGAGCCCTGATGCCACTGAGCTCCCCGCTGCACCATAAGACCTCTCCTCCTGCTCGGGGTTCTTATTTAGAGCTGTTTGAAATGAGTGGGGCTTTCTGTAGATGTCAGAGGGCTTTGGATCAAGCATGGGAAGGGGAGGAAGTACAGGCCAGGAAGTACTGACCTGAGCTTTGCTTCCTTTATTTTCCACATACTTGCCTTGATTTAGGCGGGGGGCATGCTACACCCTCTCTCCTTTGAAGCAACCTTGGGCCATGAGCCACCAGTGCTTGGTGCTCAGTCCTTGAGCTGTCCGAAAAGGAAGATGCGCAGTTTCTCCTCTGTGCCCCTGTGTGCCTCTCCCAGCATGTGGCTCCCTCCCACCACATCTTCTCTTGCTTTCTCTGTATATGGTGCAATGGAAAGGAATATTTGGCATCTTACTAATCTTAGCTTTATGTTAGTCTTCTGCTGTGAGGTGAACATTAGATGCTCCTACGATCTCTCTACCCACACAGAATGCATGTATGTGTGAAGAAATCTGCAGTATAGAATTACTGGTGTTTTTTTTTTTTTAATTTTCATTTTATTCCTTTTTGGAGTAATAATAAATAACATCTCGGAATGTGTATTAATGTTAGAAGGATAGGAATGGATAATATCCCCATCCTGTGGGGATGGCTACTATTGCTTAGGTCCTTGTGCATACAGTGGAAGGCAAAGACTGCTTGGAATCACGTTGCTGAAAAAATGAATTAATGTTTGAGGTAAAATAATTCACGTAAAATTATTCACCCTGTGTGTAAAAGAGTATTTTTCCAGATAGGGCCATGTATATTTGGAAGTCAGGGAAAAATGTTCTACACTCCTGCCCTTGTATCTGGGCCAGCCTGCCAGCAGGATGAGGCTAGACTTTAGTTAAGCTGTGAAACAAGCCAAACTGGAGAGAGAAAAAAAAAAAAAGGTAGACATATTTTGGCTGCTATATTTGCTGGCACTTTACCCAACACATAAATGATTTATTTGGTAACTGTAAGATATTACAGGCTTTCATGGTAGCAGACTTATCAGGGAGAAAAAAAAAGAAAAAGGGACATGGCATTTTCCACTCCTGCATAGCTCCTTGAATAGATGAGTTTGCTCGGGAATTGTGTATCAGGCTAGTGTCAGGGAAGGTTGGAAAGCAACCGTCTTCATGTAACTTACTGTTCCTGCACAGGTATCTCGAAGGGGTTTGGATGAAGTAGGGCTGCAACACCAGCTTTATGTCAAAGAATGCTGTATAGATGATGGATCTGCCAAGAACATAGTCATTTTGTGCACTGGGTTCTTCTCACTATACTGATATTCATCCTGGTCTCTCTCTCATTTCTCTGGGGAGAGAGAGAGAAAGAGAGAGAGAGAGAGAGAGAGAGAGAGAGAGAGAGAGACTCTGGAGACACAAGCAAGAATAATGTTTTTACAACTGAGCCATCTTTATACAAAAACTCTCTGAAACTTCTCATTATGAAAGAGGTTGTTAGACAGGAATCATAGATGAAGACTCAGATACGTTTATTTTTGTTTGGTACAAGCAGAGCAAAAGTAATATTTTCAAATATGATATATTGAAATCTCACGGGGGGAAAACAACAGAAAGAATCATTGATTAATCATGCAACAACAGAGAACAAAGCCAGTATACAGAATCCCATGGTATATTTGAATTTCATAAACAGGATTATATTCTTCTATGGAACTCTAATTCAAAGTTTTTGAAGCATTCATATTAGAAGACTGGCCTAGAGTAATAATGTGATTGGTAGGATGAAAGAAAACTTTGAAAGACCTGGTATTCTCTCTGTTCCAAAAGGGAAGTTGTACCGGTGTTCCCACAGGATTACAAACCAGAAGCAGAAAGTGTAGAATCTCGTGCCCTGTACTTGCACAGGGCACATTCAGATGAGGAACTCCGTTGTCAGAGCGTTTTACCCCCATTCTGTAAGTCTGTGTTAAATGAAAATGTGAGGACAGCTCAGGAAGCAATGGGCTATGAGGACAAGCATATGGAGGACCATATGGATTTGGGTATATAAATGTGTCTGTTAAAGGGCAAGGTTCTGCTGTCCTTCCTTAGCAATTGCAGTGCACCCACTCCTGTCGTCACGTGAGGAAAACAGTGTGCTGTGGATGTATCACTGTGATTCCCTGAAGGGCTCCGACTGAGATCGTTCAGAAGAAGCCAATCTCTGTAGAGTTAGGGAAAATGATTCCTAATCCCCATTAGGTAGTGACTGAATTACGTATTGAGGCCAGAAATGCATGTATGGATTCCACCTCCCCTTTTTAATGTGGTTTAATGGAGCTACTGATGGCCTCATTTTGATATACATATAGCTGGCTCATTGAATGCCAGCTAGCACCTGATAAATATCTCTTGCCCTTTCATTTTCCTGGGATTAAAATCAAAGAATGACCTCATTATTAGTTTGGAGGCAGAATTTTACTTTTGGACTGTGTGTATTACTACATATATATTTAATTGGATTACTTACTATCACATCCTTTTAAAGTACCTGCTGATAGATAATTTAGGATATGGATATAGTAAAATGAAAAGTATAGCACACTGAATTTAAATGGAGACTTGCAGGAAAGTATGTTATTTCCCTAACAAGTTCTATGCAGAGCTGTATGTCATTTAGCAAATGCAGTGGTATATTTTTTCATGTAAATTTTCAGAGTTGGCCTGTTAATGGCAAGAGGAACAGCTAAGTAAGAGACTTTAATAAAAATAAGGGCTTTACTTTTTCCTCTGGCCAGTGAAGTCCATTATCCTTAAAGAGCATTTGCTTAGTTAGGCCTTCCCTTTTTCCCTGTGTTTAAATATCACGGCTAGAAAAAGATCTAAAAGTCTATGGAAATTATTTGACCAAACCTCTAACTTACATATTTTAAGAACCATTATGTAGAAATGTTTTTAACTCTGTCAGCTTTCCTCACAAACAATATATTCCTATTTATTTTCATTCTCATATCTGATTTGGGCTGTCAGGTATGTTAAGCCTTTTATTAAATGTTATAGATGATTTACTACTTTACCTTAATGTCTGCAAGCAGATATTCTTGCTTTTATTTTACTGGCAACATATCTGGCTTACACTGACCTCCTAAATGATTCACAGTGTAGCTTAACAAGCATGTTGTACAGAAAATAGTAATAAAACAAATCTGTTTTTCATTGATGGAAACTTCCAGCTGTTTGCAATGAAAATGATCAAATAGAATGAAGGGTTGAGAAAGATTTAAAACAAAAGGATTACAAATAATCTGTGTGCATGCGAAATTGTCCTGTCAGGTTTGCAGATGAGGCAAACACAACTGCTGTTTTCTGTCCATGTGGAATTATGTGGGTATTACAATTTAGTCTCTCTTATTTTAGAGGGGCCTGAATTAGAGCCGTCTGCATTTCTACTGCATAAGGATGGGAGAAATTGCAGGAGTTCTAGTTTCACATCTATTTGATAAAATAATGGAAATCAATGATTTAAAAAAAGAAAAATTATTTTGCAAGAGAAGAGAAGATTGTTTGGGGAATTTGGATAACACTTGGCTAAGCAATTTTAAATTCCAAACCTTTGATGTTGGATAGAAAAGTCCAGAACTTCAGAAACCCCTCCAAGCTGAGATTTTTGTTCAAAAGGTCTGTGGAGGGGGAAGAAAATCTGGGGATTCACAGATCCCCAAAACTGTGAATAGACATCTCCACTAGAAGGAGAGGAAATGGAAGAGCTCATTATCTTGGCCGAAAAATACCACGGATCAGCATTGACTGGCTCCCTAAAGAGAATCCCTGCCATTTTTTACCTTGCACTGTGCATATAAATGGATAACAAGCCTAAATGAAGATGGGCTGTATATTTGTGAGTGCGTGGGCCTGCTTTTAAATGCAGTTTTACTGTTCAATTATGTCTGAAGGTCTGATTTTAATTTCCAGTGATCTTGGCCTTCTATGCTTGGGGAAGGTAATAAAATTCTGATCTTGAGTGAGAAGTCTCTCTAATGCGAATAGCATTTTGAAATATTATAATAGTATTGTAGTATATAATATATATACACACTATATTTAAAATTATATCTGTATTATATCTGTATTACTGTATACCTCTATATAAATATAGATATTAAAGAAAAATCAGATACCTTCTCTATCTTCCTGGAGCATTGACAAGTGGTAAAAACATGTGTGGTTCATGAGGTCTCCTTTTAGCTGTGGCAGCCACCCCTGAGGCCCTTGAGAGGTAGCCAAAGCGGCTACTTCTCAGTAGCCACTGAGGTGGCAGGGATGGTGAGGAGCAGCTGCTTCTGCCTGGACCAAGGCTTTCCTGAAGTTCTCATGCTGTTAACTGGGGGAGAAATAAGCAGAATAGGAAGCAGAGAATCTACTCAGTATTTCAGTCTAGAAGTATATTCTTTTTTACGTAGATGCTTTGTTCTAACAGCCTAATATAAATGACAGATTATTTATGATACAGACAGTTCTCACAGCAACAGGCGATATAGCTATAGCTTGACTATAGCATTTCTCAACATCCAGTTGAGGGACAGAATAAAAAGCAAAGCAGAAACCTGCGTAATCTGAGGTATTAATAGAAGCTAGCAGAATTCTCCAGTATGCTCCTTCTGTGTAGGATGTGATAAAACTGATACTAAGACAGCAAGAAATTCTTCTATAATAAACATCCACATCTTTGCTTCCTCTTGTTTTTTCGCTCTGTTATGTTGGATGATCTCCGGAAACATATCTGCCAAAGTTTGTTCCAGAATATAGAGGGTTTATTGTCACAACATACACTTTTAAGCTGGGAACAATCCAGAATAGGAGATGTCCTTGTGCATTGCTGTGTGTGGTTCATCTGTGAGCTGTTTGTCATATTCTGTTTTAGTTCAGATGCCAGCAGAGTACAGACCTGGAGTTAAGTGTTTTGAATACAGCATCCAATAGGTCTGAAAGAGAGAGATTCATAAATATTCAAGCAGACATTGGTTCCTTTGAAGCCTGCGGCTAAATCTGCCAAGCCCTATAGCATCAACAAAACTCTGCAGTTGGGCTCAACGTGAGGGAGATCTTCCCTGATGCGATTTTAGGTCTTCAGATCATCTTTTGGCATTTGGTAAAATCCGCTAATTCTTTAAAGGACTATTTTAATAACAAAAATATGATGACCTGTGAAGAAGATACAGTTGAATTGGGGCTATGCAGCTTTGGCTAAAGAAAAGAAGAATAGTATGTGTTTGAGAGGAAAGGTAGGAAGACTGGAAGAGAGAAAGGAGGAACAGGAGGGCACCTGTTCCTGATAAGTTTCTAACCTATCAGCAGTCTGTGTTTGTAACTTTGCGATTATTTAGCTTGCACAGTGGAAAGTGTGAAACCATTATTTTCTGCTACTCTATAATTATAGATGAGAACCAGTTCTGTTGACAAATAAGGTAAGCAGCAGCAGAAATTCAGCTCAAAGCACCTTGCTGCGCGTAACTGCTAAATCAGGCTTTTTTAATAGAATGTGATTGAACTGATGCTGCTGCTTACTGTTTTTTATTTGTTTTCTCCTAGAAATGTGCAAAACAAACAAGAACAAAAAGAAATAGGGGCGATAATGAGTTTGGAGAGTTGGAGAGCTGTGTCCAGTGCTTAAGCTTAGAGTATCTCCCAAGTATAGAATATCAGTGCTGTGTCTGTGAATTTCTTAACTTTTAGTGATATATTATCGCTAGATATTTCAGTCAAGACAAGAACTCCTCGTAGCAGTTGGTATGTAAACATAGGCAGAGAGTTGCACGAACTAATTTCAGACATGTGCAAATGACCAGCAGACAAACTGGTACCAAGCTAAGTTCTGAACAGAACTTGTACTTCTTGCTAGGGAGAGTCAAACAGGGAGAAGGTATAGGGTCTCAATTCTGAGGAGTCTAAAAGACTGTTAGGGAAGTGTAAACCAAGCTGAGCGAAAGGACAGGCTGTTTTTCATAAAAAACAGCAAATAAGCAAGTCTAAGGTTTTCTACCATGAGTACTCTATTCTTAATATGTGAGGCATCAGACTTTCTAGGATAGCCTGACTTACATATTAAAAAATAAATAAAAATGTGGGGTTTGTCTTCAAATGAGATTTTCAACAAATGCCTGGGTACTTCAGCTGTTCTTCAGAAAATGCACTGGATGATTAGAGACAAGGCAAAACTATTTACCGTGTCTTGAAAAAGAAAATTATGAAGCAATCTGTACACTTAGAATGCTGAAGAATTAGCAGAAAGGAAACACAATAGAGACTTCTCTGCTGAAAGTTATGATGCTATCTTTGAGAAGGGGAACTCTCTCCTGACTTGTGCTGTCTGTTCTCTGTAGGTCCTTGCTGGTAGCACGTCTGGCAGCTGGGGCTCCCAGATGACCTGCAGCAGTGCCTGGATGTGCAGTGTGTTTTGCATGCTCTCCTAGTGCCACTGTCACAGGTAATACATCATCATGTCTGGAAATCTAAGAGAATGCAACAATTCTGTTATAGGCTTTCTGTTGAAAAAGGTTGAATAATAATCATTATGATGATGTCTGTTCTTTTTTTTCATTTTTTGTTTTTGCCTTTTTTACAGTTAAGCTATAGAAATTTGGTTTGCATTTGGAACTTGCTTTCTGTATTCAAATAGCATTAAGTGCTAATTCCTTTCAGGATGTTTTCTTTCAGGGAAATTTCTTTCAGAGATATTTTCACATGCATATGTGATAATTTTGTCCAAGTACTAATTTAGTTCATGAAACTCTTGTCTGACAGTCATTGTTGTTAAATAATCAGGGCTCACATGGTGGTTTGCAGTTATAGCACCTACCTGCATTGGAGTTTCTCTTCCACACAATGTCAAAACATAAACTCTTGAAGATTTAAAGCTTGTCCTAGCATGGAGAGAGCAGTGAATTGGGAATGTTCAAATTTATGGTTGTAGATTGACTTGTGTATGTACATTTTGAAAACAGCCTCTGAAGTAACTCATGAAAAATACCAAGCAAGAAAGACCCAATCTGGCAGAACAATCTCTTCTTACAGTCATACCACAAGTGTTGCTTTTTAAGCCCATCTGTTGCAATATTTGGTTTGTGCGCTGTTGGCTTCTATATTGCTCGTCATTCACAGCCCATGGTAGGGTGAAATTTCTGGGACTTGAAAGCTAATTGGGAACTACTGAGTCGTTCAAATTAGGGGAACAAATACAACAGGAAATAAGCGCAAGGTGCCAGTGATTATTCTCAGTTGCATCATTTTTTTTGGCAACAGTAATGTTGTTAAAATGATCTGTGGTGACAGAATACCACTGTGATGTAAACTAAGGTGTACAGTCCTGTAAGGCTCTGAACTGTGATGCCATGCTGAAGCTCTTCCTTCTTTTAAGGCTTTCAGCACAAGATTTTCTTATATCTGTGCTTGCCTCACAGAACATAAGCTGAGAGATCAGTTGAGAAGGTTTCAAAATCAGCTTTAAATGCTAGGAAGCTGGATTGCCTGAGTGTTTTTAAATAGGAGCCAGTGCCTCACTTGGTGATGAGCAGGGCTGAAACCAGATGGAAGGAAATTAGGGTAATGAGGAGCAGGTGGGTATGCATTTACCTGACAGCTCATCTTACCTCTGCATAATATCAGGGCAGTTTGTGCTGTCCCCAGCTCACCCCTCCCTCCCAGAGTGCTGATAGCTCCCATGGGTGCTGTGTGCTGCTTCCTTCCAGTTGCAGTACCACCCTGTGCCCGCAACAGCCGTGCTGGATCCCACTCTGGGGGCATCGTGCACTTCTCAGGTGAGTCCCGGCTGTGCTTGCTCAACCTCTCCCTCTCAGGAGCAGGGGCAGCGGGTGCGTGCGTGACAAAGTGCTGCCTTTCTAAGTGCTCCTCTCTCACGAAAAAGCCCCCAGTCCAGCAGATGTTTCTGCTCCTGGTTGTGTTTGCTAGCTCCTTGCTTCCCTGCGGCGAGACGCAGTTTGTCAGGGCTGATGGGTGACGCTTTGTTGTGAGCAGTGGTGGTCATGGTGGCGGTTAAACACCTGCGCAGTGGAATTGAGATTTCCCTGGTGAAACTGATGCCATTTCTGAGGCTAGGAGGATGTTTTTGTTATTGTTGTTCAGGCTTTTTTGCGTTAACATAATAGTTTATATGTTCAAGAAATACATTAGTGACTCTAATTTCAGGTTGCATGGAAGGGAAGATTATTTCTGAGAATTACAGGAAGAAATGATGATTATAACATCAGTGTTTATTCACTTTTGTCCTACTGATTTATCTTCCAAATATTTGAGAAAGTCAAATTGTTTGAGAATATGTGGCCCTTTCTCTTTTTTTTTTTCTTTGTTTTTTTTTAGCTAGACTCTGGATCCTGCAAGGTCTGTACTAAGCCTCTTGCAATATGATTAGTCTATTTAACTTGTGTTAAATAGTGGTCACTTTGAAACATTTTTTAAAGTTGCTCTTAAATGTTTTGGTCTGAAAAATTAGCATCATACATACTTAAAATGAATTGCCAAATAAGTACCTTCATCTGATAGGCTTTAGAACAGGTAGGCCAGGCTCAATAAAGGTAGTAAATTAACTCTGAAATTGATCTCACATTTGGTCTGCTAACTTCACTGCTGTTAAGAAGATAATTATTTCCTTGAGAATGTGAGAAACAAACATCTTTTTCCATTTCTGAATGGCAAAATATATCCCTTTAGACATGTTCTAGGCTGCACTTTTAAATACCTCAAAGACAAATTGGGTTGTTTGGAAGGTTTTAGAAAAGTGAATGCATACATTTCTTTCTGGCTGAATCCTATCCTATGAAATAATATACTGATCTTTCTGTAAAAGGAGTAAAGAATATGATCTGGATATATTTGTTTTAAAGTGACATCAAGACATTTCTGGTATTTAAAATGGCTATTTCAATACCCTTTGGAGTCAGGACTAGGTAAAACATGTTGGAAAATCATGTTGATAGTATAAGCTTTCAATTATCAATATTTTTTGAGAACTTTTAAGAACTTGCAGGTTCTTGCAAGCGGGCAAGAAAAGAAAAAAGAAAATATACAGGAGGATTAAAAAAGATGTTAAGTCTACAATTACATACAAGGGATAGATACCCAGAGATACAAAAGAATCTGTAACGGTGAACCAGTTAAGTAAACCCATCAGGTATAGGTTGATTGTTTGCTTTTGATGTTTTTTGTCCTGTTATCCGCTAGGAGGACCACTAATACTAAGTAGCCCCAAAAGAGTAAAGTGAAACAAAGCAAGAAGTCTATATAGAGTGTTTGATTAATTAAGAACATATTTTAGAAATTCCTTATAGAAAATAAAACTATAATTTTTTGAATGCGTTTTGCATGTTTTCAAGTCTGGAAGAAACACTGATATAATAAAAGAAAAACTAGGAAAGTGAGGAGAAAAAAAAAGCACAAGCATTTTGGAAAGTTTGGGAGAATCAGGATTAGAAGGCACAAAACTTGCCAAGTGCTGCTGTTATTCACAGATGATAACTCTGCTTCGTGTAAATGTTTGTGATCAAGTCCTGATAAATATCACAGTGATCCAGACGTGTAAGTGAGGAAAATGATTTCAGGAGGGTGACTGACCTTTCTGTTGAGTAGGTCAGTGAGCAGTGGAGCTGCGTGTGGTGCTTTGCTGGATTCTGTGAAATGCCAGCGGAGCTGTGGCATGGGTGGAATCCAAAATATCTTGTGGTACTTTGCCTGTAAGATCGTGTAGCTTTTAAATGTACTGATAAAGTACATACAAAATTACTCTTCCATTCAAGGTATTATTTTCTTGCATTACTTCTAAAGATGAATGGTGAAAGCTAATCAAACAGGTTGGTTAGATACCTCTGCTGTGCTATGTAGACCGGATGCAAGCAGCATTGAAGAGAAAGCTCCAAGTATTTTAATGGTGTCATAGTGCCAGGTTTAGCCATGTCATCTGTTTTCAGCCTTTCCCAAGAATGTTTTTTCAAGGAGGTTAATGTTCTCGCACAGACTTCACAGTGTTATTTATGATTCTGTGACTCTCAGGAGAGTTTACCTGTGTATTTTTCTCGAGAAGTCCTTCTGCATTTTCTCCTAACGCAGAAGATTTTATTCTAGAGGCTTTGGCCAGTCAAATGAAATACCTGTCATCAAACTGTATCCCCACAACATTTCTATGAAAGTAGCATGCAGAGAAGAGAGCCAAAAGGCAGCAGGGCCTGGCTTTCACGTAAGCCTGCAAATTTGTTTCCCTCATACTTGTCAGGCCTAACTTGTTACTAACAATACCTTGTCTCCAGCTAAGCCAGGATTCACTTTGCTTCCCTGCAGAGCCAAACTCTTCCCTTCACCATCTCAAAGCTCATGTTTTGATCTGTTCTAATGTCCTGTGTATTACCAGTATACACAGAACTTCCTACCAGTCAGTCCCCTTTGCTACTACCAAGGGTTTTGAGTAACTTGGCTAGAGGAAAAGCTTCAAAACTGCTGTTAACTTGCTGGGTTGCTAGAAAGTGTCATCTTTCTGAGGATTTTTGGTGAGCTACTTTGAAACCTCTGAAGAAGCACTGTAATCAAATGAAAGAAATTCTGCTTGTCAGGTATAACAGGCATTTCCCATGTCCTTGCACAAACAAGTTAAAATACGAAGAATATCAAGAAGGGAAAGTCCTGTATTTGTTTAAAAATCCTTCATGTCCGTTTTCCTCCACTGAACGATGGGAAATGGAGCTTTATCTCAAGAAATAACCGTCTAGGATAATGTCCTTTGCAATACACAGAGTAAAGGTCAAGGTTCTAAATATGACCAGAAACGGAGCCACTGTCTGTGGTGTCTCATTTAGATGTTCACTTCATGCGCTACTGAGAGCTTATTTAAAAGTAATTGTTTTTGCCGCAGCTTCTTAAGAATAATGTATGCATTCAGAAAACCAATTAACTAAGTTAAAATGATGTTTTAAGCTTTTAAAATTCCTGTTATCCCTTGAGTCTGATAAACCATGAAATCATGCATAAGTCACCAATTAAGCTCATCTGTTTCTTTAATGGGCAAAAGATCAGATATATTTGAATTTCATTCAAGCCAATTATGTTCTTCCCAAACAAGTGAACTGAAGCTATTAATGGATCTTGATTTTGCCATAGGCTTTTAGGTACCAATCCCCTCCTGCCGCCCCCACAACACACACGCTTTGGCTGTCACTCTACAACAAGCTAAATATATAGTATTGCCATGTTGCTCATATCCCATTGTCATGTATTTCATGCCACACTGGAAAGACTTTTTATTTTTAATCAAGTTATACTATCTTAATGAGAGAGTTGTAGTAAATAGGAAATCTTCTGGTAAGTCTTTGGGGGTTTTCAGTGCTGTCCGTACAGATAGGGATGCTCAATAAAGTACTATTTTTCAAGCTGCCTTTGTTTTCAAAGCTGCAGGGTGTCATTCCATGAGTAGTAAATTGAATGGATGATGGATTTTAGAAATTGCACATAAAGCAATTAATACTTATTCTGACTTTTAAATGAATGGAAATTGTCACTATTGCCTGAGCTGATATGAGACCAGAGATGAATGCAGCAGGTAATAAATGAACTGTTTCCCTCTCTCTCCATAAAGACTGGACCTGGTGTGAAGTTTGAGCCTAATCTGGTTGCAGTTTGTTTCCCATTCCTTATTCAGCTACATTTCTTTTCTTTTCTTTTTTTTTTTCCTTTCTCCCCCCCTTCATGGATGAATTAAAGGCTTCCAACATACCTACAGTAAGACTATTTTAACTGTAGGAGAAGTCAGAATACTGCAGTAATCTCCATGATGGGCAAAAGAATGATTCTCAAATGTGCTCCGCATATTTTGGAAAGACCCTGCTTTGAGGGCAGATTTGAAAATTAAGCTATTATAAATATTAAGTTATTACAATTTCTACAAAAAAAGTCAAGAATGATATTTAATATGTTATAGGTATTTAATACATTACAGCTGTAATAAACTGCTGAAATAACTCCTGTGCTAGAAACAGTTCTCTAAATCTACAAGCAGGTCATTCCTTGATGATGGAATCTTTCAGGTTCATTGATTTGCTGAACTATGAACGCTGTGTTTTTGTCTTTCTACATGAGACAAAGATGCATATCCCACTGAAATAAGAACTTCACTTAAAAAGAGAGCAGCTAGAAGGCAAAGTGATGGAGACAATGCGTTGAATATGTTAATATGTGCTGAATATATTAATATATGCTAAATTTGTGTATTGAATTGAATCTTGGAAAAAAAAGTTAAATAGCTAGTGAATTTTGGAATATTTCAGTATGTCAAATGGCACAGCTTTCATATTTTGGCCAAACAGTCCAGTATTAAAACCAGGCTTAAATTCTGTCTTTGGTGTTTCAAACACTGAAGCAAGACTAGGTAGAAAAGGGTATAATAAAAGGCCAGACTTTGCAGAAAGGCATCTGCTCTCCAGTCTCATTTTTTTACTGTACTGGATTATCTGTTTTAGACAGTCCAACACAAGCACTTTATTGTGCTCCCTGCTGTCAAAGAACCGTTTGTTCCCTTTGGTGAGAGCTCAGGTCACCATATTCCATGTGTTTGTCATCTCTGTGGCTCACTTAAGTAATTCATTGACCCTGTCCAGGCTTACTTAAGCTCAGGGAAAGCCATAACTCACGGGAAGCCTGGTAACCCACACACGTGGGCTGCAGCAGCAGCATAGAGAGGTGCTTTATTGCATCTGCTTTAGTGAGTTCTGAGAAGAAAGAACAATTCCTTTGATAGATTACATTTATCCCAATAAGGGCTTCATAAATCAGTGCTGCCAAACCCAGGAGTTTTCCGAATGTCTGTCTGAGAGTGGCTGTAGTCTGGTAGATAATTTAAAAAGAAAGCAAAGCAAACTTGATGGAATTGAGAGAAAAAACGGGCCTCGTATAGTCAGAGGGCTCTAGTAACCCCTGAGTGCTGCAGGCTCCACTCCCTTGTTCCTTCATCACAGCCTTTCCCACCCGGGAGAGCAGAAGGAAACGGTGGCACGTGCAGAGATCGGAGTGAGAAACTCCATCAGGAGAGCTGCTGCTTTTGGGGACATTTCCAGATTGCTGTGAGCTAGTAAAAGACTCTTAGGAGTGGCGGGCAATTTTGGCAGACAGTTATCATAGTGTTTTTAACTTTGAGGTTGTCATTTGACTAAAGGTTTAGCAGTATTACTGGAGTTGTTGTGTTCAGTTTTATGAATAAATGCATTGCTGTTAACTAATCCCTGCAGCAGGAAGGATGTAGCTCCTTACTCTTTCCTACTCCAGTGCAAAAATTGTTACTGTGTGCCTGAATGACAATAACTTCTTAGACAAGGTTAGTGGCAGATTATGTGCCAAGATCCTGGCAAGTAAGCAGCTTCCCGTAGGGCAGGTATATCAATCTTCCCGAAGGTTATGATGATATAAGACCTATGCATGAGTGAGAGCAGGAACATTAGAGAGCAAAGAGGGTGTGAGGAGCTCCTGTGTGGGGGATGTCACTCCTGTCCTGACTCGGAACATCCCCCCATGCCAGGGCTGGCCTACCTTTTTGGATGTCCTCGCTGTGTTTGTAATTAAAAGGTATAAGAGGACTTAGAGTGATACTCTGTTCTGCATGTCGGCTTATGCAGTGGCATCCTATTTTAACTCTCAGCAGGAGAGAAATATGTGTCGTACTGTCAGTGTGCTTCCTCCTCCAAACTGTGCATGTCAGTTAAAACTGTATGAATAACCCTGGGGATTTTTCCTGTGTTAATCAATAATGGATAGATGAGTTTTTTGTGGCTTTATTTAACAACCAAGCATAAAGCTAACAAGTAACTTACAGATAAGAAAATTAGAAAATACTGGAGGTGGGAGCATGTAGTTTCAAAAAGAGAAGGTTCCAGGGGGATCTTATCAGCATGGAAAAATACCCATAAGGAGGGTCTGAAGAAGATGGAGCCAAACTCCATAGTGGTGCTCAGTGACAGGACAGAAGGCAATGAGCGCAAGCTGAAAATTCATTTAAAAGTAAGAAGAAGTTCTTTTGCTATGTGAATGGTGAAATGCATGGACAGCTGAATGAGAGAGGTTGTGGAACCCCTGTTCTACAAATATTCAAAACCTGAGTGGACATAGGCCTGGGCAACCTGCTGTAATTGATTCTGCTTTCATCAGGAGATGGGATGGAATGATTTCCAGAGGTAGCTTCCAACCTCAGTGATTTCTTGGCCTGGATATAACCAGAAAATTCCTCGCTGTGATCTTCCAAATAAATGGTATTTTTATAATACAGTTAGCTCCACAGCAGATACTGTAAAGATTTCTTTTTTGAAATAATCCAGTTGCTTCTTCCGCAGAAGTTTCCCTGTTGAAATTCTTAGTTCTCAGAGGGAACACAAGAGTGACAGGAGTGGCTGTTTTGTCTGTGCTCAGTCCACTTCCTCTCTTAATTGTGCTGCTAGCCAGGATAGCTCCGTCCTTGTTCCCTCAAGTGTGTTGCTCCACCGTGCCTCATAACCATGTGTAAGTTATTCATAGTTAATGCAATGGGTTTTTTCAAGTTACATAAGCAGGTTGCTTTTCCATGACCTGTCAGATTTCCCTCAGAGATGATCTAAAATTTTTCACCTCTCCTAAAAATAGATAATGTAAATTGCCTTTTGAGAAGGAGTAATAATGCACCTTCACATAATTCAGATGTTTGTGGATTAACCAAAATTAACTCTGGATGTCCAGTGGCCTTTAATATATTAATTATGATCTGTTGCTTGCTGCAAACCGGAACAGTTAACAGCACTGTTACTACAGAACCCTCCCACAATCCTTTACAAATGTTATTTGATGACATTTAGCCTAAAGTCTTTTTTTAATGAAATGATATTCAAAGCTGTATTAAGGATTTCCGTCTCCTTCTGACGTTCCCTAACATTTGCTGTCTCCCTGCTCCTTGGGTCTCTCTCTATCTTCTGTGTTAATGTATCAAACACAAATGATGTTTCCTTTCCAAGATGCCTGCCTGCCTATTAGATGATCTGGGGAATTTGTTGGTGAATAGATTACAAATTTGGTTTGATACCAAGGTCTCTTTTGTTTCTCTTTGTCCGATTGTAAATCCCATTTTGAATGTGATTTTTGTACATAAACAGAAGGATGGCAACTTTTTTTTTGGATTTCACAAGCAAGACTCTGAATCCAGAGGTACAAAATGCATTAGAGGTCCATGTCCAAACTCGCCTGCCTGGCGCTGCCCAGATGATGTATGGGAGCACTCCAGTCTCTAGATAGTTATTTCTTTGCTTGGAATTACCCTCTATTTCCAAGTTAAATTTTTGACAAAGTAGCAATATAAAATACTGTTGGCACAAGCTGAAATCTGAGTGTTCGTTTGGCTTTTGGTTTCCAGTAAAGGCACATCATTAGCAGCAAGCATGTCTTTAAAAAAAAAGGACTTTATAATACTGTCAAAGTGATTGTGGTGGAAAGGTCACATAGAGACTATTCATGTGCCATAATTATTCAGATCATGGTTTCAAATATGAAAGCATGGTTGATATGACAAGTTATTGAGAATTCTCCTTTTCAGAATCACCTTTTGTGTTTTTTAAGGTAGTATTTTTCTCCAACCAAAGTATCCTGTAGTCAGGACCTGAGCCCTCTCATTTGCTCCAGCCTGTGGTCTGGATCAGGCTGCGTGGGCATCTTTTAAGCAGCTCCCCAGAGGTTTTCTGCAGCGCAGGCACACATCTGTGTGCTGGGAGCACGCTTGCCCGGAGGGCATGCACAGGCTGCTTCCGAGGGGAGGTCAGTACTCCCTGGCGGTGGTGCTGCTGGGGACGTGTGGGGGGCTCCCCTGCGGCCCAAGAACGGGGGGAGTCAGCCGTGCCAGGCCACTTCCCCTCACTGGCAGCACGTGCACGTGGCCCTGACACAGCTACCCGCTCTGGCCTGTGCGCAGTCTCACTTGTGGCTCTCACACGCAGTTGAATTTATTGTAGTTTTATACTCTTCACCAGCTGGAAAAGAGCCAGTGAAACTCTCTCTTCCTTTATTAGACACAAATATCCATCTCTGAAGTAATGTTTTTTTCTTTTAGTAGTTGATGATAACATGTCCAAAACTTTTCTCTTCCCTCCACTGTATATAGAATTGCTGCTAATTAATGCATGTAGTTGCTTTCACCATTCCCAAAGTACTTAAGTTCAAGAAGACTCCTGGAGGGCTTTGGAATTATTTTATGTGTTTTGTTTTAAAGTCACCACTGATAAATATTTCTGCTTATGTTTTCTGCTTAGAAAATTGAGCTCTGGGCTGTCATTGAGTCCCCAGTCTTATAGATAATTACTGTGCTAAAGTACTGTTTTTGGAGCAGGAAATAAGTATCTTATTTTTGTACACTTGCAAAATTAACTCTTAGATTTGCACAGAGACTTGCACATTCCAAGTGCTGGACTTGAAATAATGGTACAGATGACACCTGACCTTCTCCCACTCTCTGACCTGCAATTGTTGTTGCGAGCCGGTGGAAAGAAAACCATCTCTGTTGGAGCAAAATGCAAAAATGCGTATTTGTGTTGTATAGTGGTAGTGTGCTAGAATAAATGGATCTGTTTCTGCATGGATTTACTTCTTAATGAGAAAAGTTCAATTAAAATCAGTATTAACTTAAAGTCATTTAAAAAACTTCAATATATTGTTGTAGATTTCTTAGGGCTAAAAAACTTGTTATGTTTTTAGTCTGCTGAATATTGAGGTATGAGCCTATGTTATGTTTGGTTATAATGTTCTTTGCTGAACATGATGAAGGGTGATGCTCTCTGAAAGTGCAGCTAGCTTGATTGGATTCGACCTCTATTTTTTTTTCCTTACTGTTTTATTACTTGCAAGCTTTAGCTGACCTTGGGAGGGAGGACAAGGGGTTGCAAAGGTGATCATTTCTGCAGAGCCCAGTGGAAATGGATTCACTTTGGATGCAAAAGGAGAGCGCCCTTTGCCAGTCTAGTTCATACTGCATAGCTTTCCTCCTTACCCAGGTACAGAGCAAATTAAGTCTTAACTCTCCCAGAGTTTTCCCTCTTAAAGAGGACACTGTCATGCCAACAGTTTGGGGTTTTCTTTGTTACTTTCAGGATGTGACACATCATGTAGACAACTAATGTTTATAAAGTGGGCATTAGGAAAAAATCTGATGGTGACAGACAGCCTGGGGAGAGAGGTGCCTCCTGGCACGGAGGTTTTTGCGACCGGGTTAGACAGGCGCCTGTCTGCAGACATTTCCATGCAGTCACTCTCAGGCTGAGTGGTGTCAGAGACTGGGTGACCCAGTGCTCCCTCCCAGCCCTTCTTTGCTGTCGTTTTACACCTTATGCATTTAAATTACTCAGGAGCTTCAGGCTTCACCGAAAAGTTGATCAATCTCGCACCGAAGGCTTGTACATTCTTCTAACATTTGGACTTCTACTTCATTCTAGAGTTTTAAAATGTTACTCATGTTTTTAATAGGTGTCGATTATTAAACGGAAAATTACCCAAATTCATAATTGCTGTAAATTTGCGCCATTGAGGTCTAGGCAGTAATACTGGTTCTGCTCCATCTAAAGACATGGACCAATATGTTGTGTGCAGCAAAACATCTATTAAAGCCAGTAAGAACAGGCTTTTCAAGTGAGTAGATAACGGAGGTGGGCATTTCTAGAGGCTGAAAATGCTATAGATGCAAAACCATTTGTCTGTGATTTTTAATATGCTATCAAATGCAGTGTGCATAGATATTTGAACTTTTTGAAGTGACAAATTATAACATCCCTTGAAATTAAATGTGATGTTTAAGAAAGTTACTGAGTGTTAATGGATTTCTTCATTTGTTTTTCATATACTTGGTATCATTCTAAAGCAATTCAGGAAAACAACAGAGGAAGCTATAAACATTTTGAGAATATTAAGATGAAGTTCCAGAAGAACTAATGAGTATGTAATTGGAAATACAAATTTGCATACAAATTTGAACATGATATTTCAAAGCTTGCAAACATCAAAGTATGTTAAAATGACAAGCTATCCATGCCAATGTACAGTTTTTTATTTTAAATGGATGAAAATATAAAGGTTTTACTTTTGAGATGACTCATTATATCAAATTGCTTCAGGCAAAATGCAACATCAAGCCACTATAACATGCATTTACTTTATTTTTATTTTTTTCCTGTTATTGTGTGCAATTTTTGAGTACCTTGAGGGTCAGAGGAGTGAAACCTGTGTCAGGCATATTAGGATGCAGCTTGCCATCTAGCAAATAATAGAGACATCTCCATTTCTTGCTCCTGCTTTGGACTGTAGAAAAATGTGCACCTCTATGAAATAATCTTCCTTTCATTCCTGGGACATCGCAGTCCTTATCATGTCCCTGCTTTGCCAGCCTGAGAGCCCAGAAGCCACCCTGGCTGTGCAAGGCTGCAGTCTCTGTTATGCACGAGTCCGGTGCAGAAGGGGAGAGTAGGGGACTGGGCTGCAGCTGCAGGACAGCGAGGACCTCGGCTCACTGTAGTACCACTCACCTCTGCTGGGAGCAGGGTTACTACTCGGGAGGCTGCGTGTCTTGTCCCCCCAGCGGGCTGGGGATCAGTATCGTGTTCATGTCACACGGAGCTCCTGCTCCTGCTGCCAGCTGTAATAGCTTACGGGCTCCTGTCTGCACTAGCTTATGGCTTTCTGCACCATTTTCCTTTACAACATGCCACTAGTTTGCATCAAGACTCTGCAAAATCCTTCTTTATGAGAGCCTCTCCTACCACTTTCTTTTGGGAGATAGAAAAACTATTACCTCTGGCTAATGCTAATACTGGTTAAGTAAAATAATATCAACAGTTTAGGAGATGGGTGGCAGGCAGTATCAGTTTTTAACTGTGACTTACATGTGCATGATAGCTGCATATATAGTTGGTGAGAATTTAAAAAAAAAGAGCAGCTTGCACAGAAAAATCAATAGGAATGGGCACTGAAGAGTATCAGAATTTTTTCACATCTATGGAGAATACAGGGTCCCTATAAGGGGATATTCATTCATCCATAATGAATGAATTTTCTGCAGTTTTTCAATGCAGTTATACCTGGGAGTTGAGCAAGTTTAGTGGTGTAGTGTATTGCAGCAATTTAACAGACCTGTAAGGAAAGCATGGATCACTGCACCTGTCTCGACTGGAATTCAAACAGAAATACAACAGAGAAATTCAATACCAATATAACAGGATTTTGCGTATTGACTTTATCTACTACTGACCTTTTACATGGAAAAAAAATGAGGCTTTGTGGGAGAGGCTGCAGGTAGATGAGGTAGCACTTGGTGCCGAGCCCCACTGCGAAGGCTACAAGGCCAGCTCTTTTCTCCACCCATCCTGTAGGAGGCAAAAGGACGAAAGGGAAGCTGCTGGCATATGAGTTTCAGCAAAATGCACCAGCTGAGTGCAGAATAAAGTGAGCACCAACTCAAATTATATGAGTTAGTAAGACTTGTGCCTGCATTGAAGGGATCCTCATTTTGAACTGCTTCCATTGCTACCGGTGACATATGGATTTTAACTAGGGTAGTTAAGTGTTGCTTTGCTCTGGCAGTCTTGTCTAGGGCTTTTAAACTCTGAAGGACTCCAGGGAACAAAGCACTTAAGTACTGGGTTAATTTTTCAGCTAATAGATTTCACACACATGCCTAATTTAATCACAAAATTGCAATGAATGTTTAGAGTTGAGACCGGACTGAGACGGTTACTGAGGTAAAGCCATGTTGCTTATCATTGAATTAGATGAAACTGTCTTAAATAGGAGGAATTATGCCAGGTGGTGTTTGCAGAGGAAGACTTAATATTACCTCCAAACTCTTCACAGAGCACTGTGTAAACTAGCAATGTTTTGTATGCCATTTTTAATGCAAAATTTTAAAACTATGACAATGAAAATCAGAATATATGATTTTTTGAGTTAAAAAGTAATTATTCGGCATAAAAAACAGCTGTAGCTAGTCTTGGATATGCAAGTTTTGTTTTTCTTTATCCTGCTTCTAATCTGCACATGGAATATGCTGTCTCTTAATCTTTATGGGAATTTTCTGGGTATGGCTTAGCAGCATTAATGTGAAGTAATATCTTGATTAGCTTGTAGAAAGAATGTGAAAGCCACTTAGCAGGCAGAGTAGGAGACTTTGTCAGGATTATCTTGCAGAACTTTCTTAGCAGTTGCCCCCAAGTACCAACAGGTCACACAGTGGTTGTGGCAGAGCCAGGGGTTCCCTCGGGAAGCTGCACCCTATCTGGAAGAGTGACTGACTCCTTGCCACAAGGTTGGTACTTGCCCCATGACTCCCCAAGTCTCCAGGGCACGTAGTCCATCCCTGGCAACATTGTTGGCATCCCTAGAACAGAGCTGAAGTGAATGCTCTTCTGCCAGGAGCTGTAGCAGAAAGATGGCTGGAGTGGAGAAAAGGGCACTTTGAAGCTGATCACTAGGTAGCCTGTGCCAGTGAAATACGCTGGGAGAGCTGTTTGAAAGAGATGGAAATAGCAGTCCTAAGACGTTCTAAACAGGCTGGATAAAATACCACGGAATATATCTGAGAGGCATCTGCTCAAGGTGACAGAGATGACCAAATGTATCTGTGTTATGTGCAAACTTTATGGACACGCACTGTAATTTTCTGTATTTAGTGATAGAAGCTATCACTGCCACACAAAATCATCTGCTCTTCTCTGGTGAGGGTCAAGCCAAGAGCCTTTCAGTGCCCCGAACTTAGCAAAGTTGTGGTCGGGGACAGTTTTTGCTGGCTGCTGCTGAAGGTTGTGACTAAAATGTTCCATAGGATCGTTGGGAGCTGCTGATTTTGCTTGAATTGTGCATATAAACAAGTCACTTCCAAAACGTTCAAGACGGGGTGGGGGGAGAAAAAAAGGAGAGAAAAGAAAATCCCTCTTCCACAGAGGGAAAGGCAGCTTGTAACCTGGTGGAATTTTAGCTGGAAGCTAACACTTCATGGGCAGTGGTATTACCAAGTGCAGCCATATCTGGGATAACACTTCCTGATCTCTAACTTGGGAGAGACTGAATAAAAACAAATACTTCAAAATTGTATATATATAGCCTCTATTGTATCTACAACAGAATATTGTTTTGGTGACTAAAGAGGATCTGCTAATTCTTTCTCTTGCGTCTCCCCTCCTGCTTCCTTCTTTCCCTTGCGTGCTTTCTGAGTGCAGGAGAAGAGCTTGGGAGCGGAGGACACTTGCCCCGGCTCCTGTGCGCGCTGTAGCACAGAGGGCTGGGCTGGCTGGGCAGCCGCGCGCGTGGCAGGGGGTGCTGCAGCCCTCGGCCTCAGACCCACACGCTCTCTGTTGATGCGCAGGACGTGCTGCTTATCCCTGCTCGTGTCCAGCTAAACCTGCCGTGCCTTCTGGTCACGGTATTAATGACTCTTTGTAAGTCATTATAGAATGTCAGAGTGCTAGCAAGCTCTTTGGGTGCAAAAATTTAATCCTGTGTTCAGTTGCTCAGACATGGAGGGCCTTGCTGTGTTACTTTCTACATGTTTAGATGACTGTTGTCACAGGATGTGGATGACTGCAGTACATGTGACCCAAAGGCATTAGCACATTTGTAGTTTGCTGTGCTCACTCTTAGGAGTGCAGTGTTCATTTGGCAAAGGTGCTTTCTTGGCCTGTGTCGAAGAAAGCTCCTGTGATATTTCCTTCAAAGAAACCATCGAAGGTCAGTGTTACTTTGTTTGCTGGCTTGCATATTCTGCATATATAGTGGTCTGCGGGCTGTTTTGAAACATCGGTTGCACTTCACAGTTCTTTTTATTTCTTTTCTTTGTCTACCTTATCTGTGAGTGTGGAATTAATGATAAACTTGAATGTGTTTTAGTAACATAAAGCATATAGTGAAATTAAAATTTACTTTTGTTATCTTTGCAACATCTTAAATTTCTAACAATCAGTCTATTTTATAAGTCAGAAAACTCTTCCAGTAATTTTTTTTGCGTCAAAAGAATTTCTGGGGTATAATTTAGAAGGCCATCCAGGATTCATTTTTTGTTAGTATGTGTGAGTCTTTATCGTCTCATGAACACCATTTTAGTTTATCTAGTGATAGTGAATACTTTTGTGAAGTGTGCATAATGGAAAATACTCTTAAAGTCTATTTTAAATCCCACTGGCTTTCACAGCAGTGCTTCTACTTACTGTTTTCACCAGACTGCAAGTAAATTTTAATTTTTTGTTTCTATTAGTCTGTTAATCATCTGTTGAAGAAGTGGCTATGAAAATAAAAAGGAACACAAGGAGGATATGATAACTTTGGATGAGAAAATAATATAATTTAATGTGTACTGTATTATATACATGCAGTTAAGCCTCTTGCTAGACTAAAGCTGGAATGCTTAAGGCTGAAGAATAATCTCATAGGGATAAAATGATTGAGGGGAGTGGAGGAAGCAAGAAACAGAATGGTAAAATGGTGTGTGTGCTCACAGCCGTGCTTGGCTCCCTCTCAGTGTTATAACTAGTATCTGAAATCAGCAGACAGCTTGTTGGACAATGTTTTGTATGCACTGAAGCTCCAAACAGTGGCCAGATCATAGTGCGAGCCAGGAATGTAGATATTTGCAGACAAATTAATGGGCAGTGAGTGCTGCCTAACAGCTCCAGTAGAGTGTGGCATGGTTGTTGAAATTACTAACTCATTTCAAAACTGCCAACCCTGCAGTCCGAGTAAGGCAACCAAAGTAGATGATGTAGCACATAAATCTGGAGAGAAAAATGTATAGTAGCTCATTAGACTGTTAAAAATTTGAGAGAAATGTTCTATTTGGGTATTGACAGTACAGAATAGGGGAAGAATAAATATGCCAAGAGCTTACCTAGAAGCAGTAATACCAAAGTTGCAGCAGAAAAACGTAGTACAAGAGTTACCTTTCCAAAGCCCTTCCCAGCTCCTTCTCAGTTATTTGGACAGTACTTAGATATTTGTGATTAACAGAATAAGCTATTTCTTAAATGGGAAAGTGTCACCCATTTACTTGCTTGGGCCTTTTTGTAAGGTGGCCAGGACTAGATGTTCCTAGTTGGTCTTCTGCAATGTGGAAATTCATCTTCTTGATAATATGGACATATGACGAAGTCTCCCTACATGCACCAAAGTTTATTTATTCTCCAAGTTTATATTGACTAGAAATCAGAAAATAATCACACTTCCACTCAGCCACTATTTTTTTATTTTATTTTATTTTATTTTATTTTATTTTATTTTATTTTATTTTATTTTATTTTATTTTATTTTATTTTATTTTTTTCAGCAGAAGAGCAAGGCTTTGAGTCTTGTGAATCCTGGTGAAAAGCAGCTTCCCCATTTGAATATCAGTGACTTGGGTCCTGGATTTCCCCGGGGTGTAGGTGTTAGTTTATGCCTGACTCATGTCATAGTCAAATCCTTAGAGTAGCTGCCCAGATCTTTCTTGCTTTGTCATTTTTATTTGTACATTGTGCCTAGGCCCCATCTGCGTTCCAGGAAGGGTGTTTCTTCCTGTCTGTGGAGAATGAAACCAAGAATTTCATTTTCATATACATCTGTGGAAGGGGAGAATGAATTATTTTAAAAATGGTATCTTTTTTAAGAGAGAACCCCTTTCTGAGGCAATGAAGTTCTTGTGCTGAGTTAGTATTTGTTACTGGGAAAGTGAAAATTAAATCTAGATTTGATTTTAAATATGTTATAAAATTATTTTTCTCATTTCTGGAGAAAATCTATAGGTGAGGAAAACAGTTGTATTAAAAGAGTCTTTTTACTCAGATGCCATTTATTCACAAGCATATTATTTTGATAAGCAGTTTAATATAGTTTATTTTACTTTTAGGTTCCTCTTGATTACTTAAGCTTCTTTTTTTTTTTTTTTTTTTTTTTTTTTTTTTTTTTTTTTTTTTTTTTTTTTTTTTTTTTTTTTTTTTTTTTTTTTTGCTTGCTGTTTATACAGTGAGAATTTTAATGAACAGAACAGACCTGATTTTAACCCAAAGCAGTCTGCTTGGTGCTGCTGCGAGATGCTGCTGGTTTGTGCCATGAAGCTTTGCCTCAGTGAGGACGGCAGGCTTGAGCCCCAGCCTTTCTTGTGCTTTTTGTTGTTGCTGCTATTCCTGTTTTAGCACAGTAGTTTGTACTTGTAGTGGAAAGCTAATGCTGTAGTAATAATGCTTTTTGAATTAATTTAAAAGGAAAACATCCCCTAGTTTAAATAACTTGCAGTAACTTAGGGTGGATTGCAATCTTGCATTTCACCTTTATATCATCTTTATGTTATTTCTGTCCTAGGCAGTGTAATAAGCTACTCCATTTAAATAAGCATGTTGCTTTGAATACTGGGGGAGAAAGCTGAGTAGAAAATCATTTTAAAAAGTCAAAGCCAAACCAGCTCACACTTCCCCTTCACGCGGGGAAGTACGTGTATGGCCTGAAAACATTTGCTTATGAAATAACAAAGCTGGATCCTTGGAAATTGTGTGCTAAGCTTAGGAATTGTCACTTGCTTTCTCAAGTATTGAGAAATGATCTAAATGTGGCTCTGATACTTCTGCGAGCTGCAGCCATAGCAGCTGTCATGAGGTGCTGGCAATTCCAAGAAGCTCAGAAACATGGGATGGAAATGGGTGATTTGACTGAAATGATGTGTTGAGCTGAGCTGTGTGCATCCCAGTGACACCTTTGGTTCAATGCAGATAAACAGCCCGTTGGCCTCGCTGGGTGTTTGGCGGACGGCAGACCTGGAGCAGCTGCTCGGGACCTCCCTTGGCAGCTCTGGGCTTTCCAACAGCCTGGGGGGTGCTCTAGGCTGCCTAAAAGCTCTTCAGGGGTAAGGCCCTGCTTGGCATCCTGGATCCTTCCTTTTCTGCCCTTTCTGAATTCCCCTTTTATCCCTGTAGAGTTGTTAATTTCTTTCCATTGCACACAGAATCTTATACTTCTACCACAGCAGTTCCTATAAGTAAAGGGAGGAGAGCTAAGGAATGCAGGGAGCTTGTGGCCTTTTTGCTGCTGTGCAATGTCTACAAAATATCCTGCATGTTTTGAATTAGGAAATCTCTTAGGAAAGTGCTTGAGCCAGCCTCTCTTCAGAAAAGTACTTAAGTACTAGACAGCAAATAGATGCTGAGAGCAAATCAACGGGAAATAGAAAGGGCAATTTCCTTCTATGTTAGTTTTGAGGGTCACTTGTGGCAAGTGGAGACACAGGGTTGCCAATGAATATGTGCTTCCCGCAGTGGCCGTATTTTGCAGAGGGTGTTGAGTTGTTCAGGGCACAGAGGACACTGAGTGACAAAGGCCATTTCAATCCATTTTGGACAAAACTCAGCCATGCCCATCCCCAGAAACTTGCCACGATTCTCTGAATGCACGTGCATGCTACGCAGCTGGAGCAGCCCTCGCGCTAAAGGCTCCTCTGCTTGTGTATGTCTCAGCAGGGACATAGTCAGCCTGGCAGGCGCGCTTGGCATGTTGCGTTGGGTGACACACAAACCGACCTGACTCAGGATTAGACAGGCAGCTTACCTAGCAATTCATGTTCTCAAATCTGGTGTGATATGGTGATTGATGGGTTAAAAAATGCTTTCCACTTTAATGACCCAGTGGAATTACTGCTATTTTTCTTCATTACTGAAACAAGATAAGAAAATACATTACTTCTGGAAATTGTAGGGAGAGTAGAGATGCTGATTGACTGATATTTTGACAACATATCCAGAATAATTGTTTTGGGAAGGTGATAATACAATGAGGTAGCACAGGTTTTGTAGTTGCAGCTGTGTTCCAGTGCAATCCCCTCTATAAGGACCGTTCTCATTTTTGCAGTCACGGTCAATTGATGGTGCTGTGCTGATTGTAAACTAGCCCAAATCCCAAGGATTGCAAACTGGTGTGTTCCTTGAAATTATGTAGGTAGGTGGGTGCAGTGTGCATGCCCAGGCATCCATGTGCATATAAAAAGCCCAGTTAAACATGTATGAAAAATAAGTGCCATGTAGTTCTGTGCAAAACCGGACTCCAGTATCATTTTTTAGCAGCTGGCAGTGAGACTTGTGCCTAAGCTTTGGGGGTTTGTCTTGGCTGTGGAGTGGAGCAGAGACTGTAACCTGCATCACTTTTCTCCTGATAATAGTCAGTATTTTCTGTGTGGTACAGAAAATCACAGATCAATGTATCTGTGCAAAATATTATTGCCTCTGAAGAAATGTTTCACATTTTGAAAAATTACCACTAGTTCTTATACATAGCTGTCGTTAAGTTTTGCACTTAACACTGTTGGTTGTAATAAAGACTTGGAGGAAATATGATTTTGATTGACTATATTCCACTAGGAAATAAAATTGTTCTTCAGAGATTCTTACGCCATGTTTATATGCATGGTGTCTCAGCCCTTCAGTCCAAAATGTTCCTTGGTGGATCCAAACATACATGTGTCCTGCTAGAGAATTTGTGCCTTCAGGGAGGGCTGAAGTAGTTGCTGCAAAGTCAGTGAGAAAAAGAGGAGGAGGAGCTAGTGGGAAGCAGCTTTAGCTACTGCTCTTTGTATAGGAAAAGGAGGAATTGAATGACAGTGGTAAAGTGGTGAATGATGAGAACAGCATCCAAGCGTGGACTGACATCACAAGGATACAGCAAGACACCAAGGAGAATGTAGCTGCTAAAGTAATAGAATAATAATTTGTGCTGGAAGGGTTTTCATCTGGTTGAACTCCCTGATCAAAGCAGAGCCAACTTCAAAGCCAGATTCATCTTTAGAGTTATTTGAGTTCACTCAGGGCCTTTTCTGACTGGGTTTTGAACATCTGCAAAGATGAGGATCCCATACATCCTCTGAACGCTTGTTCCAGTGTTTGACCACTGTTGCTGTGTAGAGTTTTTTCCTTACGGCTTACTGTAATCTCACTTGTCACAACCTGTGCCTGTTGCCTTTCATCCTGTGGCTGGGCACCCCTTAGATGTGTCTCCATCCTCACAACAAGCGCTCTCAGCGCTCGGTAGCTGAACTGCAGTGAGATGCCAGCTTAGACTTCTCTGCTCGCGTATTGTGCCTCTCGGCAGCCCTCCAGTCCCCCCAAGAGTGTCGATGGGGGCGATGGCCCAGGCGCCGTGAGAGTGCTTTGCTGTCACTCACGTTCCGCTCACGTGCCTCAGGGGAGCCGTGTCTCGCATAACTCCATGTTGCTCCTGTAGGGACACGCTGAGCAGCACGCACTATGGTTCTGTTTGAAACCAAGCACCACAAAGTGGCTGTAAGCCCTTGTCACCTGTAAGTTCTGGTGAGGTCCTCCCCAACCTGCAGATGACGTCGAGGACTGCAGTGCCGCCTGGTTCCACCCTGTGCCCCGTGCTTGGGGTGTCCCTACTTGAGCAGAGGGGTTGGACTAGGTGATCTCTAGAGGTCCCTTCCAACCTCAGCCATTCGGTGGTTCTGTTCTTAATCTTTCCAAGGCTGAGAGTTCACACGCAGGCAGGTGCTCAGAGATTCATTCTGATCTTGTTTGCACCTCTGTAAGCTAGGAAAGACTTCAAGGCGCAAACTGAATTATGTTGGTGTGCAGGGGAGAGTGACCAGAAGAGACCATTTTTTGTTCTAGGAGTTTACTTTATAAAATGATCTAATCTAGAAGAAGATTGGAATTCTACTTTGAGGTATATATCTGCCCATCTGTATTATTTGCTTTTCATTTGTTCGCTGCCAATACATGGTGTGTTTTCTTAATCACTTGATAGCATGATATTTTATTTTTTTCTCTCTTTTTCTCCTTTTTTAATGTATTCAGATGACAACAATTTTCTGGCAAAAGAAAAGCATGAAATTCACTGTCCTTGAAATCTGCGTCCGTATGGAGGAAAATGTATCTTTTCATAATTCACTGTCAGAAAAGAATAGTAGCCATGAAGTTACACTTATGTACTGAACCTTGCCATATTCCATAAAAGAACAAATAATTTATAAAGGATACTGTTTTTTCTCTTGTTTATGTAGCACGTATATTGTTTAACTGACAATGTTCAGATGATAATTTGCTACAGAAGTGTGCATGTGTTTCAGAATAACATAGGAAGATGACACTGAACAGACCGTCATTGCTGTCCATATGGCAATTCACAAATGAATGATCTGTGGTCTCTGTGTCCCTGATGGAGCCTTTCAGCCAGTTGGAGAGATGGAAAAAATGCTGGTAGGATTTTTGAGTCCATCTCACTTGCTTTGCCCTGTGTGTTAATCCTAGGTTGAGTGGGAAAACAGTATTTCATCCTTGAAATATTGCATAAATATAAATACTTACAACATGCTTTGTGCTTCTGCTCTTTCAGGTACTCTTCCTGAGTTTTCATATTTGTGTGGCAGAAATTCAGAAATCATAGGGCATCAGAACTGTGGAAAGAATCTGTAGATCCTGTGAATATCATTGTGTTTAATTTACCTGTCTGGAAACAGCAGGAAAGATCTCAGAACTTGCTGGGTTGTATGAATAGGACTCTGAAAGGCTTCTGTGCAGACTGTATGGCAGGCATGTAAGCTTGGTGTGAGCTGGGGAACTCTGCTCCTGGACAGAAGCTTAGCCTGGAACTAAATCTATTTGTTTTTATAATGTGAGCTTTCTGAACACTGAACATCTTATTTCATGTTATGAGATTAGATATGTTAGTATTTTAGGTATTAAAAGAATTATACTGTCAAGAAGAAATATTACAGCCGATTTCCTCATGCATTAATGACAGAATTTGGAAAATATCTAGTATGTTTTTCAACCAACAGAATTTTCAGTGCCTTCCGAAAAACAAAATGGTCCAAATTGCTGTTTCTGTTTGCCAGACAATGCTGCTTGTATACAGTGACATCTTTATTTCTTTTTTTAACTCTGTTTTAATCTGTCATCCACATTCTTTATGATAAGATAGTAACTGAGTAGTTTTTCTTATGTATAAATGCTTCTGTGTTCAAATGAAGCTCCCTGGGAGCTGTGCAAGCGTATGCCAAAGCTCGCTGGGCCCAGCAGACACGCATGTGAAAGACAGAGGAAAAACAAGGCTGTATCAGAGAATTACTATTTCTGTTTTGCCATAGTCACTCACAAATTCAAGAGGTAGCCTTTTAGCTACCTCTGAAAATCAGGGGATGTCAACTTCTTTTTTGCCTGCGTGTTACAGATCAGAGCAAGTGGTTCATGCAGTAGCAGAGTTTATTGCTCTGCAAAGTCTCGAGCTGCGTTGTGTAGCTGCTTGAACTGAAGTATGCACAGGCTTTCACTTCTAGAAAATGTGAAAGATGCATTAGCCAGGTAAGCCAAGGTATGGGGACTTGATCATCGTCAGCTGGACTACTTCTCATGAGTATGTGTCTTCCTCACTTCTTTGCTGCAAATATTTAACTGGATGTTTGCCTGCTTAGTATTGACCTGTCATGGAGTAACTGCTCCTGGTGTGTTATTTCATTCTCTGTATTTCTCAAAAAGATATTATAGAATGTAAGAATATAATAAGAATATATAAACTCAAAAAGATGTAAATGTAAATAGACATATATATATACATACTGTATATATATGTGTATATATAAAGAAAAAATACATCTGGGTTAAATTTCTGCCTGTTCTGCTAACTTCATTATTTTGTTCCATCTCAGACCAGTCTTGGTGCTTTTTCCTGCTGTTTTCCTTTCTTCTCTTTTCATTTTTGTTATCCTTTCTTTTCCTTTTAAGATGCCTGAGCTGGTTGCTACCAGTGGGGATGGAAGCCACCTCCCTCATTCATTTCACGGGGACGGTGCAGAGCATGGGGTGGCCGTGCTGCTGCGTTGCGTGCCTCTGTAGCCAGGACATTCCATGGTGCTCTTGCTATTGCCAGCCCTCTGGCTGGTTTCCTGCCGCCCATCACAGGCTGATATCCATGGCGGGTTGATACCCATACTTTGGTAGTATCTTGCTGTGGCAGTGAAGATTTGCGCCTGTTTCTTGGCTTGCAGAGTGAGTAGTTTGTTTCTTGACTCGTTTTTATTTTATGAGACTGTTTTTTAGGCCATGCCATAAGAGCCCTCAGATGTGCCTGTTTGGCACCTCCTCCTCTTTGACATTATATTTGAGCCTCTGATTGATAAAAGTAACATGTTAGCTTCAAAGAGAAGACCTGAAAAGATTGTCAGCTTTTATGAAGAAAGGGCTGGAAGCCCATTCCTCAGTCCTAGTATAGCAATATAAGCCCCATTTCTGTTTATGCCAGCTACTCTCAGGAAGCCCAGTCTTTAATGGATCTACCCTGCACATTCACTCTACTATTTCAGAATAAGTGACAAGAATATAGTTGCTGGGCCTGCTTCTTATTTTTTGTAGAAGGATAATCTCCATATATCTAAAGAATGCCTGAGAGCCAGCATTGTGTCCAGTGAATGTGTAAGCACTTGCCCAAATAGCCTGCACTTCCTCTACTCGCTGATGTAAAGCCATCCGGGGCTGCTGTGCTTGGATATTGTGCCTTGGAAAAATGCTCAGAAAATAAGTGGAAAAGTACTTGGTTTGTTAGAACATTTCAGACAAACAAGTCAGCCCTGCTTTAGATAAGTGACAATTCTAATTGGCTGCATTTACTGAATCTGGAGCTGTGTCATAGGAATATATTGTGTACATTTGACTCAATTACATTTTTTTCAGAGATGCATCAATGTTTCACTGACAGATGACATGATTTGGATAGCTTTCTTTTTGATTTTGTCAATTTAGGTAAATACAATTGGAAAAATGCTATAAATAGAGCATTTTGCTTGAGGTAGTTGTACATGGAGTTCCATTATATGTGCACAGCTAGAGGGTAAAAATAATGTGAAATTAATAATGTAGAGCTGAGAACTACAAGAGAAGTAACAAATCTGCTACAAAAATGGGAATCTCACCAACTAAATTTCATTTTTAATGTTGTACTCAGAGATAGCAAACATTGTGCATTCTAGAAATGTTTGCCAAGTCTGCTGCAAAAAGTGTCAGCTAAAAGCTGTCTACAGGGAGTATTGTCATAACACTAAGAATAATGTGTTATCTGGTGCCTAGCATTGAACACCATGTAAACAATTAATCACAGAATAGAAACTACTGAAAAGCAATAACATGTGAATTGCATTCCCAGGCTTGCACTGATCAAGGAAGTTGTGGTGCTTATTGCTTCTGATGGACAAGTCTTTTTATCCTTTTTGTTGATTCAGGAAACACCTGCACCATCTTGATGGTTGTAGAATGTTGTTTTGGGATGGAGAGTGAATACAAATGTTTATTTTTCTGCAGTGCATTGAACCTTGTAAAGAAGATAAGAGTAATGAGATATATTATTGACAAAACAAACCTCGGAGTGTAATGCTTTTATGCATAATATATAGTCTCATATCCATACGTGTGTAAAAAAGTCATGCTATGAAGCCAGCCATTTTGCTTGATAACTTTCTCGCCATCTTTGACTCTTTAGCTCCAGCAGTGAGTGTTATACGCAAATTTTTAAGGTCATTCCTGAAGCACCAGGCACTGTTGCTTCAGTGCAAGGAGTGGTGATAGGGAGGTTCAGTGCCCTGGTGCTGTGAAGAGAGGAGCTCTGGGGATGAAAGAGGTTTTGCACTGTGATCTGGGTCATACGCAGTGGTGCACAGCAAGCAGTTGGGGCCACAGCTAGCAGAACTGGTGTTACCAGTTCCCTGTGTTGGTTTCCATGCTCTGCAGGAGCACTCGGCCTTCCAAGGAGCAACCTCTTTCTTCCTCCGCTATAATTAATTGTTTCATTATTGTGCATAATGAGAGGAGGAGTCTCATTGCCATAAAGGAAACAAAAACGGCCTATTTGGCTTCCAGGGAGTTTTCCTGTTAGCTTCAGAGAGTTCAAAGCAGGTCTCAGACTAACTCTGAGTGTCTTTTGGAAGAAACAAATATTGCAAGCTTTGTTACTCAAGTACTGCTAAATGGCATAACAATCAGGCATTACTTTTTGTTCTGGGCAAAAATGGTTTCCGTTTTGATAGATGTCTCACCACTAAAGTTAGAATGGAAACCGTTTGATCCCAGTCCTGTTTGGAACTCAAGGGAAAGCTGAACCTACCTTCTTTTTGTCTAAAAAGTTCTCAAGGGTATGAAAGCTTAATCTCCTATTAACATTTGCCTGCAGCTATTTCTAAAATGCGTTTGTTAGTGTCTGAGAAATTAATTAATCCTAAAGGACTGATCTAGTGTTCTTAGCTTCATGTCTTTTACACAGAACTAGGTTTTCCCTGAGAGGTGCAGTGTTTCAGTAGCAAAGCATTAGAGGGAGAAGTTCAGAGTTACACAGCTTGACCTTTCAAGCTTCCTAGCTTGGGAGAACTCCTGTAAGACCCATTTTCATAAGTCACGAAGAGATTATTACACCATGAAGAACAGCAGTAAATGTGCTATTATTTCTGGTGTTTAAACTGTTTTCTCATATTTAAAAGATCCATTTAAGAAAGATACTGAAGTCGATATGATAATTGAGTATCAAGAGGATCAGGCTGGTCTGCAGGACCCTTTTGAATCTTTTTGGCTTCTTCTGTATTGGGCATGCTTATCCCTGATTTTCCTGCCAGACACAAGGTGCTGAGTTTTCAGTCCATTTCTACTGAGATCCCACCCTTCATATCTCTTTGCTGAATTACAAACCACTGCTTTCGAGAGATGAAAGTCTCTCCCCCAGTTTGTATTTGAAATTCCCCCTGGCCGTGCTCGAGCCATTGTAGATGACAGGCTGCGGCGTTGCCGTTGTGTTTGATGGAGCAGCAGCTTCAGTGCTGCTCTCAGCAGGTATCATTAGCTCCGGCTGCGGGAGCGCGGCCGGCCCTGCCCTCCCTGGCCATGCGGCTCGGGGCATCGCCCGGGAAGCCAAGACCCTTAATGAAGGCTTCAAATGAAAACACTAAAGGGATGGTTTTAATGACTCCCTGCACAAGGACACAGTGTGGGAGTGGCAGGAAAGGAGAAATTTGGGAAGAAATATTGGAAACTGGCAAAATGGCTGATAAAGATGCCATGCAGTTTAGTAAGACAAATGCAAACCATTTTCCATACTTAGTTAGGAATAACGAAATGCACAGCTAAACATAAGGCAGCACTGCTGCAGCAAATGGCCTAGAGATGTGAATGGTGTCTGGTCTGGCCGCTGCTCCTGGATCTCGGGGAGGATGGGCAGGCACGAGGAGAGCCTGGGAACAAGGCAAGGTTTCCTTCGGCCGTAGCCCGGGCCGGGTCTCAGAGGAGCCCTGCCTCCAGCTGCGCCTGTGCTTTGTAAGGAAGATGCGGAGCCCTTGTGAGAGGTCCTGTAAAAAGGCAGAAAAGCATGATGAAGGTTGCCAAAACATGGCCTGTGAAGAGAGAAGAGCAGGCATTTAGCTAGGGAAAGAGAAAACTGAGGGGACACATTAAATTATTTTTCAGGTACCTGTGAGATGGATGCAAGGAGGAAATGAATTGGATCTTCTCCACATCTTTTATTGCTAGGATAAACGTAATAGCCTCAGCAGGTGAGATCTGGGATTAGAAGCTAGGAAAACTCCCTGATTATTTGAGTAGTTAAAAGCTGAAATAGGTAATGGGATTTGGGGAGTGTTACGGAATTGCAGCTGCTGGTGCCTTCTAAGAGCCAGTGAGATAGCTCTGGAGTTGTGAGGGTACAGCTGGTCCTGCCTTTGGGCAGGAGGGTGTCCGAGATGACCTCTGGAGGTCAGTTCCAGTAGCAATCTATAATATTTTGAACCAAACAGGGGTGAAGAGGATTGAATCTCTCTCTCCCGCTCAGTGTTAGCTGAGGAAGGAGGACACATAACGTGCACTGGGCAGTTCTCAGCTGTTAGAGCTGTGTGAGGGGGGACTGGGTGGCCTTTCCCATGGATCGGGATCCTTGCTGCCTGGAGGGGTCCCGCAGCGGCCGCAGAGGGCTCAGCGCTGCAGCCCTTGGGGACACGCCACACCTCACGTGCCTTTGACGTTGGAGAGCACGGACTTGCCTGGCCCGCAGCTCGCACTGAGTAGCAGGGGGCTTTGCAGCCCTTTCCCTATCTCTGCATGTATCTTCTGTGTGCTCCCAGCATGTGTGAGGTGAAGTTAACCTGGGGGCTTGCACCATCTGTGCTCTGTAGCAGGGACAACCTTTTGGCCGTAGTTTGCACAGCGGCCAGTACAACGGGGCTTCACAGCAGCACGCACACCAAGAAAGAAAATAGCAGCAGCAGCAATGGCAGGAGGGGAATTGTTCTGTCACTAAGGAGATTTTTCTTCCGTAGCTTTCATGTGGCTCTGTGCGTCTCGCTTACAATGACAGCACAGAGAAAGAGCAATCTCTAAACAGGCCTATCAAACTGACAGCTTTTTACTCTTATTCACTGCAGGGCAGTCACATGCCAGATATTAAAAAGAGTGATTTTAAAAATACCAAAAGGAACAATAACATCTGTAAGGCAGGAATAAAGAAAGCAGTAAACAAAACAAAACGCACCAAGGGTAGCTGTTTTTTAGAACTTCTTCCCCTTAAGGTACAAAATCATTTCTTAGATGATTGACACATAGGATTGAATTAATCTGAAAACTTTGTTATTTGCATCCTGTGAAGGCTATGGACCATATATAAACTTGGGGAAGTTGCATAACTGTCATCTGGAGTTACACACTCAAGTATTTGTCAAGTATAGCAAAAAGATTTTTCTTAATGCTGGAAGTACATAATAATTCTGTGAAAAGTACGACAAGCCTGTTATTCTCCTGTATACTTTGAGCTTGTAGATGATTACCTCTGAAATCTAAACAGGCAGCCTGAATACTCACTGAGTTCATTTTCTTGTAGTTCATGTATGTTTTCATTTGCAAACAGGTTGCTCTTCAGAAGTGCGTTCAGGGCAGAGTTTCTTGCCCAAGCAAGCTCCGTCTCATGTGGCAAGTGTAAAAGACCCAGGCTAAAAGCATCCCTGCCACTGTCCTCTTTATTTTGAGCCTTTGCCTAAGGCACCAGTTTTGGGTCTAAGTGGTACAAGAGGGGGACTCATCCATCTGTGACTTAGCTCTGCTGAATATCTTTTCATGTGTGACTCCCCACGTAACCAGCTGCAAAGCACTACTAGGCTTCGTGCTCTGGATGCTGCTCTTCATTGCATCCAGAGAAATCCGGCCCCAAATACACTTTAAAGATTCAGTGTTAACACATGGCCTGTAATAAAGGTCCAATAAGGAATCGGGTGTCTTCTAAGAACTGACTCACTGGAGGAGGAGCCCCTTCCACATTGGTGTGAGAAGTTAAAATTAAGACCTGCCATCCCGACAGCTGTTAGCAGGATGGGCTGTGTCCTCCTGCCATTGTCTGGTGTGATGCTGTTTCTTGAAGAGAAACTGAGAGTAGCAGTTTTGATAGGTGATTTGGGAGGTTCTGACCCAGCAATAGTTTGTGCTGCTGTTGCTCTCCATATGCTCAGGCATCTAATGTGGATAGCATTTAGACGATAGCAAGAACATGTAAAAATGAGACTATTTTAAAATCTGGGTCCTCTGCCGCAAGAGCATCACGTAAACACGGCAGTTTTTATTCCTTGGATGAAACGTTAGCACAGCCAACCCTGGCAAGAATGCAGGGAGGGCTGTGTGCTTGTGTGCGTGGAGTCGGTGCGCTGTTGTTCAGAAACAAAAGCTTATTGGTTTGTTTTGCTCCGCTTCCAGTAGCTGTGATGGATAGGCCTGCAATTTGCACGTTCACCACAGTTTCTTTAAATTGTTTTTTTCATGCTCTCAGCAGGGGTATGGGGAGAACAGGTGCGTGCTTGATAGACTACTGGTATTTAAGTGGTGATTTGGGAAGTGTTTGGTTTATGTTTTTTCCTTTTTCTTATAGCAGTCTTTTTTTCCCCTCTCCTCTACTGCCTTTTATTTCATTTTTTATGCCAGCTTGTTTCAATTTCTTCATGCATCTGTTTCTTGATTTCAGTTCATTTTAAATTCTTTCCCTTGTGTAGGTTAGTCATCTATGTGTATGGTAGGCATCTAAGATTAAATTTTCTTAATGAGTGTTTGGCTTCTCTTTTGTAGGATATCAAGATGTGTCATAGGTGTTCAGAGAACCCTTGTCTGCTTAGTCACCATCTCAGTGACGTGGAGAGTATAGGCCTTAAGAGACCAGGACCAAGTCCCAAGTCTAGGAGTGTGTTAACTATCAAGTTGATTATGAGTTTCAGAGTTGTTTTCATTGGTTTAGGTGCTTTGCTGAATCTAGGCCCAAAGGAAATGAAATATTTATGACACAAAGGTGTTACTGAAGATTGAATGTTTAAGTATGTAATTGTGTTTGTTGCTTCGAGTGTTGCTTGTTTTATTTTCAGGACTTGTTAGTTTTAGGAGATGAATGCTGGATTGATTTTCTAATGGAAAAGAAATGTTCTATTCAAAGAATGCAAAAAGCCTGTCTGCAGAGTAGGTCTTCAAGCTTTGGATAAACATTTTAGCATTTTTGGAATCTTAACAATTTAATGTTGTACAGGCAGAGTTCATGAACAGACTTAGACTTAGGCAATTTGATATTTCTATTGACTTCAAAATACAACTTTCGTTACTAAGAAACGTGCCTTCGTGTTGTCATGTTGAATTGTGGCCTTTGTAGCTGCAAATAATGGATTTCCTTCTGTATAAGGACCATTCTAAGAATTTCATTTTGAAAAATACGTAGTTAACTTTATTAAAATACAGGAAAAAAATATTTCATCTATTCTCTTGTTATCTGCTATTCTGGTATAATTAGAAACTTGTTGAAACAAGTTTTGAGTACAGAGAGTAAGTTTAACAGCTGCTCAATTAAAAAGCGATGGAAGGAAACTAAGTCATATGTCAAATCTCTTCAGATCTTAAGTTAATATTATTGAAAATCCTGTAGGTCACATTTACTTTTATAAAATTACTATGCAAAAACATCAGTAGGCAAATTATAATATGCATAATTGAAGCAAGTTAAATGATATGAAGAATGTCTTGAACAAATAGCTAGGAGGGACATGTACTTATACATAACCATTAGTGTGACTCCATAAGTCTACTTAATTAGACTTAATTACAATACTGCAGAAGTCAACATAGAAGCTGTGAGTTGTGAAAAGAGACATTTTACATGTTGCTGTAGGGATCATTGTATTTATGCAACCCATTGACGTGGCTTTATTCTAAAGGGCTAAATGAAAGAAATGTATTTGACTGCCCTGGCAATATGGAAACAGAGAAAGTAGAAGAGCCCTGAGTGCCGTAGGACTGCTCAGGAATCACGCTGTCAGCTGCTCTGATTTGCACATGTCATATGAAAAGCATTCTAATGCTCTAAACATTTTGTTCTGACAGCATTTTATTCTGACAAATGCACACACAGCTAACTCCAAGTCTCATCAGAATATTTTAATTTAACTAAGAGTAAAAAGATGTACAATCCTCCCCAAATGTCCGGAGAGGAAGCGGTGATAGCTATTTCTGCCCATATTTGTCAAGGGTTAGATGACATTGATCTCACTTGCACTGACGTAAATTGTAAGAGGTTTTGTGGTAACCAGTAGTGTTACCCTAGTAAAGAGTTGCTCTGGTATCAAAATTAGGCCTACAGTTTATTGTGACAAGGGTAGGATTGCAAACTGTGGAGCAAAAAGAATGTTTGGTGAAGTTGAGTGTGGAACATAAAAAGCTCTCTCTATGCCGTCTTTTTCTATATACAGCAATTGCAAGCAGCCCTGCTTGCACTGAAGGAAGTGATTTCCCCTGTCCTCTCAGCAGTCAGGAGGCCACATTTGAATACTGCATCCAGGTTTGAGCTCTCCCAGCACAGGAAAGACTTTGATCTCAAGTACAAGTTAGTGGAGGCCAGGAAGGTGTTTATGGGCTGCAGCCCTTCCCCTGTGAGGAGGTGCTGAGGGAACATGAGGAACAAGGTTGGTTTTTTTTTTTTTTGTTTGTTTTTTTGCCAGAAGAGGCAACTTCTGGGGGACCTAATGGCAGCTTCTGGTACCTCGGGGAAGAGGGCTGAGAAGAGAACTTCTTCCCAGGGATGAACAGGGCAAGGACAAGAACACTCTGGAACAAGAGGGGTCAAGGGGATGAAAGCGACCCCTTCTTCACCATGGCCAGTGCCCGGCAGCGGAGCTGGTGCCCAGAGAGGCTGGGCAGCCTCTGTGCTTGGAGGCTTTCAAAGCACAATCAGTAACCTGCTCTGGTCCCATTGCTGTCTCAGTTCTGAGCAGGAGGATGGAGGAAAGGCTTCCTGAAGTCCCTTCCAACCTGAGTTATTCTGCAGTTCTACCATGTTGTGCTATTTTTAACACTGTTCTATAAAGGACATGTTCTTTATATTGCATAGGAAGGTAAATAGTCCATCGGGGAGATCTTCCATGTGCTACTAAATCATTTGAACCTATTTATTTCTAAGGTATTTTGAAGGAAATAATAAACAATCAGATTGTAGGAAGAGTGACATTTAAAGACATAATGACAAATTATCAAGGAAGAAACTGAAACCTACAAAAAAATACTGTTAATCCTCTGCCAGAAGAAAGTGGGAAATTAGCAGTTCCTTCAATGGTTGATGATTTGTTCACATACATGAGGTTTTCAGGGTGTTTCTATGCTCCCCACTTTGAGGAATATATGCAGGAGTGTATCCACAGGGATAACAGTGGAACAGGGTAACATTTTCAACAAAATTTTGAGACTATTTTTACTCATAAACGACTAGTATTTCTAGACTTTTCTTTTTTTTTGGTTCGCTCTTTCTTTTCTTTTTCTTTTCCTAGCCAAAGATCGGGGATGTAGTAGGATGGAAGAAATAACCTAAGAGACTCGTGCAGAGACACAGAGAGAAGCTGTGCTGCTCTGAACTGCAAAATCACTTTATTCTCTCCTCTTTCCTTTTGCATCGTTTGTAACTGCCCCAGACATGAGCCTTCTCCAGGGGAAGGATTAAAATACGAGGTATGATGGATCTGGGGATGGGAGGGATTAGGAGGGATTCTAATTTGTTAAGACCAAGACATAAATTTCACTAGAATTGCTGTTCTTGAGCAGGATGGCATCTAATCTAAAAAAAAAAAAGGATAAAGAGCTTTATTGTGCTGAAAGCTTTAAGTGAATCAGTTTAGAAACCTCTCTTACTCAAAGCAAACGTAAATTTAAGATGTCAGGCCCAGCTTTTCAGGTGGTGTAAAGTAACATGGGTCTATTGACTTCTGTGGGGTATATCTGCTTCATAGCAGTGATACCTGCTTCATAGCAGGAGAATGAAAATCCAAACCTTCTCCTAGGCAGAAGAAGCTGGTAACAGTTCCAGCAGAATGAAAACAGACAGAAAATAAGAAACATCCTGTCTGAGAGTAGAATGTTAAAGTCCTGTCTTAGAAAAGAAGGCAGTAGATTAAGAAGTCATTTCAGAGCTGAGGAAAAGGGGGAAAAAGTCTTTCTCACAGCAGAAAGAAACACTTGAGTGAGATAAACTGGCTCCTGGACTCAAAAATGTGAAAGCTCCTGAGGCTGTTGAAATTTCATCTTTAGAAAAGAGTATTCAGTGCCCTCACACTCAATGTTGGAAAAATAAATTAAATATAAAACTTATTAGGACTGAAGAAAACAATCAGAATAGTGAAGTTAAGAGAGATGTAATAAACATGCTTTGGACAAATTCCAAACACCTCAACACCTCAGAAAGGTGAAGAGTGCATTTCTTGGAAGGGGGGGAAAAAAAAAAAAAACCAACCACCTGCCGACTATTTTATGTACAGTGAATTGAAAATTGACATTCAGAGTCCCTTTTTGTAGTGCATTGCCTTAGGAGTTTGGATTTAGGAGTTTGAAAGGATAATTAGTGCTTTGGAAGCAAACCATTCTGGGAGAGAACCAGAAATGTGCTGTTGTTTCTAAAAGGTAAGATCAAGATTTCTTTATTCAGGGAGAAACAGCAAACAGACAAAGAAGAAAAGAAAAAAATCAAACTCATTGTATTAGACAACCAAGTGTAAAATATTAAAGAAATCATTTTAAACCGGTACATTCTTTTAAACCTTCTATAAATCTTATGTCTAGGCAAACTGGGAAAAAACTTCCTTCCCTAGGTTGAAGAGCAGTGTGAATAATGACAATGCACTGAATGAGGTAAAGTATTAATCATAATATGGTCTCAGTACTCTGATAAATGCCAGGAGGATGGCATTAGGTTTCAGAATCTTACTTGATTGTACTTATATAATACAATGTTATTTAATTATAACTTGGTAATGAACATGAAATTAGCTATGTAAGTCTTCTATTATAAATACTGAATTAGTTTACATCACAACAAAAATACATGTACATTCTACTGGCAAGGTCCAGTTTTTGTAGGGTGCTTTTTCTGTGCGCGGTAAGAGAGCGTCCAAAGCTGACAAAGGTTGTGAAGTGTATTGTTAATAAATGATAGTGTAAATTATCATTTTTGCATGTATGTACATGTGCTTACGAACTACCATCCTGGGTTTCTAATTGGAGTATTTTAAATAACTCTGATATTTGTTTCAACTTTACTTGTTCAAAAAGCCAAGTGCTTATTTTTTCCAGGTATTTTTAAGATCATCTGGATGTTAATTCATGCTGCTGTTCCATATGATGGATTTTTGAGAAGTGTGTGTGATGCTTGAAGTGTTTCTGAATTTTTCTTTCCATGCTGATTTAAGCATCAAACTTGAGGTTTCATATGCTCCTCAGTTCGAGCCCATGCCGAGGTTTGCAGTTGGGGAGACTGCAAATGGCTAGCGAGAAGTTCTGACTGGCATGTTTCTTTCTGGCTAGATGAGCCAAACTCACTCAGGGAAAAGTTCCATGAGTTTTAGGGAACTTGAAGAAGCAATTAATGTGGTCTGGATTATTTATTACACTTGTCAGGCATTTATGCAATGTGAAATCAGATCAGTGTGGCATATGTCAGATCTGGTTTGCATGCTCTAGTTATGCATTTTATTTGCTCCATGCATATAACCAAAGCATGCAGAATGCACTGTGCTGTAGGGGAAGGCAAAACTAAGCAGTTTTGATCATTATCTGTGGCTCTGCAAATACACACACACACACACACACACACACACACATATATGCGGCATCTCTGTGCAAATAAAATTATATTTCAAGTTTAGGTCTGGATGCAGCTTTTTTTAGTTACCTTACTCAAGGCCTCCACCACTCAGGTCATTGTGCTGATCCCCAGGGGCTTTCCACTGAGTCTAGTGCTACTAAGGATTTCTGACTCTTCTCGTCAGACCCTGCTTGTACCAGACACATATGTTGTCTTACAGGGCTTCTTAAGCCCAGTGAAGGTTTTGTATAAAGTACTTGAGACTTGCTCAGTGTGACATAATGTACAGCTGTATGGAATGGGGTGAACTAAGGCTCTTTCTCAATGTTTTTTGGTTCTGACTTGAGAAAGTTATTTTGAGAAATGTTAAAGGTCAAACTCTTCCATTTTAAGGGAATGAGTTATGTATGTATTTGTGATTGTCTTTCAGGAAGATTGGATTTATTTCTCCAAATAGAGCTTAATAGGAATTAATGAAGAGCAGTTTTCATCAGAATGTTGTCTCTTGAACAGTTTCAACCCATTTAGCTATAAATCATTCCTCCAAAAATATGTAACGGGCCTTTTATACTCAAAACAAAAATGTTATTTACTTAACATTATACCAAGGATTGTAACTTGGAAGGCAGATGATACAAATCTGGAAGGTGTGGAGGGGAGGCCAGAGGGTGGAGCTGCTGTTCAGAGGCACCAGGACAGGCTGGAGAATTGGACCGGCAGGGATGTCTGCAAAGGACTGTGCAGAGCCCTGCACCTGAGCAGGAATCACCCAGGGGAGTCTCAGCGGTGTGTGAAAATAGCTGAAGGGAGTAAAGAAGGTAGAGTCAGACCCTTTCCAGTGATGTCCAGTGACAGGATGAGGGACAGTGCGCACTAATTGAAATGCAGGGGATTACCTGTAAATGTAAGAAAAAAAATCATTTAGTGTGTAAAGCACTGGAGCAGGTTGCACAGCAAGATTGTGCAGTCCCCGTCCTCGGAGATATTCAAAACCCAACTGGACGTGATCCTGAGTGACCTGTTCCAGTGAACCCAGCTTGGAGTGGCAGGGGTGGATTAGGCATCCCTACAGTTACTTTCTCACATCAAGCATATAGCTTGAAGTGAATTTTAAGCTTGTCTTTAAGAACAAGCTATAGCTGTGTAATGTTTTTGTTAATGAAAGCAAATAATATTTCAGGAAGGTTCTTGAACTGCAGCCATCGTGAGAGGAATCCTATATATGAAGTAGTATGCAAGTGTTTGTGTCAGATCAGAGTACTGCAGAGTACCTCAGCATGAGTGCAGAGAGACAAGTTCAGCACTGCTTTGTACCTGGCATAGCTCCATTGGCTTCATTAGGTGCATTTATCCTGTTACGGATTTTCAAATGTCACAGGACTATAACATAAGAAGTGGTATGTATGTGAGAAACTGAAATACAGAAAGCTGCTGCCTGGGGTCACTTGAAAGATAGTGAGGATGTGTGAGGTACCTGTTTCACGTGTAAGAGCCCGAGTTTACTGAAGTAACCCCAAACTTGGATTATGATAGTTAGAATTTCAGAACTGTTCTGGAGTGACGACAGTTTTGTAATGATTTGCAAGAAGGAATTCTAATAGCATTTTTGAGCAGTTAAATTAATTCCTTCTATCAAAACTGAAATTAATTAACTCTCATTCTATTTCCCAAGAAAGCATAAAACAGACCTCATGAAAGCTAGGAAAGAAAGTCCAAATGTCTTTCTTGACCTTTCCAGTATGGCACAATGTACTGGCAAAATCTGTAACGCATTGGTATGGCGTGTGTGTTACAGAGCACTCCACTTAACAGCTTGTTCGGCAGGACCGTATTCTTTCAGAATTCCAGCACTTGTCTGCCAGGAGCTGATGCCAGCAGTAATTCCTAGGAATTAGATGAAGTACTTAGTTTTTTTGTGATGTTTGCTGCAGTATGATACATGCTGGTGGGTCCACAGACCAATGATACTTAAATGCCTCTCCTTCCAGTATGATCAAGAGAAAAGAGACCAAGAATGGAAATGGAAAGAGAAAAGAACAGAGAAATAAGGAGAAAATAACAGATGCAGAAAAAAAGTAAGAATAAATAAATAAGGTAAAATGGACATTCAAAAAGAGAAACAGAAATATGTAAAGAGCTTTAGAAAGTGTGATGTGCAAAGGAAATTTTTTTACAGGTAATTTTACTGTTTTTTTTTTTTCTTCTATTTTTTTCTGTTGAAACAAAGCATATCTTATCACATAGTGAGCATGCATCCCCTGTCCCTCAGCTGCCTGGCCAAGTTTTATCCACTTTGGCAGAAGCATAATCCCTGTGAGTTTCTTTAACATTAATGACAATGCGGACGAGGAAGAAAATCTCTTCCTTACTGCGAGCAGAGGAGGATGCGGCACAAAGATGATGCTGTGGTACATTTGGACATCTGGAGAACCTACACTAGAAAGGAAGGTAATGAATGCCCAAGCCTTGGAAAAGCTTCAGGAAGAGCTTATATATATAAGCCCTTATATAGAGAGAGCTCTTACATATATTTTTTATATATATATATATGTACATATATATGTGTGTGTGTGTGTGTGTGTATATATGTCTCAAAGGGAGGTGAGCCCAGTGATCGCCTAGCCTGGAACCGGGATACCTCGAGTCAGCTGGGGGCAGCTGCCATTTTCAGTCTTGGAGACCACGCATGTTTTCAACAAAGCCTGGCTGATTTTTGACTGCCCAGTCCGTTCCAACTTACAGAGCAAAAACATCAGCCCCTCTGCTTCCCCTCCTGGGATTTTGTATCTTGTCATGTCGTGACTCTTCCAGCTGCTTTTGGAGTGGAAGAGCTTTTGCAGATGAATAGCTCCAAAAAATGGTAGCTCCCTGTCTGTATTATGAATTTTAAGTTTGTATTGTGAATTGTGGGTGCTTAATTTTCCATATTGCACTTGGAACCTAATTCATGGTTGTAGTTACTACCTTCTGTCCTAGCGAAGTAACTCAAAATTGAACTTGTCTTTTAAATCATGTAAGTTCTGAACCTTATCATTTCATAATACCAGCTCCCATTACTTTCTATGAATATCTTTTTTCCATTTAAGATTATTTTACTTACCATGTTTCTTCTAAGGTAAAGCTGATATGCTTGTTACTATCTTAAATTTGACTGAAGGTTGCCACAGACAGTCAGCATCGAAACCAAATGCCATTTCTTATGGATTTTTGTTGTATGAGACAGCTGTCCTCAACTTGCTTATGTTGACATAGGTACACACTGACCTTAGCAGAAGTATATTCTCACAAACAGAAAATATAGTCCTTGAATATTTGGTTACATAGAAAGGTAAAGAGCAACTTTTTTTTTTAACAAACATAATCTACTCTTCTAGGCTATTTGGATTACCTGACGTACATCAGATGAGATATAAGTGCATATAACCACTGCAGATAGCCACTATAATTTGGCAGACTACTTTCTATGAAAGAAAAAAATTAGGATTTGATCATATGACTGGCATTTTTGATGTCAGAACCTGTGTTGTGGATTCTAACAGTAATAATTAGAAGACTACTGACAGAGTTTTTGAGCTAAGTAGAGTGTGCAAGCCCAGTGGTTAGAAAAAATGTGTTTTGACTGGTATACTGAGTACAGTTGATACCTGCACCATTACAAAAATAATTGGATCATGTTCTTTGCTAAGGTATTGACAAGGCAGCAACAATTTAAAGGGAGGTTGATTTAGATAATCATAGAATTGTGCCCAGGTTTCTTCTCAACAATCTTAAATTCTGACCCTGTGCATGATTTAAGTCGAGTGGTGTTGAAGAGTATGATGTAGAGTAGAAATCATAAACTCTGTAACTATTATAGTGGAAGAAAGCAGATATAATCACTGTGAACTACAGCAAATCCTCAGAAGCTCATAATATCTTGACTCTAGGCTTTAAAATAATGCCTATAAAAGAAGACCAATTACAATCAGGACATTTCTCAAAATATGAAATATAATTCTAATATTCTTTTTCTCTTTAATATGTCTAGCATTTCAAGTGACTGGAAAAAATAAGGTGAATGTAATTGATTTAACATATTTGCTTTGAATTACAGCTATAGTTTCTTATTTTAGAAGCAGAATAAACCCAACACTAAATGCATACTGTCATGTTGATAAAACTATGTATTTTATTAATTTCACTTTTATATATATGATAGCTGAGGCTGAGTGGTTCTCATTTTGCGATTTATGTTACTATTTATTGTTGTATTTTGTCAGCTTTGGACTGAGACTTTAAAAGGGGTCTAGAAGAGTTGTTTAACTAATGCAGACTGAAATGTAGTGGGAATAGGATATTTAATTTCATTAGTTGCTTTAGAAATTCCTAGCAAGAAGCTTGTCAGCATTCTCAATTTTTATGGCATGATAAGACATAAGTACAAGTGATCTGTGACAGTTTTTTAAGGCCAAAAGAGGATGGTTCCTTGCTCTCCCCGCTCGTAAAAACATAGAGGTTCTGGGGTGAATCAGGTTGATTATGGCTCCTCTCAACTGGAGGGGCATGGGCAGACAGCTCTGCCTGTGCTGGGACCACCCGTTTTGTTTTCTTTCCTGGCTTAAGGAAGTTTGATATTGGTCCTGGTAAAGGGACCAAGACAAAGGACGTCCTTTGTAGGGATTTACATGGAAAAGGATATTCTTCACAGGGCAGAAACACAGCTGCTATCTGAAGGAGCTGAGTAAAATTGGTGAGTTCACATCCACACATCACTGGCTTTCATGTGACCCCATTGCACTGGTGGAAAAGCAAGGAATAAAGATGTTGAATTTGTAATAATGTGAATGGGAGCAAAGAACTGTGAAGTTGCTGCCACACCAGCTGATCTGAAGCAAGGAGTTGCTTCAGTGTAAGGCAGTGCAACTACCTCATTGATTCTAAAGGCAGATCCTTATTGCTGATGCAAGATATCCCCACTTCATGGATACACAGGGATGCACAAATACTTCCACACATGTGTACATACGTAGATATAAATATCCATACATATGTGTGTGCGAGCTTTTCATCTATATTTTGCAGCATATTGCTTTCCGTGATATAGTAGAAGAAGGTTTGATTTTGCTAGTGCAGGATAAGCTTTTACCAAGAATGCATGAGGGTTCAATTACACAAGAAACAATTAAAAATAACAGGAAAAAGGAAAACTTTCAGAGCAACTTTCATTAGATTGAATTGTGTTTTTTTGCTCTCCTAGTAGGTTTCTGTGAAAGAGTTTGCAGCACCTCCAGCTTGGCAGCGTGGCCCCTCAGGGGGGCTCTAGTTTGGGCATAGGATGGGATCCCCCTGCTAAAGAGCCTCAGCTCCGTGGCTGGAGCTAAGGCCAGGCAGCTACATCCCTTCCTCAGCTGTAATTATCGGCACTGCCTGCTCACTGTGCAGCAGCTATCAGCTCGCTTGTGTTTCGGAAACATTTCGTGTTGGTGAAAAGACACAGCCATAGCCTATGAGTATCTGGAGAAAATGGGCCAGAACAACAAACAATAAGGGCTGGAGTGAAAGAAAAAACCAAAATCCTTGTAGTTTTAGCTTTGGCGGAGCATTACAGACCAGGTGTTTGCCTGCTTTCAGTCTCCATACTACTCTGAAAATGAGCTGTGGCAATTGTGTGTGGTGCTGGCCCAGAGGAGAGGCCCCCCATGGCACGTTTGCTTGCACTTACTGTGCCTTACCGCTTCTGTGAACTGGAGAGGAGGTGACCTGGCCCCTTGGTTTTCATTTAAGTACATGGTTTCTCTTTTTCTTTTCTGGGTCACCACCTCCTTCCTTCTGTATTTGATGGAAAAAATTCCCCTTACGACAAGGGGAAAAATAAGCTGTGCTCTCACAGGAGGCTGAAACGCAGCTCCTTTTGCTGACATCTCTTAGAGGTTAGGGCACACACAGTGACAGGGAAAATCAGGTCTTATGGACTGTAGCACTCGTAGCTGTTTTCCTGCTGGCTGTTTTACATGTGGATTATGAAATTGTGGGCTTAGCAGTGACAGCAACAAATTAACACTGGTGTCAGTGGTGTGAGACACAGAAATGCTCTGTGTCATGAGACGCATGGCCAAGAAAAACGAATGCCGGCGCCCTGGTGAGGAGGATATTTGTTGTGAGAAAAGCTTCATGCTTAAGGGTTAGATGGGACTGAGCTGCCCAGACTGAGGGCCGTGAAGGCATGCAAGTTGGTAGCTGCAGCTTAGTGTTTCTCCTGGCTGCTTGTGGGGCCAGGAGGAAGCAGGCTGAGGCAGAGGGCAGCCCTCTAGAAGGCCTGCTGCCCTCCTGGTGAGGCTGCACCTGAGACCTCAGAACTCACGGCACCTCTGAGGCAAAAGGTGCTGCACCTGTGAGGCAGAAGGTGCTGCACCTTGCTCAGAGGCGCTGTCCGGGCCGCCCCTGGCCAGCAGGCTCTTTCTAGCTCTGTGCAAGGTAAAGTGGGGGTTGCTGGAACTGCAGGGCAGGTGGGCACTGCGCAAGGGCAGGTAGGGCACAGCTTGGCGGGGCCTCCTCGGAGACCTCTCTCGCAGACGGTGCCGAGCTCCACGCAGCGCTGCCTCGGGTCAGGCCTTGTGAACAGAGCGTTTTCCTCCTCTGAGCGGAGTGGGGAGGGTGTGCGGAGCAGGCCAGCGTGCATCAGCACTGCGCTGGGGAGACGGTGGCCACAGGGAGGGGAAGGACGAGAGCCACTGCTGGGAGGGCTTCCTCATGCTTCACTTCCAGGCCATGTCTTACATCTCTTTGGAAAATCACAGGAATAATGTATCTCTGTATTTCTATCGAGTGCAAAAGCAATGGTGAGTGAAGGAGAGGTGAAGCTGTGAGTACTGAACACCAGATGTTTGCAAAACAGATTTAGGGCTAGTTTGTGGTATAGGAAATGGGTATCTGGGATCTTACCTTCGTTCTATATGAAAAGTAGATATTCTTTTTTTTTTTGAAAAAAAGGCTATATGGTAAACTGATATTATGTGTCAAAAATTTATAGTTTCCCCTCTAGTCTTGCTGTTAAGGATGGGATTCCATTGGCAAATGCAAAACCACTGCAATTGTTAGAGCTGGATTGGCAGTCAGATGGATTCATGGAGCTTTCTCCTAAGGCTGAATTTGAGAAATAGGAGTAACTCAAAAACTAAATTAAGAAACCCAGTTGTTGACAGTGTTTGAACAGGGAGAAGAAGGCTATTTTCTGCACTCGCCTATTTTTGCTGATTGGAGTACAGCTGTGGTGACTTGTATCCACGGAGGACTTGGCCTGATGCTGTAAAAGGCAAAACACAAGTTTAACCTCATCAAATCCTCTAGAAATATTTCTCATTCCCCATTTCCTACATAGGTTGCAGACAATCAACTTTTTTTTTTTTCATGAACAACTTCTCAATTGCAAAAAGCTCCTTCTACTACAGCCCTTTCTGAGGCTTAAGCATTAAGTATTATCCTGACAATTTTGGGTCATGTAGTACATTGAAGAACAAATGAACGGCAGCCAAGAAGAAACAAATGAATGGGTGTATTACTTGAGGCTAATGACACTTCTTTGGAGTGCCTAATCAATTGTATGTTAGCAGAAGTAACTGAGTGAAAATGGGATTTGGATTTTGTGCTTTGCTGACCTGGGAAGGAAAAATGATGTTTAAATGCCATTTAGCTTTACTATGTTGTCATTTGCTCAACAGTGTGGAATGTATTTGTTTGGGATGAGTGGCAGTTGTCAGGTGAATTTTTCATCTATACGCCTTAAGTTAGTATTCACAGTTCTGAATCAGAATTTGTACGTCCTATGAAGAATAATCATCCTGCCTGTAATGAAGAAATCTCAGATACAGTTGATTGTTGTCTACTTAATTTGAGAGTTAACCTTTTATGCTCTTTACAGAATGATGAAATGCTAGTGTTTCTTCTAGGCTGTGAAAATAAATAAGAGACTGCTGTGCAGCTGTCATGAGAGGTTTGGATTGCATTGGCATTTCCTCCATGATAGCTGTCTAAATTCCGTCCTAGTTTCTCTCAGTGAAATCCTGGGATGTAAATGAAACCAATCCAGGATTGGTCTGAAGAACTGGCAACTAAATGTGCTATTTTGGGCACTCTGTAAGGTGTAATTAGAAAGCCCATAAGCCCTACTTCATGAATTTGCTTTGGCATTTAGTTAAATTCAGCACTACCTGGAACAGTTTGCAAACTAGGTTAAAGCTAATGGTACATTTAAGTGCTAATGCAGTGGAAGCACTGAATATTCTTAAACTTGCGTGAATGCCACTGTGGATGGAGCAGCTGTTCTAAAGCTTTGACTGTCGAAGCAAACACAGATGCAGCAGGTAAAAAAACCTTCTGAGGGATGAGCTGACATTCACAGTCTGGGCAAGGTATACAAGCTAAGTGTTTCTCTGGTGAAATCCTCTTTGTTTGTAAAGGAATAAGCACACGAGCTTGTTTCTTGGAGCAGAACAAAAATGACTACGGGAAATAAAATTCCTTATACTGTGGGCCCGTTTTTATAGCAAATTTGTGGACTTGAAGCTCCATCTCTCTACTTCCTTCCGGGATAACACTTGACTGACTTTGACTGTTTTTCAAGTTATTTTTGTGTCTAGTATACATCTAACTGTACTTACTAGTCCTCAGGCTTTATGACTTGCTGTTGGTGTGACTAAATTCTCAGGATTTGCTGTATTTTCAGGGGAGGGAACAGCCTTCTTCCCCTGTGGTTTGGATAAGAAGCCCTATCTACTGCAAATTGATGTGGTTTGTTTAGCTATCAACTTCTAGAGATAAGTGAAAAGTACTTTCAGAAGGAACTTGTCTCATGGCAGCTGCTGTAAGTTGAAGAAATCTGCTCTTGCATGCAGACATAAAATACATCCGTCACTGGTTAGCAAATATTGGTCAGCATTCCTTGTCTTAGGAAGAACAACATGCTAGATAAAGGCTCTGGCTTATCCTTGCAGAAAAAGTGAACAAGTATGTGCAATTCTGTAGGCAACAGGAAAGGAACTCTGAGGGAATGCAGTTCTGTACTGGGCAAGGATGTCATAATTAACAAATTAATAACATGTAAAACTCCTTAAGTGGTGAGGAACCTTACAAGTCCTTTCAAAAGAATGTTTTCCATTCCTCACAGTGCAGTCTGCATATGATTCTTCCTTGCAGACCTGAGGGTTTTCTTTTGCCTGCTTTTTCTTTTAAAATCTTTACCCCATAAAAGAAATTCCAGAGGAGACTTAAAAAGAAGGAGAACCTCATGAGGTAAATCCCATGTATACGATACAAGCATTGATCTGATCTAGCAACACTAATGTGAGGATTATATACGCTGCTTCTATTACTCTTTTTTAAATGGAGAGGTAATTTTGTCCTTATAGCCCCAGCTGGTGAAAATTCAAACTCTGCTGTTTCTCGGGCTAGGTGCTTGCCTGTGCCTTGTGCTGGTAAAGCTCGGGGCCTTCCCTGTCACTACGTTGTGCTTTGGGTGTTCTCAAAGTTGTCTGTATCTGCTCAGAGCTGCCACTGCATCGCAAGGGCGTAACGCAATAGGAGCAGGAAAGTTAAATTCCTGTCAGCTGAGGCAAAAATGAAATGCCATCACTTAGGTGGAGCTTTTCATGATTTAAGTGATACAAAAACATCCACATAACTGAAAAACATTAAAGGAAGTGGGGTGGATTTTTTGTTTTGTTTTTATGCAAACTTTAAATCTGTGAGTGTGCATCTAGTGCATTGTGACTTAGAGCACCCACCTAGAGAGGCCTTGAGGTGTGTGAGTCTGATGCTTTAGACTTTATTTCCTCTTTTGTGCAGGGCTTGATTACACAAATACTCTTTGCTTATTAAGGAACTTTGCTCATAATTTCAATGCAAATTTTTCAGTATGATCCTGAAGTATTCTTTTAGAAAACAGTTTCTTGTGTCCTTACCAGGTTAGAAGAATAAGGGGTTTATCATGCAAAACAGACTGTCTGGAATTATATTTTTATCCCTGAAATGGTGAATTAGGTACAATTCAGTTCTGTATTTACCCCTAAGATAAAAGCTGTCTTTCACTGTAAAAGAAAAATGTAACTTTTCTTTCCTAGGGAATTAGGTAACTTTTTATAGTATTTTATTTTCTAGGTCTATTCTCACCTCCCCTGCCCTTGCTTCTTCCCTGCTTTTAGGTAAGTCTGTACTTTTACAGTACAGTGCATCTAGGTAAGGCAAAATGATGCTGTTTCCAGGAAGAAAAAAGGAAATAGCTAGAAACACAAATTCTTTCTATTCTCCTTTACTTGAAAGAGTTAAGCCAAAGTAAAACCAGTTGAAAAGTCTTCTAAATAGATATTGAAGACCAGAAATTAGATAGAAATGGAAAAGTAAGACAGTAAATTAACCGAGCAGGTGTTCACTGTTTTTTGTGAAGAGGCTTAGAGACTTAAAGACTTTAAAATTGAGAAAATAAACGAAGTGCATTAGTGAATAATTGTTGCTTTCTGGACTGCAGTTGCAGAACTTATTTATCAAAACTGAAAAAAAAAAATTGTTGCTTCCTTTGACAGTTTCAAAGACCACAATCTTCATTTAGGCAATCTGTGCACAACCTCTGTTGCAGTATTTTCAAGGTTCATTTGTAGAATATTTTGATTAAAAGCATTAGGATACCTGAAAAAAACCCTGCCTGCTTGTATCCCTTGTTTCTCTCTTGCTCCTTTCACACTAGGGTTCGTGGCAGATATGGACAGGGAAGAACTTAAAAAGTCACTGAGACATTTCACATGGGGTCTTATCTTTAGCCATGGTTACCTAATTTGCTGACAAGCTGTATATTCTCCTTTACTTGGCTGGTTTTTGCCTGTGTCTCTGCAAGAGCTTAGTACACTCCTGGCAAAATGGAGTTTCATGTGCTCTGTAATCACTTGCAGTGATATGTAACTGAGAAATTAAATGATAGAAGTTGAACTTTATTCTTGCAGGAGCTTTGAGGTGATACCCAAGACCACATTCCTGGTGCTCCATTTTTGGGTTTATGTAACACAGAATATTACCAGGATACAGCAGAAGACTGTAATGTCATGTGCATGTGAAAACTAATCCCAGAAGCCAGATTTATGTAGGTAAGCTGTTCTGTTTACCTTTCCCTAATTTTGTTTTCACAGATTCTTAGGAGCTCTGACTTGATAGTTGATTACTATGAAGCTTATCTTACCTTTGTCCTTACTGATGCTTATCTTCTCCCTCTCACAAAGAGAAGTATGTAGAGGCAATCGACTTCCCAAACCTCTGGTGAGGAACAGTATCTTGTTATTCATTCCTAATAAACCAAGCATGTAAACCTGTTTAGGATCCCAAGAGAAATGCAGCACTCCCTGCCATTAAAAACTGGCAATGTCTCCTTGACAAGACCTCAGCTCCCTGCAAGGTACTAGTTGACTTCCAGAGTGCTGTGGGAAAGTGGCACAGTGAGATGTGGCAGAGCAACATCCTTCATGTGGATTTAGTAAATATAAACCTTGAGAATTGGTTTCCTAGAGGCTGGGTAAACTAATAGCCTAGAGTAGTTGCAAGTATTCTTTCATGCTGCTCGTTACAGACAACAATGATTTAAGCTGGGCTCAGGCTCACCTTGTTCATGCTGGCAAGGTTCAACATTGTTATTAGCACCAGAAGATTCCTGCTGTAGAAACAGGCTTTGTTCCTGGGAAGTTGTAGGCAAATCTATTACGCCAGGGGAATAAAAAGCAAGCTGTGGGTAGTCAGGCTATATGGCCATGGAGTATCTCAAGAACAAGAGAACATTGTCAGGTACTGCTCTGACCCAGCCTAAACAGCCAGAGGAATTGGCGTATTGTGTAATTCTCATTTCATCTACTATTTTGACATTAGGTATAAGAAGGACTTGGAGAGACATGTTATATTAATAGCTTGGTTCTTATAGTGTTAATACTCAGCCAAAGTTAAGTTTCCTCCACTGTATTTTGTACCCCGAAGCCCTGCCTCAGATGGGCTCTGTGTCCGAGGGCTGGTTTGTGTTGTCCTCCTGTTGCTTGGGAAGTTTCTCTCAGGGGAGCAAGCTGTGGGGCAGCTGCCTAAGCTGGCAGTGGCAGGGGGTAGCTGCCTCTGCTTGGTTACTTTGGGTGAGGAGGCTTCTCCTCCTTCCTGCCTGGTCAGTCCTCTTGGAGTGCTGCCGGGGGCTGGGAGGGTGCTGACTACGTGTGGAAATGTGCGTGCCCTCTCTCCAGCAGGCTCTGTGCTGCTTTTCCACAGCCGGTGGCCTTGATTGTTCAGCTTCTTGTCCTAAATAACAGTGAGGATCGCAGCAGACACAGGGGCATGAGCAGGGGCTGCTGTGAAGTGGTAGCAGGGATGGGCTCAGAGCAAAGGAAAAGCAGAACCTCTGGCATTGCTGCCTCAGGGCAGTGCGGAAGGAGGAGGCGTGGAAGAGATGAGGCAGTGTCACTTGAGGCTTCCTCCTGATTTCAAAAGTGATTTCTCTCCTATTCAAGAGAATGGCCAGATTCTTTGTCAAAATCTGCCTAAAATTTGGGAGGGGAGAATGTAATCAGAGAAGCAGTATCTGTAATGGAAACTGATGAGCTGTGTGGAAAGCAGCTGAGACTGCCATGTATTCAGAGTAGTTTTAATTGAGAGACCTAAGCTAAGGGAGTAGGGTTGGTAAATGGCTGCTCATTACTGCTGTAGTTGTGGCTAAAGAGGGGGATTAAAGCTAGTACAATCATCAGCAGCAACCCTGTGAAGGCTGGGGGACTTTATTATTTCTAGCCTGTGATATTTGTTCAAGGTTTTAGCTGTGTGCCTTCAGAAGGCTGTAGCAGAGCAAAGCAGCCTGAGGTCAGGGTTTTGTTGAGTAAGGTGTACAGCAGCACTGTTAGTCAAGGGGAAAGGAAACATATGGCTTCCCTGCCTGCAGTGCCATGTGTGTCCCAGGACCTAGTCATGGGAAATGAGGAAGCAAAGCTTGCCTAAACAGGGCAACCGGACGAGGTGCCACAAGGGCTCGTCTCCTTTCCCCTGTGCCTTTCTTGGCCTGGGAGAACGGGGAAGCTGTGAGAAGCTGTGGCCGTCATCATTGACATTTTGGGCTTTGAAGCTTAGCATGTTTCTTAAATGTCATCTATCTGTTCAGCTCTCAAGTAATAGTAATGCTTGTCAACTCAGAAGGAGTATTATGGGCCTGTGGACACCCCTGCACAGGAACACCATCTGGGGGGCAATATCGTGTGTGAATTCTGCACCATTAGGACTGGCAGCCTGTAAATACAAGAACTAGGATGCCTTAGCAAGTGCCCAGCTCTGTCATTTGTTTCTTCCAGATTGCTAAAAAGGAACAGGGTTTTACTCTGCAAAATTTTCATGTGCTGTTTTGCAAACTGATATCACCCAGGTCACAAGAGAGGGGAAAAACCCTTCAGTGATGTGCAATGGTTGTGCCCATATCAAGGAAGGGGGAATTCTCTGGAAACCGATTGAGGGCAGGTGTGAAAACATATTTTCTTTCTTTGTTCTTTGTTTAACCTTCCACATGTTTATCACTACTGGAGATAAACAGCAAAGCTGTTTTCAAACTGCACTGCTAGTCGAATTCCTTCTGTCTGAGCCAAAATTGTTTGTGGCAAACTTGCCTCACCCCTCCTGCACTGCTGCAGTGAATCTGGGTATTCTGCCCTACAGCAAAGGGCTGGAAAAGCTCAGCCATCCTGTGCTACCCATGCAAGTCATCAGTTCTTTTCACGGCTTCCTATTTCTAAGCAGACCAGAAAAAGAAATAAGGTCTGATACAAATCTTCACTTGAAAATACCCTATGTCCATCAGAATTAAAAATGGTTGTAACAGTATTTGTACCTCCCTCATATTGTCCGCAGAAGCCTTAACTATGTGCATAAGAAGCCCCAGAAATGGCAGGCTATTTCTCTGCAGCTCCCTGTAATGTCTGCTATCAGTAAATGCTCTTTCTAACTCATACAGCTGACGGCTGCTGCTGTAGCTTGCAGGCGTCGCGGCAGGAATGCCTCTTTCTCCCAGAAAGCCGAGTTAAACATATAATTAGATGCTGAATTATTTTTGTTTTCTTTAAATATTGGGGCAAGCAATTTTATGCCTTCCTGCTACCCAGCGTTTGCTTAGATAAAGTTAGAATTGCTAGGACACCATGAAGAGTCTTATTCTATCCAAAATTATGTTTAACTGGACAGAAATGTGTATTCCAGTCACAGCTGCAGCAGTATCTTTGAGACTCGCATGATAAAATCCTCGCCTTGCTCTGGATGTTCAGAGAGTTCAGCCATGCTTCGAATCCTTCCTTCCGCAGAATCCCACTGCCTTTACTCACTAATCAGCAGCTACAGTATTTTTGATTTTTATTAAATTCTATTACTGTAGTTTTCCTCTGAATTGAATTACCAGCTGTGCAGAGAGTAAAGGTGACGTATCAAAAGGCTAGCTTTTATTTCCAACAGTAATAGCTAAAGAATTCTTGCTATTCATTATAAAATAATGCTAAACCTTGAAAAAAAGGTTTTAGTTTCCTGATGGAGAACTCCTGAGAACTCAAACATTGGGTCTTCTCTGTCGTAGTATTTTGCTAATTAGCTTTTGATTGCTCTATATAGTCACTGGTGGTGGCAGGAAGTCAACTCCTAAATTTGCTGGCTAGTTATGTGGCTGATTAAACATGGATTAGGCTCAGAATAAGATGATACTAAAGATATCTTATTTTTTGACATGCTTAAGTTTAAGAAGATGTTATGTCACATTGTATCTTTTCAGATTATGTTAATTTAACACTGTGTAGGCTTTTGATGTGATATGTTTTAACTTTTATAATTTTTGTCAAATTCTGGAAAAGTTTGTTATCAAGAGGCACAGGAGTCAGTTCACTGGCAGTTAAACCAAACAGTCCAAATTATGGCCAGATGCAGTGGTGAAATTTTAAAAGCTATCCAGATCAAATGCATGAGTGTATCTGTGTGAATATACATACATATATATATATAAATATAAATATATATATATGCGCACACACAGAGTTATAGATGTCCATTCCTGCAAGCAGTTTTAAAACTCCTAACGCTTTTTGTGAGAAAGATCAATACCTGTTCCATTGTCCTGAGGTATTTTATTAGAGGTATCTAACCTAGAAGGAAAAGCCTTTGTGGTTAACAATTATTTTTACATAGTATATATGTTTGCATGCACAAATAGAAATATGTAATATATTTCACAAAAAAAGGTTCACAGCCTGTAGAAAGAACCGTCTTTTCTTTTGACTGCAATTTTAACATCTGAATCATAGTGCAGCATGTCCTGAATTTTTTTCTTTTAGCATATTCTCTTATCACAAGCTGAAATTTATCTTCCTTGTTAAAGTATCAAAGAAGCTAAATAACTCCCTCCACTGTTCCCTTCCATCTTCCCCTCTTTTGCCCCTCTTTCCCCTCCTGTTGTCCCCAATAGTAACTACTTTTTCCTGTGTTTTCTGCTGTCCTCTTCTTCCTACCTGTCAGCACCATGGAGACACCGTCAGGTTCACCCACAGCTGAGTTTGGGGGTGCACAGAACAGATGCATCCTATGGAAAGACAAAAAGCTTACAAGGAAAGAGCAGGCTCACTCAGTATGTGAGTACATACCATTCCAAAGCAGAAAGCAATTGTCAGGTCCTGCCCTGCCTTCTTACACATACCCTGCAATATATTTGCATCGAGTTCATATTTGCTTTGGGATTTTGTTCTGCTGTCCTCTTTAGTGTGTTCATACCATTACCTGCTGCTTAGCTCGATGTCTGTGAGACTGTTACCTGATCTTGGAGTATTTGCTAATGCATAATTAACAGGTTCTCATCCATTAACATAAGTGAGACTTGAGTGAGTAGTAAGCAGGGGAAAGAAAGAAATGGGAGAGTTACAGGTAAACATAAGTTATGTTATTTAGTGCTTAATTGATGGTCAGTGCCAGTAGCAGCCAAAAATATTGACGCTTGACCAAACTGAATCAGAATGCAGTCTGCTGATCTTAGTGATAATTCTTAGAGGGAAGGTAAAAGCTTCGCAAATGCGACAGTGAGCTAGTAACTGTTTCTCTCAGGATATTTAGGGCTGAGACCTTAAATTTTGTGCATATGTTTGAGAGAGCTATCAGTGGGAAAAGAAAATGTGAGGCTTACCTATAGTTCCTCATGAAATATTCCATTTCAGTAATGTAACTCCCGCAGTCAGAGTGTGGCTTCCTAGTTTAGAACCTTGCACTCTGCTGTGATCCTTGCAGGGCTGTTTGACGTTTTTGATGTAAATCAGCTCTGTGCAACAGAGGGATACTGAGACAATGTGAGATTTCTTTTACAGAACAGTTTAGATGGTTTCTTTCCTTGCTTTTGTCACCATGCTACTTATTCCTGTGAGTTTTATGTCAAATATGACCAACTCTTTTCACATTTGTTGTAACTAATTCCGGTCTAGTTTCTTTTCTCCAAGGGGAAAATAGTGCGTATAATGTCAAGTTTTGTTTTTTATTGCTTCATATTTTTTTCTCTTTTAAATATATATGTATTTTTTCCCCTCAGTGCTTTTTTTTCTTCTCTCTCTCCCACTCCCCACACTCCTGCCCTCCCCCCTCTCCCCCCCCCGCTTTTAAAACGGGGAATAAAAGGGGGCAAGATTGTCTCCTCTGTTCCAGTTTGGACCTGACCACTAAGGAGGTTCCCTGCCCCGGATAGTTCTCTTTCTGCTCTTTAGCTTGAAGTCTTTCATACCCCAGGAGTTCATTTCCAAGACTTTTTTTTGAAGCCAGAAACCAGGCCACTAAATGCCTTGGAGAAAAAAGCTGTGCCTATTCTAATGTTCTGTAGGCAGCTGCAGTAGAGAGCAGGAATATGTTGCTCCCTCTGTCCTCTCTATCCTCCTGGCCTTTTTCAAGGGCTGAAGGACGCATGCCAGAAATGCTGGCTTCCCAAATAAAGGAAGCCAAAAGGTAGTAGAGGAGACTAGGTTTGTTGGGAGGAAATTTACAGTTAGAACAAACAGCAATGTAAATTCTTAAACTTCTGACTTTTTTTTTGTGAGAGTTTAATTCCAATGGTAAATCCAAGGGCTCTATTCCTAAATCAATTTGTTATTCAAACAAAATGTGCTATTGATTTCTTGTTTGCAATATTGAATGCAATATTGAATTCTTCCCTTTGCTCCTAAATACAACATTGTTTCTTCACGTGGATTAGGTTTCTCTTGCCAAATCTCACCCAGCCTCTTAAGTGTCTTGTTAATGTGTGGTCGTATAGGGCATCTCTTGCTGATGGACTTACAGCTGTTCTGGCAAATCACCCTTGACTCCTGTGAACCTGCAACAGCTTTCCTTGATTAACAGTGTCAGAAGGTTCAGAGAGGTCTGGAAGTGTGAGAACAGGGCTCGCTTATCATCTGTTGACATGAAGAGCCCATCTGCTGATGCCCTGGAGCGGAGCCGGCCTGGCGCCCGGCCCGCGCCCAGCCTGCGGGCGCGCTGCGGCCCTTCAGCGCTGAGCGGCGCCAGCTTCCCTCCAGATCTGTACACGAGCTTTACTCGAGACATTTCATACTCCTAATAGTTGGTCTGTAATCAGGAAGGGAAAAAAAAATAAACACACTTTTATTGCTTTTTGGAAGTAGCATATTTTGAAGGAAGATAAGGAAGATGTATTTTTCAAGTCAGGCACTGACTTTTCTAACCAGCTTCTTGAAATGGGAAAGGTGGTGGTGAGTCTTCCCTGCTCTGCTGGCTTGGCACCCTGGCTGTGGGGTGTATGTGGGGTGCATTGTTTTTCTGAGCCAAAGGTGCTGTTTCGTAGTTAGTCCTTTTTTTTTGAGGGGGTAGAGGGGAATCCACTGTACACCTTCAGTTATCCTCTGCAGTTCCATATCTTTTCATAAAAAATGCTTGTTTTAGTCATGGAAGTTGCTGATTTTTTGAGTTTGAAAATTTGTGAGTTGCCCAGAAGAGCTTCAGCTTTGCACAGCTGTCAGGCAGTGGGAGCTCTTCCAACAAGGCTTCCAAGCAGAGCTTAGGAGGCATCTGGATTTCAGCCTGTCCAAAACCTGAGAAGTATGGAAGGGATACTGTGAGCGTGGGTGGGGGGGTGAGGTGGAAACACAGGAGGGGGAATATCTTACAGATGAAGAAAAATTCAAAGATTGCTTGTGTTTAAACTTAACTCTGCACTCTTCATGATGCCCTGCCTTGACTTGCTTACAAGTATGCAGATGTGTAAGAACTAAATTTTTCAGAAGGCAAAAAAAGTTACCAGAAAGTGGAAGCTAGACTTTTTCCCAGACAGGCTAGAGATTGGTGCTGTTCTCCCAGTGAACCAGAGATTAACTGATCTCCTTTCATACAGGATTCAGAAAAATTAATTATGTCCTGCTGCTAAAAACTAACTCTTGCTCAATAGCTATCATCCGTATTCAGATCAAGACGCTAAGTCTGGTAACGTGCAAGTGGGTAGAAAAGATGGATCCTGGACAAGGAACCCAGAGCACTGGGAAACCTGTAATGGCCTCACTAGCTTTAAATGAGGTGGGAGGAGAGATGCGAAATACAGTGTAAGAGAAAAATCATGGAACAGGAACTCTGCCTCTCTGCTGATTTACTAGTAGAGGCCAGAGGTGTTGTTGCAGTGGAATGAAGGCGGGTTTACTGTTCACAGTAGTGGGATGTTTAAAGGTTGCTAGTTTTATTTATAGTTGTTGTTGTTGTTGTTGTTGTTGTTGTTATTATTTAGTGTTTTCTTAGATTTTAATCTGAGCACCGTCAAGAGCGAAACTATGATGAGATGCATTTCAGCTAAGAGCAAAGTTAGCTTGTGCACAAAGGCAAGGTGAGGACAAGATGAGGATTGGAAAACAAGCCTAGTAACGGATAATAATTTATCATTTATAAGTATAAGCACCACAGATTTTTTGTTATGATTTCACATAAGATGGAAGTTACTGATAATATTCAGTTCTATTTGTAAAATCAGTGAGAAGGTACAGACTTTCATTAGGCTTTTGTAATTATCAGCTCCCCTTTAAAATTCACCTATTTTATTCATAGCTAGAAGCTTGAAGGTGAGCAGTTAAAACATTGAAACATTTTTTTAGGAAAATATTTCTCAATATTTTCATTTAAATACCTGATGGTATAGTCATTAAAAATTTCTCTATTAGAGCAATCATATTTTATATACTACAATAAAGCTTTATATTACATGCTGTTAAAGAACTAGCAGGGAAAGATTAATTTCCAGAAATTTAAAGAGGAACAAACTTTTTAATTCACTTTTGAGCTGTAACTGCTGAAAATCTTTGCAGATTTACACGGCTAAGTTGGTCAAGTCTTTGTTGTCTTCATTTCATTTCCTAAGGTTTCCCCCTCATCTTTAGTGGGGGGAAAGAACAAGAAGAGAATTAAAGGAAATCACGTGAGGATAACAGACTTGTCTAGCGTGTAAATTCTAAAAACATCTCTTTTGCCATAAAATCATTTTTACTTCATTAGAAGACAATAAATGAAAAGAGAAATAACAGGATTTTTTTCTTTTCCCTAAAATTTCAGAAGAAAACCATCAATACACAAAGCATTCTGAGGGTTTCTCTTAGCAATTTCCAATGCAGTTTACAGTTGGTGGAAGCTTTTTTTAATGTAGTCTTTGCTAGAGTGATTTTCTGAAGCTGTATGTGAATGTATTGTGGCGAAAGCCCCTCTGAAGGCATCTGAGAAGACTCCCCTTGCAGTGGATGCACGTGGCTGGCGCCGGCGCTGCCGAGGCCTCACTGCTCGAGCCGGCGCCGCTGCCGCCCTCCCTGCCCAGGCTGCTGCTTCCTCTCCCCTCGCCCCGCAGAGCCGCTTGAGGATTGTGCTGCAGAACGGCAGCTCTGGAGGTGCCAAAATGCAGGTTATGTTATGGGGACTGCAGAACAAAGTAATAGCATGGTTCTGTACAGAGGAGACGAAATGTCAGCAAAGCAGAGGCTGTCAAATTATTTTTTTCTTCCCCCACTAGTTGAGCACATGAACGAGGCAAATGAGAATATCTACTGCGTTTTTTTTTTCTTCCAGTTTCAAGATTTCACCTGGAGTAATTTTTAATGCTAAATAAATTATTTTGCAGTGTGAGGTCAAATGAGGCGGCCAAAGAGTGGGATCCTGTCCAGTCTGGCCTTTCACTGTGCTTCACAAGCTTCCAAATGGGACTCTATGGATGCTGGAAAAATCTGTGCTGGAACCATGCTGAATCCCCCTGCCACCTTCAGCTCCTTCCCATTGGGGCTTCTCCCTCCTCCTGCCTTTCTCCCTCCCTCTCCTCTTTTATAGCAATTAGTACTGTTCTTAAGTTACTGCTCTAAGCAAAATGGCTAAGTATATTTTAAGAGGCCAGTGAATGTTTGATTAATTCATATTAAACAACAGACCAAGGAATTTCTATTTTCTACATAGCAACACTCTGCATGCCTGTAATATCTGCACTGCTACGGAAACTACATTTTTTTTTTTGGTATTTTTGTAGCAAAATGAGATTCTGTATAACAACGGTGTAGTAGACATTACTAAAAAACAGGTTTAAGACTTTATTGGGTTAGTTAAATAAGGACAAATGGCTTTTAGTAGGTTTTCTAACTACACTCAAGATCTTTGTAAATGACTTTTTTAATGTATTTAATATATATGTATGATCACCTGTCCACATATATATATATATTTATATATGGGCATAGGAGAGGTGATCTTGGGAAGATGAGTGCTGTTTTTCAGGCAGAGAAAATCTGTAATTACATGGTATGTGCAATCTTGCCAGAAGTGCCACTCCATTCTGCTAGGGCTGCAGTTTGCCCAGCTCTGCAGTTCTCCTATTAATGTTTAATGGGAAAAGCAGCAGGACCCAGTACCCTAGTGCTCCAATATTGCAGATTGGGTTTGGAAACTGTACCATGATTGCTAGCAAAAAAAAATCTGATCCAAGTACCTGGCTAATTACTGTAATAAATCACTACTGAGAAGGCACCTGACAGTTGAATCAAACAAATGGTAGGCAGTTCTAGGCTAATAAGGTTTTATTTGGCCACTAGGCTATATATATGTGAATATTCATATATAGGAAATTTGGAAATAAGTCCTAGGCAGACTTATTTTTGCACAATCAAAGATGGAATCTTATTTCTGTGGAAATGTTATTAAATGCCTTCTTACACGTGTGCTTTATCATGATTTTTTCTTTCTTTTTTTTTCTTTGTTAATTAATAGGTACATGCTGGTGTGCTGCTAATGCAGGTTACATTGTAGGATTCCTAGAGGTTTCATTTTGCTTTGTGGGATGATGCTGCCCTTCAAGCTGCTGCTGTAGGAAGAGCTTTCTGAGGGCTGCCCTTCTTCCCGGGTCACCTAAATCTGACAGTAGTGGTAGAGTTGGAGGCTTTGCCCAGTCTCCCTCCTAAAGAGGAGAGTGCTTCTTGCTAAGCTTCCTCTCAGCAAGCGCAGAGCTTTGCTGTCAGAGCAGTCTGTGGACGGGTGAGTTAGCTGCTCCCCCCGAAGCTGCGTTTTTAAGGTAGGTAGAACATTCAGTCTGTATGGTGCAGTGAAGTCTCTCTAACACACGGCAGCCTTGCTGCAGGGGTGGCCTTTGCCAAGAAGGTCAGTGAAAGCTCTGTCCAACACAGAATTGTCAGCTGCCCAGCTTTGCTGCCGTCATTGCTCCTAATGATGCGAAGAGGGAGACTTTAATGCAGTTT
>VZSG01000352.1:335844-412629 GCA_013398315.1 Nothoprocta pentlandii | reverse complement strand
GGTGGTGCTGGTGGTTCGCTTAGGAAGCAGCCAGTTGGCTTAATGAGCCACTGGCAACAGCAAAACGTAACCTGGCTCCCTCTGTTTTTGGGAGATGGAGCACAGCCTGGAGCCTGCTGAAACCCTCCCCAAAGCGTTGGTCTTGGTGTAGATGGAATGAATCTTGTCCAGCAGTGCACAGTGTCAGCAAAGCCTTTGCAGAGCTGCTGAAATTGGTCTGGTCCTCAGTGCAATGTGAAGATTCAGAAACCCATAAACATGGTGTAATTGGAATTTGCCAGGTTTCAGAGGAAGGCAGAGTAGCAATGGAAATACCCAGCAGAAGCTTTCATTTGAAGGGTGTAACTGTTAATAAAAAGGCTCCAGCAGCAATAGCAGATAGTGCTTGGCAACAAATCTTCCGTAGCTTAAGGAGAGGAATAAGGAAAGCCAACTGAGTAAGCCGGATGAGCAAATTCCTGTGCAGTTTGTAAGGCATTCCCGGTCATGACCATTATGAGGATGTAGAGCATCCAAAGTTACCTTGTAAGGATGCAGATGCATTATTTTCTGTATACTGTACTCGTCAAATGGCAGTGCAGACTGATAAATAGCTTTAAAAATGTAGATACTGTAATGCACTGCCTTGGGCTTAGTAAACATGTTTTTTGTCCAGGCTACTGTATAGTGGCTGCCATTTACACAAGTTCCTGCCAGCCTGACAGCTTCCCTACAACCTGAAATTTCACTAAATTTCAGAAATTGCAACAACTGTCATATTTATGCCTCTAAATGCACAACTGCTGAAGCTGATAAATGCCCTCAACTCCTCTGTCTCAAAATAGGTGATATCAGCTCACTCTGCTTTCATTATCCAAAGGCTCTTCTGGCCTGTGCCATGTGCAGAAGATCAAATATGACTCGTAGGACTGTCTCTGCAGTGTATATCATGGAGCTTATGAAATATAGCCATGAGCTCTTGCCAAATCAATGACCATGTGTGCTTTAATGATGGGTGCAAGGGCACAGATAAGTGTAAACTGCCGCCTTGTGCCAGTCACAGGATTCCCAGCAACGTAGATGGGTGTGCAAGATCCTTCCAGAAAAAGCCTGAGGGGGTGAACTGTAAGTTTTAGATATCGTTACTCTTTAATGCTGCACAATTATCCCACAATACAGCTGTTTTCCTAAGAAAATATTTTGTCTTCAAATGTGAATATAATTTTTGTTTTCCTGTGTTCAGAACATTCTTAATGTGAGCAAATAGTTTATAATACTAATCACTAAGTAGAAAGGAATCATCAAGAACACAGTGATTTTTACTGAAAATATGGAGCAGTAGAAGCTACCATGATGCCAACAAATACAGACATGTGTGGATGTCTTCCAAAGGCATCACTGAAGCCTTTTGCAGAACATGAAATTTAGGGATTTTTTTTTTTTTAAGAGGAATTAGAGTTTTGCTCTAGTTTCTCTGGAGGTGTTTGGGTTTTCTTGGCACTGTTGAAAGCACAAGAGCATTCCACTTTGTGAGCCACTGCTTAGCAGGAGGGATTTAGCAGGAGGAATTTGTGCTTTCCAGCTCGCCATAGTCTTTCTAGTTGCATGGAGAGCCTTCATGTTGGTAATTGCTGTGTGCAGCAGGAAAAGCAGCTCCCTATTCAGAGTTGCAGGTCCCTTCTCCGCGTGTAGGTCTGAGATGCCCTGTAAAAGGGAGAGGACAGGGAGCAGGGAGGAGCTGCTCTGGGCTCAGCTGCACCTCGTGCCGGACGTATGAGCCTGGGGGAGAGGTGCTTGAAAGGGGAGCCGCAGGCCCTGTGTGAGAGCGGGAGGGACGGGTGTTTCCTGCTTTCTCCCATTGCTCTTACCCCAGTTCCAGTAATCTTAGTGTACGTAGTGATTCTCACAAGGTGGTAACTAACGCAGCTTCTTCTCACCCTGTTGTAACAGAAGGGGAGATAATGCTTCACCTTCAGTAAATCCCACTGCTGGGAGCTCTGGGGGGATGTTGCCCAGTTCATGCTGCTGCTGAGAAGGGCAGTGTGTGCAGGGATGGCTGCTCCCTGATTCCAGGCACTGGCCTTCCCGGGAATGTGAAGCGCAGTCTGGACAGGTAATAGCTACGTCTTAGCGTTAGAGCACCTCAGTTGCACTACACTTCACAGCAACAAATACAAATCCTGCTCTTGATTTTGGATTCCTAGCCAAAGCTGTTGTAGGTCTTTCCTTGCTCAGTCCTGTAGTTCTCCTTTGAGCTGTGGTTTCCAGTGAGAGACCGGGTGCCTTGTGTGCCAGGCAAGTGCTGGAGTCCCCTCAGCATTGCGGTACTTCGGCACCGCACTGGAAACCGTAGCATTTGGCCTGCCCTGTTTGTGATGAACCTATTTGTGGTTCATCTTTGCTTTTCACTGTGGCCCTGTGATCTTCAGGATCTTAGCTGTTACTTTATCCTGCTCAGCTGCCATGGAAAGGGCAGCTATTTTTTTGCTTACCTTTGATACTAAAATTTAGGAAATGGTCTTGTTTCTTAAGAAGATGAGAAACCATAGTGAACTTCTTAGGTCATTCTCTACATAGTAGCTTTGTTTTGTCAAGTTTGTTCATCAACTTTGTCTTCAAGAGCATATATAAATACTTACTAGAGTTTTAAAACTGTGTTAATGATAATCCATTAGTTGGGATTGAAGGTGCTGAAATCTGTGGGTAATGGGATACGCATTTACCATTTGAGACCAACAGCTACTTGTATTGAATTGGTTTTTGCTCAATATTAAATTGTCAGCTTTTTTAATAGGGAGATAAGACTAGCTGTGTAAGAGGATACAAGCTTGATGTAGAAATCATTGTATAAAATTTTATGACCTATATTATGCAGCAAGTCAGACAAGATGATACTAATGTTCTTTTCTGGTCATAAATTCTTTAAGATGCTTAGATGCCACATGGTTATAGTGGTGGCATAAATGTGCTGATGGATACAGATGCAATTAATTTTTAGAAGTTCCCTGTAATTATTCAAGTGATAAATGTCTAAATTTGTCCATATGTATTAGGGAAAAAATAGCACTGTATTACTGCTGCTTGTAAAATTTAATGGCTGTGGGGACCAGGGTTGTGGTTCTCTCGTCATACAAGCGCTCCGGTTGCGCTGGAACAACGGCCTGAATGGCAGCCCAGGGCATGGCGCTTGGGTGTGCCACGCGGGCACAGCCGGAGAGAGAGGGGCCGTTGCTGAGCCTTGAGGCCACGAGTATTTCCTCAAGGCCTGGTGCTGATTTTATGGTTTCTCACATGTGAGTATAACTTCGTTGTGCTTGCAGAGAAGCTTCTTAACTTCCAGTGTTAATAATGCTAACACTTTAGGTGTTAGCCTATTATTTCTAGGTTCTATTATTTCTAATTTTGTTATCCTATTATTTCTAATTTTTATCTTTTATTACAACTCGTATGTCTTCAAAAATATCTCTAGAGGTGCAAGAAATATAACAATGTTCGGTCAGCTTGTTAATATGTTTTTGTTTTGCTCTAGGTGGAGACTAAAGCATTGATGAGATGAGGACAGGGCAGATGCCTACAAGCAATGTCAAGCATGTATGCATGAGAGCTGATGGTTTCCTGCCAGGAGCAGCTGCAGCATCTGAGAAAGGAATCCAAGGAATAGAGTGAAGGTAGCTAATGGTCTGGGAATGCAGCTGGACAGCTATGCAGTTTAAACTGCTGCTCCACCAAAGCGCCGAAGCTCAGAGGATGAGTGCAGACCATGCCCCTTTCATGTATTTTTCTTAAGAGAGTAATAGGAAATACATATATGGGAAGGGATCAACCATCTGCCAGCCTATGACCCATGTTAGGCCTTTTATCTTGTATATTTTAACTGTCTCCTACCTCTTTGATCATTGAATGATTTTTCTTTTTTTTTCGTCATAGACAAGACGAATATTTTGTAGAGGAGCTTTGTGTAACTATAAGTAGCTTCTTTGGCTCACTGAAAATGCTAAGTCATTTCTACACTGGCCTTGAATGATCAGCTGTATTACACTCCAAATTTTGTTATGCATGAAAAGGGGAAGAATGGACTTCATATGTGAAGCCAAGAATTTGTATGTAGTTCAGTTAATGTTTTTATAGCCTAAGAAGCCAAATTAGTCTAGTTATCTAAATACAATCATAGTTCAAGTAACTGCCAGAAAGCTTTGATAATCCAGGCAATGCTGTGATTTATTGGGAGACTTTTCTGCTGTCTGCCCTCCGGGTCCTTCCCAGGTCCCTGTGGGTCCTGAGGTCGCAGAGGGAGGGGGGTGAGATGGGCTGTCGGATGCCCGTGTCTTGTGTGTTAATGAAGGGAGCATGGGTGATGTTGAGGGGTTCTCTCCCTTTGGTCTTAGACTGTGCTTGGGTTTAACTTTTATAGATTTTGTCAGTACAGTTTGCATGGTCTTTTACTTTATAGGTTCTCATTTAGTAGATCTTTTTCCACTCTTTTGGTCTGAAAGTGATCTTAGCCAAGCAACATATTTGTAGTCCTGCAGTGATCCCTGATTGAACCAGGTGGTTTTATATTTGCAGCCTGGGACCTGTGGTATGACCCCATGTCTGCTCTCTTGACGCCACTTCTTATGTTACAGCCATGGGTGCTACCATGCGCACAGAACAAGGGGTTGGCATGGCTGTACCCCACAGAAAATGGATGCCAAGGTAGGCACTAGTTACCTGCTACTGGGCAACTGCTGCCTTGGCTAAGCAAGCTCAGCTCAGCCAGACAGGGCCTGTGAGCTTCACTACCAAATCGCTTCAGAGCCCAGGGCTTTCCACCAAGATTTTGTTTTTAGTTGATAACCCCCCCCCCCCCCCCCCCCCCCGAATGAGTCGTTGGTTAGTAAAAGAAGCAATTGGTTGTGTAACCCCAGGCAAAACTGCGAGGCAAGAGCTGCTACTTGAGTTGGCTCCGCGTGGGAAGTGGAGGATGGGGGGCAGTGAGGAGCTGTGTGCTGTGCGGCCCCTGCCCCTTGCTGAGGGTCCTGGCAGGACCTGCCCTTCCCTGCTGCTGCCGCTCGCACGCACTCTCCTTGCTCTCCATTGCTCCCTGCAGTCAGGAGGACTAGAAATCTGCTGCTTTTAATAGAAACTGGAATTCTTAAGTATCCAATAGCTGCAGATTAACAAAATGGCAAGAGTTATAAAGTTATATACTCGCAGGGTGAGGTTCTTGCTGTCAAAGCTTTTTCTGTGACAATAAAAATGTTATGTTCAAAGATGCGCTTGCCTTGGAATTTGGAAAGCGAAAACCAAACTGTGCGCTTGAATCAAGTGGTTTGTGTGAAGAAAAGCACTTGTCCAGCTTTCTTGATGATACTCGGCTTCATAGAATGTGTATTTATAGCTTTGCTGTTCTAATAATCTCAGACAACTAGCCCTCAAGATAACTGAAGCATGACTGTCATTGCAGTTTATCCTTCTTGCTGAAAGGGATTAAAAATATAAATCAAGTGTTAGTGGAATCGTCACCTTGAATTTTGGACGCTTTTCAGTGCATCTTTTAAAAGTCTCTCTAGTTCTTTGTTCAAAATCCTTTTACAGGGAGAAAAACATCACCTGGGATCTAACTCTCATTTAGTGAACATCGTGTTGATTAGCGTAAGGATACAATGGGCATGAAAAGAAGCAGGCACAAGGGTTGCTTACAGCAATACTCTACTTTGTGCCCAAGTTAGGTCTGTGTTGGATTGTAGGGAGGGAGACTAATGACAGCCAGAGTTTTGTATGATGTGAGGCCTGTTGGGGAAGCCTGCACTCTCCTCTGCAATCAGCAACTGCCTTTTTAATTGCTTTGAGCAAGAGTGTGTCCAGGTGGGCGCCCTGCTGGGAACAGGGGTGTATTCTTGGAGAGCACCATACGGTCGGGAGCGCTCAGCTGCCTTACGTGGCCTTTGGGCTGCCTGTGGCCCTGTGCGGGGCAGCAGTGTGTGCGTGCGGGGCTGCCACCCATGTGGGGACTTTGTAATGGGCACCAGCCGTGACTCTGTCAGGGCTACCTCTGTGACAGGCCCCGCGACTGCAGCCGTTTCCTTTGCTTTTATTGGATTCTAGAGGAAAGAACGTGTCCCCTGCGTTGGGAGCAGCTCAGCATCTCCTCAGCCCGTCTGCAGGGCCGTGCTTCACTCAGATGGTAGCTGGAAGCCCTCACAGACTTAACGGGGTCCTGTGTGCATCCCTATTTCTAACGAAACAGAATTCAGCCACGAGTTTGCTTTTCTGATTAGCTGCTGACCTGAAAATAGATATCTGAGTAATGATGTAGATTACATTTGGAGATAAACCATCTAAAAGACAAATGCCACTGGAAATGTAAGGAAAAAAAAAGTCTTAACTAAATTCTGTTTTCATTATTTTTGGAAGGGTTTCTTTCCTCTTCATGAATAATGATCTGCAAATGGCATTCAAGGACAGACATTTAGTATTGCATTTGATTTGCATGGGAACTCAAGATTCCTTCAAATCAGGCTGTTGAGGCTACAGCACTCTGAGCATCCATACGCTGAAGGAGTGATGTGGGCCAGGCTGGTTCTCGTGCGAGACGCGAGGCAGCCGGGAGCTCTACCAGGCACACGCATCACAGCCCTCCCTCTTCTGAAACAAAAGCACAAGGGCAGTGCAAACACATTAGAAAACAGGAGGTCTTTACAGGTTTCAGAGCTTAGCGAGTACTGCCAGTTCCCAGCAGAGGCCCTGGTGCTTGAGGCACAAATGTTATCATTTTTTTGTTTCCCGATGAGTCTCCCTGTGTGGTAGCATTTTACCAGTTGAGGTAAAACAACCGTGCTCATGTACTGTGCTGCTTCCCTCGCACTGTGCCTCTTTGTTGGCAGTGTTCACAGCGGACACAGAATTACTCCTGAAAATTAGAGGTTTTCTCACAACTTGCTAGGTCATTCTCTTCTGTAGGAATAAATGCCCTTGTTTTCCTGTTGCTCTTCTGTAGCTTTGCAGCCTGAGCTCCGCAGGCTGAACAGCTCGGGTGGGCGCTGCTCGTGGCACGCCGTGGCCGTGCGAGGCCCCCGCGCTCTGCGTGGCTCTGCGTTTGCCTCCCTGCCGTTCCCTCCTGCAGAGGGAGGGCACTCGCAGGCTGCGGCAGAGCGAAGGCCTGGGCAGGCGCCAAGGCTCCTGGCTCCTGGCCGCAGTCTTGCCAGTTACCTTGAGGGAAGGACGTGGCTCCACTGGTGCTAACGCGTGAAATGTAGTAGTGCTCAGGTTGGAGGGCAGTGAGCCTGATTCCTGGTGTTTTACCACTTCACCCGTATTTCAGTGACCAAAATACATTTTTTTTTTTTAAACTCAACGCTCAATGCAAATTTTATTTCATATCTAAGAAAATGTTATTTTTGAACCAAAGTTGCATAAAAATAGCGGCATGTGATCTGCAGCTGGGAAGCTTATAGCTTCTGAAGCAGCAGAATTGCTGTTCAGACAGCAACCCTGGCATGTTTGTCTGTGCTAAAGATTATCTGTCGTTTGAATGAATGTGCAAAGACTGTCTGGTTTGGTGCAAGAGACACCTTCTCTGCTCCGATTTGGCTCACTCTGGCTGTGGCCGTGGCTGCAGTTGTTTGTGCGAGTCTGTTCCCATCCCCTTGGCGACCAGGAATTCATTCCGCTTGTGTCTACAAGCAAAGGCCTATTTTTCTTGATGGGGAACAAAGTTGAAATGGTAAGTAGCTTTAATTCTACAAAGAGAAAGTCCTAGAAGGGAACTTGTGCTCTACATGTAATTATGAACTTGATTAGCAAATAGTTGTAGGAAAAATCCTCTATAGGCATTGACAGCCCTTTTAAATACCAGATGTAGCTTTTCCTGCATGTTTCTAAACAGTTCATGCAAATGAATGATTTGCAGAAGGCAATATGCACAATGCTAAATTAAAGATGATAATGATTAATAGGCTCTCAAATACTATTTTTTCAGATAGCATTCTAAAAGCACTGTGTTCTTTTGTGCTTACATAAATACGAGTACCATATTTAGGACCATGGTACTCGTATTTATGTAAGCACAAAAAATATTTAGGACCATAGGTCCTAAATAGGTTTAATTAGAAGGTGTGCATTTGTGATAATGTTAACATTTGTTGTCTTCATGTAGTTTCTGTGATTTTATTTGCTTTATGAATGGTAGAAAACAAATGTTTATACACACACACATGCTAATTATCCATTACTTTAAATGTAGAGTTAATCTAGTTTTACCAAAAATCTTTTTAATCTCTCAACACTTCTATGTTGTTTCAAACTATATTTCAATATAAAAATAAATTTGTTCTTTTGAGTAGAAACAAATAAATGAAACGCAGATTCTGTCTTGTATATGAGGCGATAAGGAAGGGAAAGACATGCCCAAAGCAATAACATCTGTTGTTTGTTAAGGCATTTATCTGCCTTCATGTGATGGTGTTGCAGTCCAGACATGGGGTCATGGAGGCTGTGCTGTGGACACCGCAGCAGCCCTTGCGGCTCGGCTGAGCTCAGGGGCAGCCTTCAACGCGCATCCGGCTGGCAGTGAACCCCAGAGGAGGCAGCACGCAGCTCTGGAGTCGTTCCAGCAGCACAAGTAGTATGTCTCTGTACTTGGAATATAGGAGTGAAAGAGTTTACAAAGCACTAAGAAGTGGTGAGTGTTGTAAATGTTGTGACCAGTGAGTCCCGTGTAACTTGGGTTGGCCCATATGACTTGCACCCTGTGCAATGTGACATACCGTGAAGAAAATGAGGGATCCTGCCCAGTGTGTGAGTAATTGGCTGCCTCTCGGGAGATAGTGCAGTGTTGGGGCTTAGATGTCAGGTAGGTTTCTGTGAGGTAGGAATCAGGTTTACTCAGGAGAGTAGGTAGCCTTCTGTGAGCCATGACCTGCAGAGGGGAGCCTTTAAGGGATAGGACTTACCCTTGAGAAAACCACGAGCATTCAAGAAAGGATGTCATTAAAATAGCTCTGCAAATTAAACTGTTAAACTGGAAAAAATGAAACTAAAATCATGAAGAAGAGGGGTTAGATGGGGGGGCGGGGAGAGTCTCTTCTGCTGTGCAGCCTGGTTAGCCATCGACTGCCTGAGGACTCTTTCCAGGCCCCAGAAGGGACCACAGCATTCCATCTTCACACCGCTTGTGTTGGACACACTCTGGAGAGGCAGGCGTGGCCTCTGTTCCCACTTCTGTAAATGCATGGCAGGAGCCTCACTGAATGATGAATGTGAAATTAAGGTTGCTAATAAAGGTACTGCCTGTATGCATCTATAAAGGTATTGGCTATATGCAGCTAGCTGTCTAGATCTGTATTATTCCTGCAGTCTTACACTCTTGTAGAGTAGGACCATTGCCTAGGCAGGCATTCCTAATGACATTAATGAAACCAGTTGTGTGCAAAAAGCTGCAGGCTGATGATCAAACCTCTGAATATGTTGCTTTTGAAATGCAACCATTTGCAGTGCTGGTGAGACGGCCTTCGGCAGTTAGGTATGATAAGTTCTCCGGGGTTCTGTGAGGAAAAAAAATAGCTATAGAGCAGCAATTACTCTCTCTTTTTCCTTTCTCATTCCTATCCCATATGCAAGCTCACTTTCTGCAGCAGAGGGATTGATTGAGAGCCTGTTATTGAGTAAAGGATATTCTCAGGAGGCTGCCCGTGATTCCCATTACACTTGTTTGTACTCCTGGAGGCTTTTAGAAGTGCAGCCTTTTGAAGCAGAGTTCTTAGTTTACATAAAAGACTTCAACTTTCTTGAAAAGAATAAATGGTTTCATCTTGTTCCTAATAGTCCTGAAGGAGCACAAGAATGCTTTTCCTTTAGAGCAGCAAAATTATGAAAATGCCCATGTCAGAGAAAGAGCCTTGATCTAACGTGGTCACCTTACTGGTTGTAGAGAGCCTGCCTTTTTCTCTGACACCAGCGGTGAAAGGGAAGGAGCTTCTCTTGCTCTTGTTGTATGCTGGCATACATTTCTAAAACTTTTGAGGTGAAGAGAACTGCAAGGGAGAACCTGTCATTTTCCTCCATGGGGTTTTTCTGTCCTACTCTGTGTTGGCTTTTATTTTGTCTCACTGATGTCATTCCACATGAGTCTTATTAAGCTGGTGAATGCACTGCGCAACGGCAGTACCTACATCCCCTTAGCCTTGGTATTTGCATGAGCTTTTCAGCGCTGTTACTGCTGGACAGCACCACTGGGTCAGAAATGATTCCTGTGTCCTCATTCCCTGAGATCTGATGCAAGAGGAACTGTGAGTGCAGGACCAATCCCTTGGATCTGTTGTCTTTACCGTGCCTTGGATCCGTTGTCTTTACCGTGCCCTGAATGATGTGTTCAGGCTTAGAGAAAGAGGAGAAAGGGAAAAAAAAAAAAAAAAAAGTTACACACTGTGGATTTGAATAGGTCATGTCCTGGCACTTTGTGGTTCCTGAAGGGTGAGAGCTATGCCCCAGGAAGCACCAGCACCGACCCTGCGGGTGCCCTCTGGAAGGGCCTCAGGCCCTTGACCTTTCTTCTCCTGGGGAGAAGACAGTGGCTTTGATGAAGCTGATACTGTGGTGCCAAGAAATCAGCAAGGACAAAGGGCTCAGCGTAGGTTCCTGTCATGGCCTCTTCCCGCCACAGCTGCAGCAGAGGAATGTAGGCACGCGCTGCACTGTATGGATGATGTGCATTTCGAAGCTCAGAACGCTTGGTGGTGGGAAGCGAAGCGCTGCCCCAGGCAGGGTGGTGGGGAGTTAAGGCTGGCGATGTCGGGCACTGGCCTCGAGCTCAGCCGTTTGGAGTGTGCGGCCGCGCAGGCCCTGCTGCTGGAGCGCGCTCGCTGCTGCGGGGGCACAGCGAGGGGCACGGAGGGGAGAGGAGCAGCCGCTGGCAGGGCACGGGGCACCCCACGGGCACCGAGGGCACCAAGCAGCCGACTCGCGCCGCAGTCCTGCCAGGGCTTTGCTGCCTCTGAGCTTTGCAGGTGCCTATAGGAAATGGAGATGGATACAGCAAGCTGAACACCCTTGAAACTGTACCTTGTTTTGTGCTTTCTGTCTGCTTTTGTATATTTTTTTTGTGGTATGTGGTAAGTTACTTGGGAAGCAGCTGCTAGTTAAACACATCCCGGGTAAGGATTAGATTTTATGATTTAGCTCTCCCTTAAGACAGGTCAGTGTAAGCAAGTGACTGGGTAGCCCAGATTTCAGGGCATTTCCAGAGTTTAGGACTGGAAGAGATCGATTGTACGAGATCGAGGACATCTTGTGACAGGCAGGAAGCAGAGCTGGCAAAGGACTCTCCTGTTTGCCCTTGATTGATGCTTTAAAACTGGAGGTAACAAATGGGATTTGATGAGATTGACTGAAAGTGCAAGACTACAGATGTCTGTAGGGAAAGTGCAATTAATGGAGCAAGCTGTGAAGAGCTCTCAGTGCCCATGGAGTGACACCAGGGTATTTCAGCATAGCAGTTGCTTGGTAAGCAATGGCTTTTGTCTTAAAATAAATATTGTTTATTACTACATAAATGTAAGGTGTACATGACAAGTTGGAAACAAAATGCTCTTGACAAAGCTCTCTGCCTTCTGAATTTAGCTGCAGAATTGAGCAAGCATTAGCATCACTAGTATACATTAATCAAAGTAAATCCGGTAGGTAAGATGGAAGAAATACAGGGCATGAATTGTTTTGTTAGTGTATGTGGCAAAGGGTTGGGACCTTGGCACCTTTGTTGTTTTATTTAATTTGCTGTAAGATTGAGTAAATGATGGGTAGTGTCAAGAGTTAATATTTTAGCTCCCATTTCCTGAATGTAAGCAGCCTGTATTTACGCAGGAGATGGTAATTCAGTATTGGGGAGCTCTACAAAGAGCTGTTCAAGTGCATTTTCTTTTCATTTTGTTCAGGTGTGTGTTTGAAATAGCAGGAGTTAAGTGTGGGGGTTGACTGAAGGACTGTTCATGTGGATTGCTGGGTGGTTTTGAAACCTTGCTGAAGGCCTCGGGAAGGGGCTTGCAAGGCAGTTGCCATGGGACTCGGAGATGCTTGGGAACAAACCAATAACATAATATAGAAAAATATCTAATACTTTAAACTGATATTTTAAAAAATCATTATTATTAGCTAAAATGAAACTGATTTAAAAATATGCTGCTTTTCTGTCTTACCTCTTCTCCTTTTCCCAGGGTTTTGGTGAAGAGGAGGAAAAAAGAAGTCATAATGCTTGAAAATAATTCCTTAGAAAATAACTGGCACCTGCTCTTTTTTTTTTTTTTTTTTTTTTTTTTTTTTTTTTTTTTTTTTTTTTTTTTTTTTTTTTTTTTTTTTTTTTTTTTTTTTTTTTCTCTCTTTTAAGCATCCACCTTGCTTCCCCCTTACCCCCTATTTTTGCAAAGCCCATAGCTCTCCTCTCCTCTTTGCCCATTTTGTAGGTAGGAGAGCTGGGAGAGTGGTGCCATTTTTTGAGGGCAGGAACAGCAGAAATGGGGAAACTATTCTTCCCATGGAGCTGATCTTTCCTGGATCAGAAACTCGAAATGAAAGGAGAGGGAACTTAAGAAAAAGTGAAAAAGAAAAGCCACTGTTTCTGTGCTGTTTCTAAACATTGTCAATCAAAGTGTGGAAAAAGAAGCCCTTTGGGTGAGGGATGATCTAGAAGCTTGAAAAGGATGTAGGGGATAAATTTAATACATGCTTGCTTTTAATATTCTAACAAAGTTGGTGTTTATTTGAAACTTTGTGATGAAGCTCCTGAAAAAAATATATTTAAATGAGCAAATCAATATTTATTTCCACATCCTGTTTCTACTTAGCAACTGAGAGCATGTTAAGTCTGTATTTGTGCCTCAATTTAGAAGCCTGTATACTTTTAGTAGCACTTCTCTTAATTTTAAGTACATTATTGCACCTGATTGTGTCTTTTATTATAATAAAACATTAAAAGCTGAGTTGTAACTATGCTTTAACAGTAAACCTCCACATAAACTGAAAAGCAATACAGCTTTACTGTGATTTCATCATTCCTTATTAATGCCATAAATGAGGGCTATAAATTTCTCTGTTCTGCAGTACATGTAATAAAATACTTAATGGGTTGTGAATAACATGTTATAAAGCTTGGCATTACGTACTGCAATTTATATTTAAGTGCATCTCAGACATAAATAAATACTCTATAAATAGAAATCGAACTGAATTCAGGGTATGCATAACCTCTCATTTAGGTGCAGCAGTTTGGTTCACGGAATCATTAGATGGTAATTTATTTCTGCAGAAACATGCACTGCTGGTATTCTGGAGGGAACTCCCCCAGCCGCCCTGAATCCACACTGCTACGTAGAGGAGGGTTTTTTTTCTTTTTTTCTTTTTTTTTTTTTAAACTGAGGTTGTGTATTTTCCTAGCACGATTTCCGTGATGTCGAAGTAGAATCCATGCCTTGGGAAGCACCCCACCTCAGTAACTGCGCCGGGAGCAGCTTGGAGCAGCAGTGGTGGTGAGCCAGGCCGGGGCCTGAGGCTGCCGAGCGGGATGTGCTCCCCGAGCTGCAGGCACTCCGTGCCAACCTTGCCAGGCCCATTACCAGCCATGCCACCCCCAGCTGCGGCCTGAACTGCTGCTGCTGGCCTTGGCCACCTCCTCCTTACAGCAAACCAGAAGGAAGCGGTGATGGAGCGAAAGGGCGTTACGAAGTTTTAATGGAGATGTTAACAAAAAGGGATTTTTTCTTCCAGCTGAAATGGAAGGAACTGGATAAAAAGAGCAGGCAGCTTCCCGAGGCCTGCGAGGGCCGTTGGTCAGCGTGGTGACGGTGGCGTTCAGCGGTGAAAGGAGAGCCCACGGCCGGGCGTGGGCAGCGCGGCCCCGCGGCGCCTCCCACCGCAGCAGCAGGAGCCTGGCCGCTCCAGCAGCTGGGAGGCTGCATTTGTTGTGCTTCATGAATGGGGTGCTGCTGCGCTGCTCCTGCTGGGGTTTGGTGTGTGCCAGCTTCTATCCATACCTCAGTTAGACTGAAACTGGGTAGAAACGTGCTAGTGAGGAGCGGGCAGAGCTGGTGCCATGACTGCAGAACCATCTCTTCAAGAAAGCAGCTTAGAAATAGCTCCAAGGTTAGCTCTTAACAATGGCTGCGGTTCACTCTAAAATGAGTTGGTCTGCTGCCTCCACCTAAACTGGGAACTAAATTACCAGCTTGGTGCTGCAGTTAACTGGTGGAGGGAATTAGTTACTAAAATCAGCATTTACCAGGTACTGGGTACTGTGCTTGGTTCTGAAATGGACTCATCTACTGCTTGCATTGGAATCACTGAGTAAATTATTGGCTGTTTGCTGCAGTCAACCAGGGAAGCTGTAATAAGTGGGAATGAGTGGAGAGGGGGCAAACTGGGTTGGTACCTAGGGAGTTTTTGAGCCCATTTATTTTTCACTCTTTTACTTACTTGTAATTCTAACGGAAAGTGGAGAATCCCTATGGAGTTCCAATTGCTTGCTGGGACTGAGGAATCTGTGGCTGAGCTTGAGCTAATTTCTCCATACATATCAGGACACTGCTGTTTCATGTGATGCTCTCTGTACCAGGGCAGCATGCGTGTGGAGGTGGCAAAGCCAGAAAGGTAACGTGCTTCTGTCTGCCTTGTGAGGGAAGGTTAGAAGGGACTGCAGCACAAATGGTTGGAGGAGGAACTTGTCTGGACTGCAGCACTGACTCTCCATTACATAAACCCATGGTATATCAGCCATTCATGCTTCTAAACACTAAATCTGTCAGTAATGACTTTGCTGCTGTGAAGATGGTTGAAAGAAGGTGTGAAGGGTTTGCATACTTCCATTTTCGTCAGATTACAAGCACTTTTCTCGAGCTTCAGTAATAATTAAATAGATTTTTAAAGTGCTCTCAAGAGGCAGAAAGTTAGTCTTCTGTGAATTTTCACTTTAGTAAATTATAGAGTTCTCTTTCTGTGTTACAATTACTTCAACTTGAATAAATTGAGGGTTTCTTTTTAAGCCAAAGATCTCTCTTGAGCACAGAGATTAATTTTAAGGCTTTGATCATGTGGCTTAACTGATGCCTAAGACATCCCCTAACAGGAGTTATGTCCGTTTGCATTACTGTGTGTTGTCTTGTGGCTGTAATTCCTTTGGATTTCTGCACAGAACATGGAACCTGCCAGGCACCTAGTACTGTATAAATTCATGCAGTGCCCACTCATGTAGTATCTTCTCATATATATGTATAAAATTATATATGTATAGTAAATCTATCTATATATGTTATATATTTTACATATACACACCCACACATGTAGTTGTGCCCTTTGTTGCACAGTTTTTTGTTATTAGCAGGATTACAGGGTATCAGAGCACCCAGAGATAGTTAGCTGAGTCAGTAGGTGTATCTGTACCCTCAGACTCCAATGGAAAATTGTACTCCAGGTCATGAGTTGTTTGTTCTGAGTCTTCCTCAAGTTTCCAGCATGTGTCCTGCAGGACTCTTGGAAGAGTTGGTCTATACTGTGACAGTTTTGGCAGAAAGTCCCGAGCAGCTTTACGTCCTGGTGGTGGTGGTGAGCAGGGTCCCCCAAATGCTTTCTCTCATGTCATCCCACTTCTGAGGGAAGTATTAGTATTTTGTGTGTGTGTGTGTGTGTGTCTGTGTCTGTGTGTGTGTGTTTCAGGGCATTTTTGCTGTGTCTGCACAGCCTGGAGCTCCCAGTGTCTACCTTTCTACACAGTACCCAGGTGTTTAAGGAGCGTGATGATAAATTTAAATGGCAGCATTTAAAGGGCTTTCACTGGTGACTGCGTTTCCCTTTGTCCCCAGCAGCCTGTCACATCTGCATGTGTGCAGTCCCTTTTTTGCCGTGGTGGTAGACCCCTTGCAGGGCGTTAGCCCTTCCAGCAAAGCAAGCGAGCCGGCCCGGCCGCCGGGCCCGAGGGGCGGCCGCGGGGAAGGGCAGCGGCTGCTCCCCCGGCTCCAGGGCCCTTCCCAGGCGCGGCGAGACCTGCGTGCACCTTGGGCGGAGCGAGTCAGCTCTCATGTAAACATGTTTAAGTCTTTCTTTCTCATTTAAATGAAACCCAGTGAAATAATAAATTGCAATAATTTTATTCTGCGTGTTGCTAGCAGTATTTGCTACCTCTGATCATAATTTGGACCAGTTTTTCTTGAAATAGGATTTAAGAACACCTGGATCCTGTCAGGAATTCTGGGTTCTGCTTCCAAGAGTGCCATTAACTTAACCCTAGGCAAGTTTTATGGTCCAAGATAGCCACTGTGGAAATATAAGTTAAGCCATTAAAATAAGTGGTCTGATTACTGCAGCATAAAGCAACAGAAGGCCCTGCAGCTTGCATGAACACTGCTTGCTTCAGTACCAGCAGCCCTTGATAGCTGCAGAAGACATACCAGCAATTCACTTCTGTTTCCACTTCCAATTTGTTGGAATGGGGTTATTGCTTATGTTAATTTAAAGCACTTGGCATCAAGTTTGGGAAGGGAGTACATCCACAAATGCTGCTGCTTGAAATTTTTGCTGAAGATTTGCAAAAAGTAACTCTATTCACTTGACACAAACTGACTCTGATAATTTCTTTAATATGTTCTCTTGAGTGAATAACTTCTGGAAGTATTTTATTTTAGCTATGTTGTGTAGTCTTTGGTCTTTGAATAGTTTATTATTTCTCATAGAAGTATACTGTGTTTAGAACTGCTTTCTTTATAAGAGTTTGATCCTATAGGGAGATGTCGAATCTAGTTTGCCTGCAAACTGACTGAGGAGGCAAGAGAAAGGAATAAATAATTAAAGTTCTTTACAAACAAGACCTAGACTAAAAGAAAATGATCTGAAATAACTATGTTAATTAGGAGAAACATCTGGGAGGTCTGCATACTATTATCCCTTCTATTATATGGATCAGTAATGTGTGACACCTGACAAATCAAGTGGACCAGTATTGGACTGGCCAGCGTTTGAATGAGGTCAATAAATTGCTTGTGACTGATGACTCTGAGGAAAATCTGAAAGTTAGGGAGTGAGTGTGGGGCCTTTTGAAAACCTGTCATGATGAGGTTGATGGAAAGCCTTCACAAAATAATAATAGGACTTCTTAAATGGACTTTCACATTTGGAGTATTACATAGATAAGTTATGCTTAATTCTGATGACTGTAATTGATGTATAAAGCATGTGTTGCAAACGCCAAGTAAGTATATTAACAAAAATTATCTACAACTGTTCAAGATCTGCATTTGAGAGGGAGTGAGAAAAGACTTTCAAACTGTGCTGTTGTTTTGCATTCACAGCAGGAAGTGAGCAGCAGCATTTGGCAAATGCTGATTGCTACTGTTCCTATTAAGAAGATATTTATGTATAAACTATTAGAAAAATAGATATCAATAGATGATTTTGAATGTGTGATCTGACTTGCACCACTGCAAATCACAACAGCCAGTGGATGTCCTTCATTTAACACTTACTGTGCACAAATTATGTTCACATGCCCTTGAGTGATAATGAAACCAAGTTGGCACCTGAAGCTTCGGGAGTGTGGAGAGGAGTGGTGATGGAGACGTGAATAAGGGTAAAATGTGAATGCAATAAATGCAGATTGACAATTGTACAGCACGTAGCAAGGAATGATGGTACAGGCTACCGACATGTTGCTGAGCAGAAAAGCTGCTTGTATGTGTGTTTACAAAATTAAGTATACCTGTGTTCTACTTAATGTTGATAAGTACTTTTTAAATTACGCAGTGACTTATTGTGTGCCTCTTCTTCAGGTAGCATCTTAGAAGCTCAACAGAAAAGAATTGTGAAAATGGCTTAGTGGGAAGGAAAGTAAGGAAGTCAAGAGAAACATTCTCAGCGGTAGCAGGTATCACTTGCACTTTATTCCTAGTCTCTTTCTCCTAAAAGCTCCTGTGTACCACCTCCTCTGTTTCTGTTACCCTTTGCCAAAGCAGCGTATGCTACACTAGCAAATTGTGTTTCCTAAGAATCCTGAGTGAATATTCCAGGTACTGTCAAATAGCAATAAACAGATACGTGTGGTTTTTATTTTTTTTTTTTTCTCTCTGCTTTGGCATGAGGAGGACTGCATTAAGCTAGTGTTTTGCACAAATTAATACAGCAGCATGAGTGCTATGGAAAATGACTATTTACACTGTTGTCTGTCAAAGGACAGGTAGGGAAAGAAAATGTAGAACAACACTACTGCTCTGTTGAGTATTCCTGTCTAGTTGTTTAATGCTGCTTGCCTTCCACCTAATCATTGAAGAGGGACAAATACAGATGTCATTTTACTGTGTTCATTGCAGTTGTTAAAGTCAACAAACAAATATTTAGTAAAGGTTTAACTACACTCGTTGGTTATTAAAACATTCATATGAGGAAATATTACAGTTAATTGCAGTTATTAATTATGGAGCTTAGTGCTTGTCTGAATCCCCAGGCCTTTGCCACTAGTCAGTGAGTCCAAGGATTTGGAGATGATAGACTCTCTAGGGGAAAGCACGTTTCCTGTACTGCCCCTCGAGATTTTCTGCCATGTTTTCCAACAACTCCCCTAAATTGAGGTCAGGGGCCTATGGAAAAATGAGAGGGAGGGTGGAAAGCAGAAGGGTCTGCCCTCAAAGAGAATCAAATGTCCAGGATATATGAGAAGTAATGTGCATCCAGCAAATTGACATGACCACGCCTGCCCTTGGAATCTTTAATGTGAAGTAGTAAGCCTGCTGCAGGAACTGCTTTTCACTCTGTCTTTACAATGCCCAAGACTTCAGTTTGATAGCTTTTCTTTCAAATCTCCAGCTCTTCCCTGGGACTCCTCTGTGCTGACCTTCTGCTCTCCTCCTTCAGGACTTGCTTATAGACATCTTTGTGATTTGTTTCTCAAGTTCTTAAACCTTTTCTTTAAAAATGGTGTCAGTTGGACTTCTTGCTCAATCAGCCATTTAAAAGCAGTCAAAAGTATTCTCAGACTTTGGAGAGAGGGAGGTTGAGCAGATCAAAGAGTGTGTTTGTGTGTGAGTTTGTGTCTTCAGAGTGGGAATCGGCTGCTAACAGGAGGATTTGCCTCCTCTCTGTGGAGGACACTGCACGTGAGTGGCTTATTCACATAAGAACAGCAGGGCTGCGCCAGCCCTTGTGCGTACCTTGTGCAGGTATTTTTAATGCATGCCTACATTTCCCCATAGAGCAGCCTCCTGCATAGACACTAGCACAGCAACCACCTCTGTGGAGAACTGAGAAGCCGTGTAGGAGCAGCTGACAGGAATTTCTCGCTTAAAAGCTTGTTACAAGGCAAATGCCTCAACCAGACACTTCTGCAGGGCTGAACAAATCTACAAGGAATGAGACTGGTAACTTCTGTAATGTGATTTGTGTTGAAGGCAAGTTTAACGTGCTTGCCTTGAAAGTCTGCGTGCTGTTCCTGCTGAGTGGGCAGGTGGAGAGTTTCTATGTTTTGTACCTGTAGCATGTGAGGAGATGTGGTGTGATCCTGAGCTAGCATTTATGCTATGTTACTGGTATTAGTAAAGATCCCTGGCTGTGGAGACAGAAGATACTGGGGAGTCTTCTGGAGGCACGGCCATGCACTGCTGCTTGCTGCAGGCCCTTGCACGGGGTTGTGTTGGTTGCTGGCAGCAAGGAGCCATTTTTTTGTCCCCGAGCTTAGGTTACCTTATTTGCTAGCAGAGGTCCAAGTGTTTTACCATTCTGTGGTCCCTACAAACACCTGGGCGCCTACAGCATTAGCAAAGAAGGCAGCCATTCCTATGGAATGTCGTAGGAAAATAATCTTGACTGACAGTTTGAAGAAGGTCTCCTTAGCTTAATTAAGCGGGTACACTGTCGGCCTGCTATCACTGTTTTAATCACAACTTCTGTGCAGTTTAAATCTTTCTTTTTTTCTGTAGTCAGAAAAAAACCTTAAGGTATGGCAAAAAGAACCAATTATATATCAAGCACTTGCATAATCCTAAAATATACCTCTCGGTAAGTATGTAATGGCAGTGTGCACTTTTAAATCAATTCTTCCAGCAGTAACAAAGCTGGGGATTTGATAACTCTCACAGGCCAATTTCAAGTGAGTTGAGAGAGACAATTTGTCACAGTCAAGTGATCTTAAGACCCGCTGTCTTTATTTTTTTTTAAACACAAAGTATAACAATTCAATGCTGTAATTTTATGGAGATGTTCCTAGTGCAATTCTTAGGGATTTAAATATAATAAAATAGCAGTATATAATTGCTTTTGTGACAGCGTTTTTAAAGTCAGCTCACCTACACTGACATAACTCCTGTCCTTAGGAATTAGAGGACGATGTAGACAGAAGTGCTGAAAAATATCTTAGTTTTCCAAACTTCGGAGATGGCAGTTCCTGACTCCCTGCCCCCGGAAGACGGGCCCTGGGTTCAGCTGGGGCAGGGGCACTTGGATTAGAGGTGATTTGGGCCTCTCTCTCCATCCTTTTTTGCTCCCCGCCTCATCTGTATGCTCTGACAACCCGCACGTGGGGTGATACCAAGCATGGTGCGAGTGAAGTTTTAACAGAGCTGATTAATGTGGTTATAATGCTCTTTGTGCCTGTTAGGCTGCGCATGGAAACACTCTGCAGGTGCTAAGCCAGTTAGAACTGAAGTGATAAATAAGTGCGTTACCTGGAAAATAAAGCTTTTAGAGTAAATATTGTTTCAGTATAATTAACATTTTATGTTTGATAGTACATACTGTGAAAATGTGCAAATTAGATTAGTCTTAACGTGAAGTTTGGACTCCAGAAAGAGTGAGGGTCTGCAAAATGGCGAGGTTGTCTCTTGAGGTTTCACCCCAGAGAGTGGGGTGGCGCTAGCAGGGGAGCGGACGCCGCAGAGCTGGCGCCCGAGGGCCCCGGGAGCAGGGCAAGGCCGGGCGGTTGGGCCGAGCGATGGCGAGGCCAGCGCGGCGCAGGGGTCCCTCGCAGGCCGTGCCGTGTGCTCCGTCCCCAGCCGTGGCCACGTGGCCCCCTGGCCTGCTGGTCTCCCTATGTCCTTCAGCTTTCGGAGCCGCCTCGTGGTCCCAAATCCCTGCAGCTGCTGTCAAAGACCTTCAAGGGAGTCACGGGCCTTGAAGCCTGGTAGTACGGGGCACGCAGGGATGTGCTTGGAGCCCTCTGCTTCTCTTATTTTCCTGGATAAAGGGAAGTTACAGGAGTGTGCTCTCGCTGTGATGTGAACTAAATAGGAAAACAAAGCTCATGTAAATAAGATTTATTTTGCCTGCTGCTGCTATACTCAAGCTAATACTTTATCCTAAACTTCTAACTCTAATACATAGTACAAAAAGTGATTTCTCATGTCTCTGTAGTTATTCAAGTCCATCCTTTCTGTTGTCAAGTGATGTATGGCACCCATACATCATAATCGATCAGGTTTCCTTTACAGTGTAGCGTTTCCAGTAAATGTCACTGTTGACAAGAGCTGGCAGATGGCCGTGCCGTGCAGCGCTTCGTAATACTCTAGTTCCTGTGAGTAAGTGCCTGTGAGTAAGTACCTGCCCAGATATTACCAAGTGGTTCAATTGTAGTAGTTGGCATGAAAAACGCTACTGGCTGTGGTGTTTTGCTTGTTGCTTGTTATCATGTGATGATGGAAGGAGGAGGAATCAGTATTAGGAGGAATAGGCACAGAGCATTGGTGGCAGAGGAGTTGTCTTTTGGAATGATTTAGCATTGCCCCATAATCCTGTGCAATATCCAGCGTGTGTCCAGAGCATGTCACTTTTATTTCCTTTGAGCAAGTGAATAGTAGGGAGATTGAAACTTCTAGAGCTAATATGGTAGGGAAAACTTCAGCAATTACAGTGCCATGTGGCCAGATGTCATTTGTTTGACATACTGGTATAGAGCGGATGACTCACGCTACCTGCAGAGACTGCAGCTGAAATGGAGAGAACTCGTAATTTTTTCTAGTTATATAATGAGAGAAATGGGGAATCCCAGATCAGGCATTGCTTTTCCCCAAAGAAATTAGGAATGTAGAAATCCTCCATAAGCTGATGAAGGACAAAATACTCAGTAGGAAAAAAGGTATCAAGTAATCTAACTAAAATTTATAACTTTAAATTCAGCAATACTGAAAAAGATAAGGTCTAGTGAGGATTTACTTTTCTTAAAAACAAGCAACCCAAACTTCTCTGCAGTCGCTGCAGCTGCACGGTGGTGATGCGTGTTTCTTGTTGCAGTGAGTAGTCTTTGTTATTCACATGTTTTTCAGTGGACAAACTGTGTCCGTTTTATTGCTTTTATATAGTCTTTGCTCTTCTAATTTATGAGGTGAAAGAATTACTATGGAAATCATAAATGGATAATTACTATCAACAGCTGAGTGTAATTATACTTAACAAAATTAAAAGTTCATTGTTTTAAGTGAAGGAATAATTTCAACCAGAGAGGGCTGCAAAACGTGGGTGCCAATCTCAGCGTTAGTCATCCTTTTCCACCTCCCACAGCAATTGAGTCTAGCTGTAAAATCCAGATACAGGCTTTGAATTCTTGCCAAACTCAGCGCAGTCTGCATCTGGAAATTATGCTAGAGTCCATTTCAGTCTTAAAATATTGATTGCATATGGAAAAGAATATGACAAATTAACCCATGCCAAGCCTTTGGCTTAATTCTTCTTTGGGAAACTATTTTTGCTTTTCCAAATTCAATATTGGGAAAGCTTTTTTAGTCTTTCATTTCTCCATGATTTTTAGACATGCAAATATTTCTATTCACACATGGAACTTTCAAGAGAAAATGGGAGAATGACAACAAAAACAGGGAAAGGGGAAAAAAATCCCAGACTTGCATGAAGATCAGACTGGCACATTTGAAAAAGAAGCAAACAAAACTATGTAGGTGTGTTGATTTATTTTGAATTTGCCTTCATTTTTGACTTGTGGTTTTGACTTGGTTATAAGAAGGTATTTTATTCAAGAGCCTTTAAAGCCTTTTATTCAACAAAAAAGATGCAGATCTTCATAGAGATGTGAATGACTGTAAGTACTGCATTTACGTCAGTGCTTTTGCCCATCAGTAGTTCTAACTGGGAAGACTATTGATATGTTCATTCTTTGTGCAAGTCAGAGCACTGTTTCTGTTTTCTGACAAAGTCTGATTTAAGTCCACGTTTTAACTTTCTGGTGTGCCTGTAATTCTGTTTCGTATATTTTTCTTTGAAGTTTAGACATCTAAGTGCTTTTCTTTTAGTGACTTAGGAAGTATGACATGGAGAAAATGTTCATGGAAAGCTGATATGGTGGACTGTGGGCAGCACTCCTGCATCTCTTGTGTCTTAACATTTGTTATTGGAAAGAAATTTTTAAAATAATATTTCAAAGGAGAGCCAGCTCCCAAGACACAGGTCCTTTTGCTCGTGCCTGTTTATGTGCTGCTTGTGGATGGGTAGCTTTTAAAAAGGCAGATCCTGAAATGGTCAGGGCTCATGGAGAAGCAGTTTATCAGCTAACAAATAGCGTGGATGGCTTTGACAGGGATTCAAGGTTTGCTCTAGTCCACATCTAGGATATAAAGAAAGCTTTTTTTCGTTTCCCTGGGGAATCTCACTGCTCTGAGTTGCTGAGGCTGATGTGCGGTGGTTGTTTTTTCTGGCTTGGTTTTGTGGGTATGTTTGTTGTTTTGGGGGAGGGATTTCTCTGCTTTTTGGTCTCTCTTGTTTGTGGCGGAGGTGTTTCCTGCTTGGCCCAGGGGTGACCCTGCAGAGCCAAGCAGCAGTACCTGAGAGCTCGAGGGAGCACAACCTTCAGTAAGCAGCACTCCTGGGCCTCGCTGCTTTGATGTTACGTGGCGGCTTTCTTGCCTTCACCTTACATCAGCGTGCAGGCACCTAGAGCTACCAAGAGATGGGCTGGAGCAGAGCTGGGCTAGCGGTGCTCCCTTTTGCCAAATTGTCCTCCCTCTTCCCCACTCAGCTGTTCTTTTGTTTAGTTTCTCAGCAGGGAGGAGGTTGGGGCATCTTCGATGCAGAGAGGTTGCCTGATGTTTTGTGCAACTTTGTGTGGCTTCTCTCAGACCCGTTCCAGTGCAACCTGCACAGAGCTGCCCATGTGAACACTTGTTCTTCAGCGCGGGGAGCAAAGGCACCCATCAGACTCTGCCCTTCTGCAGCTGCGGGGCCCTATCCCTGATCCAGCAGAGCACGCTGGATATCTTTAAATGTTTTGGACATTGAATTTGGGGAAGTTTTTTTCCCTCCTAGACATCACCGTATGGTTGAATGTGGCTCTTGAGCACAGCTGCTGGAGGCCTGGGATCATCACAGGTGTTATGTTTAAAAACAAAAACCTTGCTTTAGCTTTAGGCTGCTCTGCCCTAAGGGCAAATCACTCTCTTGTAAGGCCAGGCAAAGTTTATACTAAGGTTTCCTAAGGAGGTAGCAGAAAGTGTGCCTTTAATCAAGATCCTGGCTTCAGAAGAGCCCTGTTAGGAGATGTTGCCCAGGAATGTACCTGCAGGCTGAAATGGATGCTGCTGGAGGAGTTTCATAACCATTTAGAGCAGAAATAATAAAGCTCTTTGACATAGTTGAAGTTTTCTGGGTACTATTATATTTATTTTAAGCTACAAAACTAAAAGATGAATAAGAGAGGGGTTTTAACTTCAGCTGGGTAATTTGCTGAAAATCACATGAACCCTAGGAGTAGAAGTCCGGTATGAAATCGTCAATTAACTTATGTAAAAGCTTGTCACTTGTGCTAAATGCATGGGGGAAGTTTCACTTAGGACTACATTTTCCAAACCCCCGCTAGATGTAACAAAGTCAACTTAATCTGCAAAATACAAAGTAAAATCCAGCAACATAAGAAATGTAGTCTTCTGTCATGTTATATATTTACAGTTGTTTCTTGAGACCAATGGTGACCAAGCTTTGCTTTCAACTGTTAGTATTCTGTTATTTCGCTTTAATAAATCTTAGTTAAATAGGTTTTCTGAACTAATGTCTTAGTTCAGAAATAGAGGCCAGCCCTTAACTGAGGATCATTTGCTCAGTTTGTTTCAAGAGAGCCCCTTTGAAAGGCATTGGGCTCCATATAGGAGCTGCAAACTGTGCTTAAAGGTTTAAGCATAGAGATCATTTGGAAAAATGAAAATACCCGGCAGCTGGATGTCTTTGAAGTGCCACTTCCACAGCTTTAGAAGGTCTCTTACCTTTTGATGGCTCTACATATGCAGGGCCTTCAATGCTACCACTTTGCCAGCTACTGAAAGTCTGTCTTGTGATTCAGAGATAGGAAAAATGGTACCCCCCCCCCCCCATTTTTCCCTTTCTAAATAAATATCTACTGTTTAGGAGGGCTCAAGATTCTTGTCTGCCTCATGATCCACTTTAAGGAGTAGGGACAGTCTTAAATGTGCTTCAACTTTTCTTTTTGTAAAATATGTTTTAAAGGCAGGTTAAAACAAGCAAACAAAGCAAACCCTCTCTACCTGCTCTAGATGATGCAGAAGGCCCAGTGAGGCTCAGTGTCACAGCTCAGTGTCACAGCTGAGGCAAGAACCTCGTTGTGGGAGCTCCCATGCTGCAGCCTTGTTAGTTCACCCCTGGGTCAGCTGCAGCATATTTGTGGTACAAGCAGGCCATGTATTTTTAACTTTTTCTGGCCAGAGATTTGTCTTGAGGACACGCAACTTGCCATAGGACAGTAGGAGCATGAGGCTGCGTCTCAAAAGCCGCGGTGCGGCAGCCTTGCTGCTGCTGGGGGCTGCGGCGCCGTCAGAGCTGCTCCACGCTCTTGGAGCGCAATGGAGATGTGTTCAGGGTCACGAGGTAAAGAATTCCCATAAAGAAGGGTGAATCTAACCCCACTTTCACCCTGGATGTTACTGGTAGCTGTCTCTGAACAAAATACCGCTTGCTGCAGAAATGCTCAGCCCAGTGAACGTGCGCTCTGTTGAGTGTGATGTGGTTTTCAGTCCGCTCTGATGAAATAATTCTGCAGGTTTCATTCAGCAGGTCAGTGTATGCAGTTAAGATAATATTGGATTATCCATTAATACAAATTAAATTGCACATATCTCTTTGAATAATTAGTCTAGGGCCCTTCTAGAGTAAACTTTTATTCTTGCAGTATACTATAAAGGTGCACAGTTTGTACATGCAATTCGGCATCACTTTTTACTCTGTTTCTGGAGTTGCTGGAGAATGCTTAACAGCAGAGCAACAGAGCTATCTCCAGCTGATGAAGTGAATTCTAAGCAGTCCTAAATAGGAACCACAAAACTTAGCTTTATACGGCTAAGTTTATGCTACAATCTAAAGTTTTTCCTGTGTTCATAGAAGAAATCTTTGAGTGCTCTAGAAATGTCTTTTCCATGCAGAAACATTTAGGAATGAGTTCAAAAAGCATTTAAAAAATAGATGAAAACCGTTAGTGCTCTTTGAAAGCTTTTTTGTAGCATTTTAAAAACAAAGCATTATGCTCTGCCCCTGTAGCAGTTGTTCCTTCCAGCGTGCTGGCAGATCAGGGGAGGCAGCCTGGCAGTGAGAGTGGGCTTCTGTAAGTGAAAAAGACAGCGCGTGTGCGATAAGCTGGAGCCCAAGTGGACCCCTTCTGTCCCGTAATGCTGCTGCCTCGAGAATTAGGTGAGTAGTTTGGAATGAAGCTGGTCTCAAAGTTCCTCCCAAGGGCTGAGTCCCACCGGGATCCCCAGGGAAGCGCTTACCCGCAGAGTGCGAAGGGGGTCTGTGCTGCTCTGCGCTGGCGGCGAGGGCCAGAGCTGCAGCTCCAGCTGCTGCCCTGTTCTCTGAGCGGAGCCTCTGCCCTGTGGACTGGCTAACAATGGGAACTGGTGCTGTAAGTGGCAGCCCTGCTGGGGCTGTGTGCCCAGCTGTGACGAGGGCGAGCAGAGTTGCAGGATGAGAGGTTAGGACATGCCCTGGCCCCGGACAAGGTACCGGGCTGTCATCCTCTATTTTCACTCCGTTAAGCTGAATATTCTTTGTAATCGTCTCTGGCCACTATATCTCTTGTATTGATCCAAGCACAGCAGCAGTTGACTTAGTGGTCAAGTGTATACTAATAACAGAAATCATGACAAATATATGTGTAGGTATAAAGTGAAAGAAATTGAGGGGGGAACACTCCTCTTAATGTTGGTTTGAACATTATGGCTTAAAGGTTTGAAAAATTAGAGCTTTTTTCAGATTGAAGATCCATTATTATTGTTATTTAACATTTGATACAAGTGGAAAGATTAAGGTATATGTATACATATACTTGGCTTTCAATGTGTAGCAAGGCTGGTGACCTTGAGAGCTCCTGCAAGGTGGTCTCTGAATTTTGCCTCTTACTGTGGCCATTTCCTCTCCCTGCTTCAGGAAGGTGGAGTTACTGTCCCTGTGCAGCTCTTCCATGTAAAGGTGCTCCATGTAAAGGTGGGTCTGCAGTAGGCAAAATTTATAATCCTTGCCTCTCCCGCTTCAGTGACTTGCATTTTATCTTAAAATTTAGCAGCTCTATAGAGAACCACTGAACTTCTTTATAAGATGCATTTACTAAAGCACCAGTATTTGCTCAGGGTGCAGTTCAAAATCAACTCCTTCAGGGAAGTCTCTTAGTCTGTTTTTTTCAAAACATTTTCAAGTTGTGCACTTAAGAAGTATTTCCTTTATGACCCAGCAGAATGCAGTCCTGCAGAGGAGAGCTGGCTGACTCGTTCAGCTGATCAGCTACACTGTCTCACACGGGGCCGCATGAGCTCCCCAGGAGCCTTTCTGTGGTCTCCTGTACGTTCATTGTCACCGTTACCCCGGACAGACGAAGCCCTGGTGTGGCTGGGAGCAGCTGCAGAGCTTCTCTGATGGAGCAGCGTGTGACAGCAGCTGGGAGGATGGAAGCTATTCATCTACAGGCAAGAAATATATCTAAGTTGAGTCTGAAGCTCAGGGTAGGTATTTTCATATATGCATGGAGAAAGGTTCTTCTCTGCTTGTCTGTCCAAGAGACAGAGGCAAACATGGGTTTCATCAGCAGGAGGATGGGGGACTGACTCTGCTCTTGCCTGCTACCAGCTAGCCAGGTTCCTAATTTAGCAGTTGCCTCAACTCATGGTTTGGGAGCTGCTTGGTAACTATTCTTTATCTCCTCTAAGAGGGTTTGTTTAATGAGGCTTAAGTAAATTCAGCTTCAACATGTAATGGAAACATCAGTACTCTTCTCTTTGCTCAAAACTGATTGTTTACATGGTAGCGATGTGCATTTTGTTTACATGGAAGGTTTCCATGGCTATTACCGCTCAGATTATTCACATCTTTTTTACAGTTGATATGGAAAGAAATAATAGCTGCTTCTCATATAGAGATCGGATGGAGTGTTTTATCCTGAGACTTCGGTGTGTGAGCACAAAGCAGTGGTAAGAACAGAGGAGCCAAAATAATGACCCCTTAATAGCAGCTCTGACTCAGAGGAGCAGAGGTCTGAAAAGCTTGTCCTTGCTTCTCAGTTCCTGTGTCCTCTTGTTAGTGGTCAAACTAGGCTATCAATATTTGGTGCTTTCAGGTGTCCAGAGGTAATTACATTTAAGGAGTTTTATTTATTTAAGTCTCGGGAAGACTTCTCTGTATTTGAGTAATTTTTCCACTACTTGCCTGAGACTCATCAGGCTGACAGAGTTGTGCTCTCTTTATTTCCCTTCGTAATTTATTTTCTCTATTTTTGTCTTTTCCCACCAGTTTCAATTAATTTTTCTCTTGGCTACAGGAAACTGAAGAGCTTTTAGTGGAAAATCTCAAAGTCAAAACAGCATTTAATCAAAACACTTAACTGTAGAATCTAGTTTCCCTAATTTTATTTATTTGTCTAGATGTATGATATAGGAGTTTAAGTGATGGTAATTAATAGTAAAAACAAACGTTCACAGGGAGAAGTCAGCTGGATCCCACAACTCTTGTCTTAGGTTAATAGTATTTCATTAATTTCACTTGAAACCCTATGTGACAGCATAATAATGATATAATAAGACCTAGCAAGGTGGCATAAAATTATCTGCCAGTACAGCCTCCACGACAAGGTCGCACAGAGTACAAGTAGTCTTCAAAATAATGTGTCTAGAACAAAGTGTTCCATCTAGGGGAAAAAAATAAAACAAGTCTCACGTTTTAATTTTTGACACTATTTCTAGCAGCTGCAAAGCAGCTCACCGAAATGATCTCTCTACAGCACTTTAAAAAGCCACTGATGCTAATTTAGAGCTGCCTTTTGTTTATGCGGGGCTGGATTGTAACCCAGCTTTGTGGCTGTGAAGCCGGGAAGTACAAATGCAGCGAGCAGTCGGTCGGGCGCCTGTTGCACTGGGTGTCACAGCCGTGACCTTGCTGGCACTGAGCCCCATGCCCGGCCTCTGTGTCCCGACCTCCCGCGCGGAGCCTCGGCTCCTTCTGGGCTGCTCCTCAGAGGAGCTTCAGGCCTTGCGGGTTCCTGTGTTAGTGCCCTTGCCAGCAGCTGCTTCTGTGCAGTGCGAGGCCAGCTAATCCAAACGTTAAGAGAACTCCTGATGTGAAGAGTGTGCTTTTATTCATCCTCTTGTGCAGAAAATAAGAAGATCCCTCCTACAACTTCATAACCATCAAATGTGTTTGGCAAGGCAGTTGGTGAAGCCATAAGGACATTTGACTTGCCCTTCGTTTATGTTTGGACTAGTGCGGTGAGCTGGTTTGTGTGCCGAGCGTGGGCCTGGGAGGGAGCTGTAGGTGACCTCGGGGAGGCCGGCGGGGCAGAAACCGGCCCCTCAGCCCCCCTGGGCTCCTCCGCACGGCTCCAGGCCAGCGCTGCGAAGCCGCTGGGGCCTACGGGAGCATGGCCTGTGCCTTGCTCTCATCGGCTTCCTTGCCTCCTGAATGAGAGCTGGCTTTACTTCCTCCACCGTCGGGGTTCAGCAGCTCTGCATTTTATTTTACGTTCCTGAGAGCCTAGGAAGTGCTCTAGAGCATTGCAATTGTCAGCCATTAAAAAGAAGAAAAAAATCTGTTGCTGTTTTGTGACACAGATGTGCACTGTTAAATTATGTTGCCGTTGTTTATTTCCCTAGCGTGATGCAGTCGTTCTGTTTCCACTGTCCGATCCATTTTCATGTGATCATATACATGGCCTGTGGAAAAAACACCCATAAAGGTACAAGTGAACATGTGAATCTTTACTGACTAGTAAAAAGTAATTGCTCCTTTCCTTGATTTTTTTCCTTTTTCTCTTGGCCTTGAGCTTGATCCTGTACTTCACCCAGAAGCTGTTGTAATACAATTGGTGCAATTCCTTAACACTCAAAGATATTTGGTAAACTGAGAAGACCTGTCTTCATGTGAACAGTTAAGAGTTCAGGGTGGTTGATGAATCTTTTTTTAAGCCTTGCATCAGAATGGTGAGTGTCTCCTGTCATTTACCTTAGTTCTCTTTCCGGAGCTGTAAGTGACAGTGATTTTGTGCAAGGATGGAAAATATTAAATGATAGGCACTAGTGCAGCTACTAGTGGTACTGTCTATATCAAAAGTGTGATTTTTACATGAAATGGGATTTGAGATATCTTGATTGTTACTGTAACTTAGTTCTACAAATGGCTATTCTAACTAAAAACTTGGGGTATATCTTGTCTTTTTAATAACTTGTAAATATTGCTGATTGCCTACCGTGTGCCATATAAAACTGGAATAATTTGATTGCAAATGTTTTACCCACGTGCCTCCCCCAAAGAAACAACAACTGTGCAAACAGGTACTAGGAAGAACCAACCCCTTGGAAGGAGGGAGAATCATGTTTCTCTTAAGCATCACAGAATAGTCAACTGATTTCTTTGGGTTTAATTTTGTTCTTATCTTTTTTGGCTAATTTCATATTCAGGTTTTACTTGTCTCATTCTTATCAATACAGATTTCCTATATAACTAGAAAAGGGTGGTGGTGTAGATGGTGCTGTGGAGAATCTGTGTATTTCTGCTCATGTTCTCTGTACTTTAATTGGGATTATGCTGGCCTTCCCAATTCTGAGTATTGTATTTGAGGATCTTATCTGGTGTGCTTCTTGCATACAAATTGTGCTTTAACAAGCAGCCAGATTTTCATATTCTGTATTTGTTAATGAAGGCTTATTTAAAACATTTAATCCCAGTGCACTTTAAACGAGATTTGGATCCATATGCTGAGGATATGGGATTTCTTCTCCAGTGGATTCTGAGTCTTGTCTGAAAATGGGAAATGCAAGAAACAAGCCCAAGATGTCCTCTATGTGGCTGTCGGGGTGTGTTATTTTGTCTGTCTTAGGATAACCTTGGACTCCTGTGATTTCGGGCTGCTGCTTCAAAGGAAATGAGCCACTGTGCGGGGCCCGCTTGAGGAGCGCTCAGCACAGCGAGCACCTTGGGCCTCTGCCTAGTGTCCCATTGGCAGCCGAGCGCGTTTAGTGACGGAGGGTGAGCCTGGTTGTGATGGATCAGAGCAAAGTTTATTTTGCCCAGTGTCTTATTTGCACCAGTGGCCACAAGTTAGGTGTGCAGAGGAAGAGGAAGAGGAGAAGCAAATAAGGTGTTTCCAGCCTTCAGCTGCTTTTGCTTCTGGGGACTTCCTGAGCTGGCTTTGGTTTCTGTCTCATTATTAACCCCGATTGCAGTTTCCCATAAACATCATTCTCTCGTTCAATGAGTGCCAAAGGTTCTCTGCCTACTGCATGCCCTTTTATTTTGCATCTAGTTTTTAGGTTATCTCAGTTGTTCCAGCCTTTTCATGTACTTGTTGACCAGTCCAAGGAACTTAGGCCTGTAGAGCAGAATTTTCCTTTCCATTTCCTGTGCTGACTCTTTTCACCATGGTCGTATTTATTCAGGTAGCCACCACTAGTTCTAACCTGTAGCACAGTTCCTGCTAGTTTTCTTGCTACAGATATTAGGCTTGTAATTTTCCTGATCCTCTCCTGGCCCCTCTATTTATAATTAGTATCAGAACTCCCACCTTCTTGCCAAGGTTAACACCAAGGTTATTTTAAGCAAGTGGTTTCCTACTTAGCAAATCAGCCTTCCTATTTCGGAGGTCTCCTGGTTGCTTGTATGGATACCTTTTAGTGCTGGTGACTTGTTTGTTCTGCCCATTTACTCTGCACCTGATCCTGCAGGCACCTCAGTTTCACACAGGTCTCTCCAGTTTCTTTCAGAATGAGCCCTAACACAGAGAAATTGGCCAGCTTCCCTGTGGCAGCCCTGTCCTCTGTGTGCTCCTTTGTGCCCTTGTCATCGATTGGTCTTAATGAGACGCCGGTGCTTCTGATGAAGAAGGATTTAGTATCAGCTTTGAGTCCTTTGCTTAGTCACTTTGCAGAGTTTTTGCCCGTCTCACTATACTTTTGTATTTAGTGTGTTAAAAATGACAATAGTTCTTTTCTTTCATCTGGACAGAGTTTCAGCCTGGGTCGGGCCGCTCCTGGCAAGCCCTGTGCAGCTCCCTGGGCGTCCTGCTGCCGCCCTGCAGCCCCCTCGTGGGGCAGGGCTGGTGATCCCAGCGCGCTCTCCGTCCGTGCTCCTCGCTGCTGCCTCTCGGCATGAGAATCATGTTAACCTTCTTGTTCACTGCTTTCCAGTAAGTTTCCACATTTCTATGCAATTTCACTTCTGGAAGTTGAGTGTGACTCATAGACTCTTGTTGTTTTTATTGTTCTTGCCTCTGATTTGCTACGCGGTTTGTTCTCCTTGCTGTATGTTTTTCTCATGCTGATGCTACACTTGCTTACTATCTTCCTTGCCCCACATTTCTGGTAGGTTTAGTTGCTCAGTGCCTTCATTCAGTGCTAGGCATTCCAGTTCATCAGTCACATAAATGCTGCAGTTTAGGATGCCTGAAAAATTGGATAATGAGTTAAATTTCTCTGTGCATTTGCTGTTCGCTGCTCCGGTGTGTTTGTAAGGTTGTACTGCTCCTGAATCAATGGAGAAGTCGAACCTGTGCATGCCCATGACTCCAAAATACTTGCTGCTCCAGCTGTCTTTCTCTCCAAGCCTCCTTTCTCCCCTCTCTACACACCAGATTTAAAAAATGTATATGTGTTTTTGGACCCCTTAAAATTTTGAGAGTACTGTGTTGCCTTGTAACTGATCTGTTGAAATAGGAGACCTTTGGCCAGTCCCAAGGTCTTTCAAGTCTCGTTCCAAATTCCACAGACACGTTAAGCATACTGGCAATTACTGTTAATGTGTAGCTTGTGGCACTGAGTGCAGTTTGTCTGGGACGAGAAGGCAGACGTGGGAATTTACCTGCCCTTTTTTAAGTTTGTTCCTTCCCAGCCTGCCCCTTTTCCCCTAGAGATGGATTATAGTATCCATTTTCAAAAGGGGAAAAGAGCTTGTTGAATGGTGGGTAGTAATTTAGCAAAATCTCAAATACACTGTTGTATCTGCTAGCCTTTAATTCCATTAAGGAATGTATATAGGAAATCCCTTATATGCTAATCTAGTTTCTGCAGTGCTTCATATCTTAGTGCACATGCATTTTAAATTATAACATGTAATGGTACTTGCCATGCGTAAAATTCCAAACATCAAGTGTGTAGGTGCTACTAGCTATTTGCAGAAAGGTTTGTGAAGTTGATTCCTTTTAGTATTATCAATGCTACTATTTTAATGGTATATCTTGCAAATATATTTCCATTTTAAAGTTTAACTGTTGTCTTTTAGTTCTTTATAACTGAATGTGAAGTCACTTTGTATCAAGAGATTTAGGTTATGGGTAGTAGTAATGGAACTGTCTTTTTTCAATTTAGCAAAATACCATTAAGAATTAATTTATAGCCTGGCTACGTTACTGAATCACAGAGGTATGTAGGAATGTTATGCTCTGGATATCCTTCCCACCAAAGTTCTAAAGATAATTTTTAAAGTACAGACACTTTCTTCCTTCACTGCACTGTAACTTGTATATATAAATATGATTTAGGGAGCATGTTTTTACTGGAGGTGCTGAGATAGCAAAATGTACAATTACAGCAGTGTGAAGCAGGGCGTACGGGATGGGCTTTGGCTTTGCATAAGCAGCAAATGGAACAAAGGCTGATTATTTTAAAGGAAAATAACCTCCAGGCCTGCAGGGATGAATAAGGAATGCCCTGCAGCCTGTCCAAGTATTGCTGAGTCTCTCTGTGCTGGGGGGCACGCCCATCCTTCCAGTGGCAACAGGAGCTGGTGTCGGTGCCTGTGAAAGGAGAAGATTGGTCATTGGCCACTGTTCCGCAGTGGCGGGCTCAAGTCGGGTAATTCCTGCCAGCTGGTAATTCCTGCCTGCTGGAGGTGCCTTTGTGCATGACCCTCAAGGGGCTTGGTCCTGGTGATGCGGCCGAGGAGCACGGTGTGAGCTAGGAGCGGTGAGTCTGATCACTCATCTTTGCCATCAGCTAGAAAAGCAAACGGTACTTGCACTGAAAGGACTCTGAAGGGTCCCATTCAGAGCACAATAGGGATATGTATAAATGGAAAAGGGACAAAATCCTGAAGGTGGAAAATTTGGAAGGCATCTGAAAAAAAAAGCTATGAAAAAATAAATGGAGAAATAAGTGCTTTTATTATTTATTTACTGCAAGCTGCAATGTTGAGGGTAAAGAAAAAGGAAATGCTACAGAGGTGCTGTGTTCAGCTCCTTCCAGTTACTCATTTAACGATATAAAATCAAAATCAGAAGCCCTTTGAGAGTCCTAGCAGGAAGCGCTGAAGTTGAGGGCAGCGAGGCGGGCCCGGTGCCCTCTTCCTTTGCATCACGCTCTAGTGCTGGAGACGGGGCCCTTCTGTCTTCACGTTCACTCTCATGTGTAAAATTATATTTCTCTTCTGCCAAGGAGAAAATGTTCCTAGGAGTATTTTGTCCCTGCTAAAGGAGAAATCCATAATCTCTAAATCTGATTTATGCTTCACCTGCTGCATGAGTTTTGTAATTTTGTGAGCGTACAGTGTTTTGAGGTGGTAGTGGTGGTGGTTTGCCTGGGCACGTGAGCAGCTCTCTGGGTGTCAGGCGGTGCCATGTGCTATATTTAACTGAAGGGCCTTTCACTAATGGTAGGATTTCAGCCTAGTACCAAATTGGCTCCCGAAGCTTGCGAAACGAGGCTGATTTATGCTCCAGACCTGGCCCCTTGTTGCCCTTTTAAATCCCGGTTGCTGTGGATTGTGTTCCAGACGTTAATTTATCAACGTGGGGATTCACAGGGTTGTGGTGCTACGGCCAAGCTAAGAGAGTCGCCTGAAGACGGCTCCATTCATCTTGTGGCCACATGTAAATATTCTGCGTTCCTCGAGCTTTGGTTAAATGACTCTATTACCTCATTAATCATTTTGAGTGGATTTCCGGGCAGTTCTAGTCGTCGAGAGTAGGCAGACGTTCACCATGTCTGATCAATACGTGAGTTATTGACAAGTTCAGTGCTTATAAAGCGCAGAAGTAGCGTTGCTGTGTGCCGCTTTGCCTGCCAGCTCTCACGATGGAGGCCGCGGGGGAGCGGGCGGCTGCGCGCCCGGGCTGCCCACAGCGCCCGCGGGGCTCCCCGCGGCGGCGCCTGCCGCTCTTGCAGCTCTTCTCTGCCCCCGCACTTGCCTTGCTGCTCTTTGTGGTCTTTTCTTTCCAAGGAAATAAGCCCCATCATGGATTAGCAGTCTTCCTGTGACTTCATTGTTAACCAAGTTAAGTGCGTTTGCTTTATATCTCATTTTACCCAGGTGAGATGTGCTGTTCCACACCGTGCTGTGTGGCTGGTTTTCATCAGATGGCTTTTCATGCGGGTCTCATCTCTCCTAGCACTCCTTTAAGGAAACATGAACCATCAAAATGTCCAAGCCAATCCCCAAAAAAGGCTAATGAAATTTTTCTCATAAAAATGCACGGATAGAAGAAATAATAGTCCTAAAATAAATCACCAGTCAGAAGCCATTAATATCCTCAAAAGTAAAGAACATTTGTATTGACAAAGTTAAGAGCGTGCTGGAGTCAAGTTTGAGTAAATGGATATGTAATTGGCATAGACAAAACCCCTGGAAACCCTGGAAAACGTCTGAGAAAACTGACAATGTGCCCTAGCTCCTGTTCTCCAACAGATCTTTGTAATGTTTCTGCCAGTGATATTTTTCTACCACAGAGGTAATTCTATTGAAAAGGCAGTTATTTGCAACAACAGTTCTTGGTTACCCTAATGGATATTCAGTGTAGCCTTTCCAAGTATACGGCATATGCTGTGTTAGACTGAAGAGGTGCTTCCTGTGAAGTTTGTCCTTACTATTAGGGAAAGTCCATGATTGTTGAATGCAGCAAAGATGCTCTAGGGGCCCTGCCAAGACCTTTGTTAAGTGCACCCGAAGTAAAAAAGGAGGGATGGTGTTTGCAGGCGCCCTCGCACAGCCACCTTCCCTTCCTTCCTTCTTCATTCCTTCTCTGACATCAGGCTGTTCTGGAATGGGACTTTTTTTGAGTCCGAGGTGACTCTGCTTGTTGGGCTGCTCCAGTGCAGTTGCTTCTCTCCAGCTTTTCCATATCGGGCCCAGATCATCTGACCTGGCCTTGCTGTATTGGTGGAGATGCCTGCCTTCTCTTGCCTGTCCCGCTACTGCTGAAGGATGTGAATTTTACTTTTAGTCCCTAGCGTAGAGATTAATTAAATTTGGAGCTGAGCAGTTTCTTTTCCATTATTTTGTTTGCTCATTTTCAACGTATCTGTTCTGGGTCTTGCTACCTGAAAAAGGTACCTGCAGTAAGCGGGAGTAAGTGGGTTCCCAGGGCTTGTTGCCTGCAGTTTGGGAACAGGACAGTTTGGGCAGGCCACTTTCTGTCTGACATTTTTATGGATAGATTTCAGGTTTATTGAGTGCCTTTTTTTGCCACATGCTTGTGATTTGACATTTAAAGACCATATTGTGCGAGTTAGAGAATTGATAGGGAAGAGCTATGTAGTAGAAAAATTATTTTATTCATGGTAGTAATTCCCTAATTTAAGTTCACTCCTGTTTTTCCATGACTAGATACATAGTATTTTAGTTGTACCCACATCTTTCCAGTCATAATCCCTACAAGAAAACATTTTAGAGAGGTAAAAATAGGGGAGCAGAAAATGTTGAGTACATCTACCTTCCTTTTCCACAGTACGAAGAAGTATTTCTGTAGCAGAAATCGTGGTTGAAGCCAGTATTCAGGCTTGTTCTTCTTCTTGCTGTAGCTTTCTACAGTTTTTATTATTTAAACATAAATAGAGATGCCTTATGACAAGAGTGCTTTTTATAAATATGGCAGAAGTGCATGGTTCTGCATTTGAAATTACAGTAGCCTTCAGCAATTGTCTGCATGGTTCTGCTAACGAAACACTCTGAAGTGGTAGCTGGGTATGGTCAGCTGTGCAGGAAAACTACTGTGTATTTTCACTCATCTTTAACTTTACAATAAAGGAGCAGCAATAAATCAAATATTTAATTTCAACATAGAAAACCAGATGAAAAAGCAACCATTAATAGCTGATGTTATCGTGTCAGGTGGTTTTGTCATTAAGAGGATGCGGGCACCGCAGCACTGAGCAGCGTCGCCTCTGCTCGGTGTCCTGGTTGCCAGCAGCCCTGCTGCCTTCTCGGAGCTCGTGAGCCGGGCTGGTGGCCAAGCCCTGAGCTCCCGGTGGGCCCTGTGCCTGCAGCTGTAAGTGGCTCAGCACTTGATGCTCTGCAGAGTAAGCCATGGGGCTCATGGGTTTCCTTGTCCGCTGCCAGCCTCTTCCCTGTGTGCTCAGTGAGTCAAGGATTGCTTTATGTTTGTTCATGCTCTCTTTATTTCCAGTCCAGAAATGACTTTTGTATTTAGGACTAGCAGCTATTATGACATTTCTATCCCACTTTTCCCTCTCCGCATTTCACATTTCATCTTCAGTTAAATTTGAGCAGACTTTAGGTTTGGCAATATCAGTTGGTAATTGAGCAGTAAATAAAAGTTGGAAAATGCTTATAAACTTAAGTAGTTACTGAGCAAAATTGGTCCTGTTGCTGCCAAACCTCATATATGGAAGGCAGGGAGAAGCAGCAGCAGCTTGGGGAGGAGGAGGAGTAGCTAAAACAGTGATGCTGGGCTCAAGCAGAAGGCATTGGCCTGAAAGTTTATGAGCACGGAAGGATTTGCTGCCTCATATGTTATTAATTAAGTGGAACCATCCCTTTTCAGGTATTTTAAATATATCTTGGTTTTGCATTCTTTAATGGGCTTGTTAGTTTTTGGTTACCGTGGGCAGCTCGATATTAGTCATCTGGCATATATAACTTCGTAGTAATGACACTTTAACCACTCTGGAAGGACACATTAGAATGAAATATTCTGATATTAACTTTGAGACCCAGAATAACATATGTTCATAACAGTTTAATTTTACTTATATAAAAGCAAAACTCTTAACATAGAGTTATAACATCACTGGCATAACAGTGCTTCTTAAGACCAGATTGCATGAAAGAGCAATTGAAAATGGGGCTGTGTAATAGCTGTTTGTTGCTGCCAGTAAAGACTTGGGGGAGGACTGGCTGCCTCCAGGGAAGGCCCTGGGCTGCTGCTAGCACTGGGACGCGCACGAGGACGAGCGTCCTTGCCGAGCTCTCCTGCAGGCTCCGCAGGGCTCTGTGTCCGCAGGGAAGGGAGCAAGGGCACGTGCACTCCCTGCTGCTGCTGCTCCCGCTTCGTGCTCAGCACCGCTGCAAAGGAGAAGGGGCCAGGCCAGGAGCCCTTATCTCAGGAAGCCCCGGGAGTACTCTGCATGTCTGTATATAGTTACGTTTGTATGTGTAGATGTTCTTACTGTGATCTGGACGGTGAATCAGTATAGCCACAGCCATAAGCAGACTAGCAAGTTGAACTAAGGATCTAAAAGAGAAGTACGTCTGTATATAAAGAAGAAAAAAAAAAATTACAGAAACAGATATTCTTAGACATGGCAGATGAGCAGGTAGAGAACAGCAAGGGCAAGCAGTGAAGAGGAGGGAGGGAGAGCTCAGCAGGGTCCCGCTCAATGCAGTGGCCGTATGACCCAGCGGTCGCATCTGATGCCGCTTCCATGGTGGCGAGCAGCTGTGATTCCGTCTCTGAAGGTGCCTCTTCGCTACAAAAGCTCTACTGCAGCCTTAATTACTCCTCTCAGGCCTTCTGAACTGGCTGAAGTCTAAAGTGGAAGAACGACTTGCAGAGGATGCACTATTTTCATGTCTAGATGAAGCAAAGGACAGACCTTCTGCTGGAGGAGACGGCCCAGGAAACACATGTGGAGCATCAAAGGGAGGACAGACACAGCAGTCCCCCAGGCTGCAGTGAGCAGCAGGACGTGCTGCAAAAGGACAGTGTGAGCAAAGAGTCATAGTAGATACCGAAGCTCTCTAAGCAAGAGTAAAATAAACAACAAGACAAGAAAACAATCTTCTGTGGTGTCATTTTTAGCGAGTTAGGAGCCGAGACAATGCCTTCTCCTGTCTTTATCAGAAGCCCTTAAGCTGTAATGTTGTGGCACAGGGCCTCTAAATAAGCTTTGTTATTTCTGCTTTGCAAGTTATGTCAACTTGACAGAGCAAAACTAGTAAAAGGAGGGACAAGCCTGCAATTTTCTATCAATTAGGAATCTTCAAAGGGGGGAAGAAGGCAAGGCAACAGCGATGAGAAATGTTTGAAGAAGCAGCTTACAGCAAAGAGATCTGAATGATTTCATTCATGACTGCAAGATCCCAAAACAAGACAGAAAATATTGACAAAAATTGCCTTGGCAAAACTTGACTGGATGTGGAAACTTCCTGGGTGTCTGGTGTCTTCAACAGCTCCTTATGGACTAGAGTCAAGTGGAAATCCCAGACTACAGAGTTCAAGCCCTGAAGTTTGAAATGTCTTCAAAGGATTTTGCAAATACTGTTCTGACAGCTGAAAACTAACAATTGCATTGGAAATAAATGTAATGATACAGTCTTGTGGGCCTCTACTGACAGCAGTAAAAAAAATGGAAACTGGAGTGACTTTGCCATGTGCTCAGAGCAATAGGCCAGGCAGACACTCATCTACAGGGAGCAATCAAAGGGGAAAAGGTGTCCCAGGGGTAATAAAGCAAAATAACATCATTGAATGGAAGGGGAAATTGCAAGCTGAAGACCACTGAGTAGTTATAAATCACAGTCAATGCTTTCAAGTGATGCCATAAGACATAAGGAATGGGAGGATGAAGAAAGGTAGGTCTCAAAAATTCACTGCTTTAACCTCTTCAAGAGACTGTTTACTGAGCATGCAATAAACCTGAATAATAGATCAGCTGCTCCAATTTCATTTGTCTTGTGTGAAAACAGCATAAGTAAAATGTGAATTCAAAGAAAAAGAAGAGGAGCTCACTGAACTTGACATGCCAGAGGAATCATACAAGAAACTAATTCTTCTGTAAAGTGTAAGGATAAGAAAGGCTTGAGATTTGTTTGGACTCTCCCCCCTGTACCACCACTTGCTCCTGTGCTTGTGGTGCTGGGCTTGATTAGACTGTGGTGAAACCCGTGCAGGACTAGGAGGCTTTGGTTTTGTCTCCATTCCTGATCTTGGGGTAGGGAATGCATAGGGATAATGCTGGCAGCTCCCCCAGAACTCATGGGCTGCCTTTGAGGGGATGCAGGGCTGCATTTCTTTCTGCTGGAAAGTGAGGAAAGGCAGAGGAAGTTCATCACTTATTGCATCAAATGGTAAAACAGAGTTTAGTTGAGGGATAAATATATTAAATGTTTTGGGGTTGTTTTTCTGTAGCTGGACCAGTACCAGAAGGCTTCTGAAATTCCCCTACCTTTCTGCGGGGGAGAACGGGAGGGGAACAGAAGCATTTCTGAACTGCTGCAACCCAGTGTTTTCAAATAAATATTTCTCCAGGACCTGTTAGTTGCTGGTGGAAGTGATGCTGGGTCCAGGCCCCCATCCTTGCCCGAGCACCTGGAAGCCCTGAGGCGCGCGGTGTCTGGCGTGAGGAGCCTGGCAGGTGCCTGCCCGGCTGCTCGCGCTGCCGCTGCCAGGAACCAGGGGCGTTCAATATGCTTTGGCATTGGGCAGTGTTTGCAAAACACAGGGCGTTTCCGAGGAAAGCTTTCAACCTTGGAAAAAGGGCTTGCCCCAGACTGGCCGGGAGAGCGGGGTGGTGCTGTGCCGGACATGCTGGCGGGCGCCGCTTTGTCCCTTGGAGAACGGGGGTTTGGCTCCCTCGTCTTTGTCCTGCAAGGGGAACTGCAGGTAGCTGGTAATGAGCTCCGAATGCTAATGAACCTCGTTACTGTACCAAAATGACAATAACGGGCATTTTAGCTGCAGTAAATAGTGGAAAAGAATGGGGGAAAAAAAAGTTGGAAATGCATAAAACTGTCACTTTGACAGAGCTGGTTTATGACAGTAGCTGGGTATAATTGAAAACTGTTTTTTTTCTTTAACTGCTGCCTTTCAGAGGTTATATTTTCTGGTCAGAAATATGCTAGCATGCTATAAAGTTAAATAGAAGAATGAGTATAAAAGCAATTATGACAAGTGTGGTTTACCCAGTAGCAGCCCAAATGGTTAGGAGCCACAAGGGCATCTTTGGCTTAGAAAATCGGCGTTATGAAATGTTTAGTCTTTCGCTCAGAGTACGGTCCAACAGAAGACGCCCTTGAGAAACCTGGCCTCCAGTTCTGGCTCTGCCTGTGGTCTGCTCATTGTGTCTGGTTCCTGCCTCTGTCGAAGGCGAACAAGGATTCTCATTTCTTGTGACATTATATAGTCTTAGACTCTTATATTAAAAAATATCAAATCTCTTAATGCAGTATAGCTGTTGTTAAAGTACACTTATTTTATCAGGTTCTGCCATAGTATCATTTAGCTCTTTGGAAATGAGTGCCTGGTCTCAGCCCCTGCTGGCTGGTTGGATGCTTCCACTGGAGAAGGCTTCGAGCAGGGAGCCGCAGGGGAGCCCGGCCACGCGCAGCCCCTGTTGCCACAAAGCTGCTGGGGAAGACGGAAGGAACAGGGGGGCTGCACAGCCTGGTAGGAGTCCTGTTAACCCCACCTGGTAGCCTGCAGAAATAAGCCTGGTAACTCGCTATGCACGTGCTCTCTCCTGCCTGCTTCTGGAAGCAGCATTTTTATTCTGTGCAGGCTTTCTGCACAAGAGAAGTTATGGAGATAATTTTTGTTCATTAGCCTCAACTTTGTAGTTCACGCGTGCATAACTGAGCCCGAATCTCCTGTATCTTTTCTCATTTGAAATCTCTTTCAAGTTCTCGTAAATTTGCTTTTTAACTTAAATTCAGCATGCATGTGAGTCTGGCCATGACCTAAATGTTATGCAAGAATTTTGGCATCTGCTTTAGATGAATAGAGCATGGAATTCTTGATATTTCATCATTGGTTGTAAAGGTGATGTGAGCAATGAAGTTTAAGAATTTTTCACAAAACCTATTCAGGGATATGAACCCCTTGAAAGTCCAAGCCAGGAAAGGCGAATGAAAATAAAATGTAAAATCACCAGTGCAACCTTAAATCTTCCCATTATCCATATCAATAAGATTGTATCAGAAATTGCAGCGGTGCTGTTCTCTCCATTACATTTGTGATTTTGTCAGCATTTCTGTAATAAATTTGTATTTCTTGAGCTTTAACTGCCTGCTATAAAAATTCCCATAGAGCTAGAACTTGTTGCACATGCGTACTGCACGTTTATTAAATCCGAAATAAAACTCTTTGCAGCTCTCTTAAAGGTTTTATGGAGGAAAGAACCAAGATGACTTGGTGCTCGATGCCAATCAGCTGAGCTATCGGGCATCCTCAGCTTCCTCAGTGAGGGAGGGACTGCTGCCTCCAGAGGAACTGATTAAAAGCACAAGGTGTTTGGGGAGAGAAGACTTTTTGTTGATGTAGCCTTCGTGATAACAGATGGAAAAGATGTGCCTCTACCTCTTGTGCATGGAAGTGTGTGGAAAAAATGGCAGATGATGTTTATTTACCCATTTGGAATTGATTTCCTCAAGAGTATGTAGGGAGGTGCCGGATTGACACAAGGAGTTTTGCCAAGCTAGTGTGCTGGATGGAGGGCTGCCTTGGGTGGGGGTGGTCACCGTGTCCTGTCTGCAGTTGGGCCCATTGTAGCAGAGTGCAGAATTGTAGAAAAGTGGGTATTTCTATTTTGCAGAAAATTTGGATGTTTCAGCATTTCTTTCTTCTAAATACTAGCAGATAATTAAAATAGATAAATGCCTAATTTTTGAAAAATCCAAGTAATGGCTTTTTTGGCTTTGCTTTAGGCTAAAGTAGCTCAGATTTAGCCAAGCTGGATGCTCAGGGAGTCGCTGCTTGGGGGACCTGGAGCGGACTGCTGCTTCCCACCGAGCCCATGCCCTGCGAGCAGGCTCGTGGCTCGCCGGGGCAGAACGTGGTGGTAACTTGTGCTAGGCAGGAACAGCCCGGCTGGAGCCAAGCTGCAGCACGGGAGAGGGAAAGCCCTGCAGTTTGCTCACAGGCTCAAGCTCCAGGTGAAATAGGAGCATAAGAGTGTCCCGATCTGCCCAACGCCGAATCTCTTCATGTTATCCCAGTGTTAATCCAATCGGTCTTTTTCTCCTTGCTATGTAAAACAAGCGTTTGTATTCCATTAAAAATACACATTAACACAGCTAACATGTTCCTAAAACTACATTTTCCATCTAGCAGTCAACTTTGTAGTTACACCAAAATTAAATAACTGCAGTCTTGGTCGAGGATTGCTTTTCTCTTGCCTCCTCTCCACCTCTAGCTCATTCTCCAAATGTTTGAGACTTAGCTCCAAATGTATGAAGATAATTTAATTACCAGCAAAGCTTTGTTGTGTCCAAGAAAATCCAGTGTAATTTTATTAAGGGTAAAACTGGGAAGGGATAAAGATCAGGACCATCACTTTTAGTTCTGTAGCAGCCCCTCCAGTGTCTCATTTTCCTCTTTGTAAATGATCCATTGCTGGTAATTGCCTGGGAAGGAGAAATGACTCCTCTGTTCCCAGATTTCCCGCTTGCAACCTCACGTTGCCTCTGTTTTGGATTAAGACTGTCCCCGGCCAAGTCAGTAAGATGTCCCCTTGCCCTCACTGTGTCCGCGTGGAGAAAAGGGCGGCTTGGCCGTGGGGCCCTTGGCTCCTGTGCAGATCTGAGATGGCAGGTGGAGAGTGGCATCGGGATAAGTCTGTTCTCTGGAGGGGGCAAGATCTAAGGTGTCCATTAAAGCTTGAAGAGCTCCAGCTGGCCTCCTGGAATAGGCAGGCAAATGGGATCTGGGCTGTTGAATATCTGTTTTTTTGTTGAATAGGGCAGACCGAATGGATTGATGCCATTTTGGACATAGAGTGATTCCTCCCCACACACCCATACATACAATTACTGTTCTGTTACTGTTCTGTAGCTACAGAAACTCCGTCCTCTTTATGCTCAAGAGTGGGCATTATTTTTTTCTTTAACAGAGGTTGAAATGAATAGGAACAACGCCTTATAGTTAAGAAAGGTCCTCATGTCACTTTAGATTTTTGAGAAACCAGCTTGTCATTTCTGTCTGCTTTACTCGTGGCCCTTCCAGCCCTGGCAGGGCATCTGTGTGTGCTGCTGCTTGAGCTCTGATGTGTCCCACAGCAACGTGGCACACAGAGAGATGCCTGCCGAGCTCCTCCGCCGCCTTCCTGAATAATAGAGCAGCGCTGCAGCCGTGCGCTTTGCTCTAGAGAGGCCGTGTGCTTTGTAGGCTGCTGGCATGAACAGGCTTTGGCAGCTGCTGCACCCTTGCCCCTTTAATCCCTTGCAAAATCAACATGTTGCATTTTGTGCTAGCTGGCATCCAAACATCCCCTCTGTCTGTCTTTTCAGTAGGAGAGAAGCAGGGTGTATCGAGGCTCTTGGCTAGAGGTAGGCCAGAAATGGCTTGGGCTTGATACTCTGTAGTAACTTGCAAATTACTGCTATGGAATTGATAACAATCCCTAAAATCACCCTTATTGTAATGTTCCTGCATACTGATTACAGAAATGATTTGGAAAGAGATCCATGAGAATCAATAACATCATATTTGAAAACTGCTGTCTGCCAATAAGAATCCATTTTAAATTAAACCTGTATTTCCAAATGGAAATACGGTTGCCTGGACTTGAGTCGCCTGTCTGGACTCGAGTCTTTTCCATTTAATATAATCCAGTTATCTGGACATAGCTAACTCATTCCTCCGACTCATGGATTGAAATAAACTTTGGCAAGTGGAGAAGTTCTTTTCAGGTACGAATCCAATAGGTATCCAGTTTCTTACCAATAGGAACTATGTTGTCAGTAGATCTGTGATATTCATGCTTCACTCACTGAATTGCTCATTAATAGCTTTTTAGCTATTATATATTAATATGTATATATTAATAGCTGTTTGCAAAGCAGCTCCGAAGAGGCGACAGCGGTGGCTCCGTGCGCCGTTTGTTTCTGCTGTGTACCCAGGTTGTGTATTCAAATGTATTGGATGTTTTGAAAATTCATCGGATGCTTTACCTTATAAAAACAAATATATTCGACAGATGAAAAGCTGTTGTATGCTGATTTACTACACAGCATAAAGGATATTGGTTCTCAATTCTGTATGTCAATAATACTTGTTTTTCTGTATAATCAAATGATGATTATAGAGCTATCACATTTGTGAAATGTGCCTCACACACTATTACATAGTTTTATCAGAAGAATTTTCCCTAAAATACAAGCTGGAGTCTGTAGAAGCCGGGAGCTATATTTTATATTAATAACAACATCCTAGCAATGGTTATTTTATCTGTGTAGCTATAGGTGGACACAACTTGAAAAAACTTGTAGATTATAAGAATCACCTTTAAATTTGTGAAGGCAAGCAGCTGAAATCTGGGAAGTGCTGCAGCTAAAGCCATTTGTGTAAATTACATTTCCCTTTTTTTTTAAGCAGCAAGGTGGCAACACACCCTGAGATGGTCTTTAAGCTCTTATCGGTTTCCCCAGCTGCCAGAGATTCAGTTGTCACAGAATTCCCAATTTATTCAGGATAATGCAAAGTTAATGGAGAAAGGAAGAACGTGCCCTGTGTAAGGTGTCATTGAATTTTGACGTGAAGTCTTGCCCTTGTTTATTGCAGAAAGTTGAATGCGAACACTGAGCGAGGAGGAGCAGGGAGAGCCCTGGCTGAGCGCTCAGCCAGCTGGCTGCTGAACCCAGAAATTGGTTTCCTTCCCTACCTTTGTCACAGAGTTGCTGGACAGTGGGGAGTTAAGTCACTTACCCACATTTCTCCTGAGCTTTCTGCTAACTTGCTCTTATTTACTGGGCATGTTCAGTTCTGGTGCATGTTAGGAGTGTTTATGTTTTGAAAATACCAAGTTTTACATGGTTGGCACTCCCGGGGAGTGAGATGACTGTCCTGTGTGCCCCAGGTTATCCCTGTTCATGAGACAGCTAATGGGATGGTAAAATAATGTTTGAAGAGCAGCTGGGATTGAAAGCATGAGTGTGGGTGCTAAGGCGCATTTGTGCAATTGCACTCCTTCAGATATTTCCATGCATTCCTATGTTTCCTCAGCAGCTTCTTATTTCCGAAGTGCTGGAGGCTCTTTCTGCGCACCGCAGCAGAATGGGTCACACACTGCTCCTCATCTGCTCCCGTGCAAAGTCAGCGGTAGGTCACACAGAGCACTCTCGAGGTTGCACAGCCACAAAGTGGCCAGGTGACTTTGCACTGAAGTGAACAAGGAGTGCTTGGATTATCTGGAAATTCTCAGCTATTTCCACAAAAACTGTCGTGAATGATTAAACAGAAATAAATAGAAAATAGAGTAGGTGCTCATCATCTGTGTGCAGTTTATGTATAGGATGAAGTAGTTTCCTGAAAATCAGGATGATGAGGGTTATATCATAACATACCCGTGTTAGAAGACCAAACTAGTGTTTTGTTTGTGTTTTATTCTCTTAAAGCAGCTTATCTGTTGCGTCAAGAAGTTAGTAGGTTTTATGAAAGGGCCATAAATACTTAAGTTTTTGTTATTAATCAGATTTTGGCTATAACCGCTATGGAGAGCAAGTTAATTGCAGGATGACCCTTACCTGTGTATTAACACGCTCTCTGAAAGCATCTGGTACTGAGTACTGCTAGGGCTACGGCTTTACAGTTAGGTCAGGCTGTACCTGGAAAATACGCAGCCTCCCTTTCGAGTGCAGCTTTCAGGTTGCAGTGTGGCTCTGCCGCCGCAGAGCCAGGGTGCCTCGGGGCCCACGGGGCCTGCGGGTGCGTTTGCAGGGCGGCCGCGTTGCCTGCCGGGCACGAGGCCCTGGGCTCCACAGTGCCCGTGAAGGTAGTTACACAGTAGCTCCCTTGTCCGCTTGGGCAGGAAGATGGAGTGTTGCTGTCTTTGCCAGCTGCTTTGGAGTAATGGTGTCTAGACTGTGTTTCAGGCTTGCTGGACTGCTGGAAGCTCTGTGCTAAATGGAAGGCTTTAATCTCTGCTGTTCTCCGTTTCCAGCTGCTGTTTGCGCCACGAGAGAGAGGCCTCTGTGCAAGAGTCATTTGAGTGCATTGGAAAACAGATCAAAGCACATTTGCGTTGCAATGAAAAATCAAAACACACATTCTATGGGAAGCTTATTTTGGGAAACTTTTGTTTTGGGTCTGTGATGTTCCAGTGTAATGTCAGAGGCGTAGTTCTCTAAATTTCCTAAACTGAAGTGGGACCTGCCGCTATTAGAAACAACATCATTTCAATGGCAAATTTTTCATCATGTCCTGGAGCGTGAAGTTCATTTCTTGTCTTTATTCTCCCACTCTCCTCCCACTCTGGCCTGGGTTTTTTGTTTGTTTGTTTGTTTGTTTTATACTTAAATTCCAACTCTCTTGTGGTGTTTACAAGGATCAAACAATTTCTGTCCAAGCTTGTGGCAAGACGCGCCTGCCAGTCGAGCTGGACTTAAGGCAGGTTCAGTGGAGGCAGGGGTACTGCCCAGATAATGCCCCTGGGTGGCGGGGGCGCAGGGGCACGTTGCTCATGCTCGAGGCCGGGCGGCTTGGCGCCCTGTCGCACGCTGCACTGCCTCCCCTCCTAAACAGGAATGACGCACTCAGTGATGGAAGTCACTTCTAAGCCACTAACAAGAAAACACTTTTAGGCTTTCAGAGTACTTTTGCATCTGAAAAATAATTGTTCTGATACAGCAATGTGCAACATGGTTTTGAAGGCTGTTTCCTTTTCAACTGGGTATACAATGAATGCCTAAAAATGAAAAAGCATGTTAGAATTTTTAGTCATTTATCTCTTTCTCTTGTTACAAGGGTGTGTATTGAGTGGTCATGTTGTATTTGGGTTTGGAAAGGGTTTTATTGCAAAGAGGAGATTCCTGCTGTGGCTACCACTGTATCCATGAAGACTTGTGCATTTATAGTTGCCTCCGTTCCTGTGGCTACAATAAATCGAAATGGGAGGGAGAGCTCTCACTGTGCCAGCCAGGCGATAGAAAGATGTGAGAGGAAATGAAGTTCAAGGAAGCTGGGGAGCCCCAGGCCACAGAAGCCGCCTTGCTCTTTGCGAGGGAGCTTTCCCTGGGTCTGGGCTCCAGAGTGGCAGGGCGGCAGCGTGGCGCTCCTCCTCCCCGAAGGCACCGCGTGCGGCCCCTGCCTAATCAAAGCAGCTCCGGTGAATAACTTGCATTTGGTAGAAATTTATTTACATCTTCTTGGTGCAGTGGAGTTCAGTGTGCTGGAAACATGAAAACGTACTGTTCCTTTTCAGGCATTTTAAAAATTATTTTTTCTCCTTTCTATGAACATCTTTTTGCTCATGTCATAGCCAGTGGGCCCCGACGGGCTCCGTGCAGAGCCAAAGGTTGCGCCGCGGCCTGACCGGGAAGGGGGGCGCCTGCCGTGGCAGCTGCCGTGCCGGGGCTGCTTGTGCTGTGGGGCGCGCGTGGGGCCATGTGCAAACCCACCGCGCAGCCGCCTGGGCCCCGCGCCGCCGCCACACTCCCGCTGCCTTCCCCCTCGCGGGCGCCGCGGCAGGTGAGCGGCCCTGTGGCAGGGACTCTCCTGCGGTAAGCTCCGATGTGCGTTTCTCATTAACCGCCTCTTAGGAATATTGTGCTTGCTACAAAGGCTTCTTTTCTGTAAAAAATAATTGGGTCAGGATCTCTTAATGTTTTCTTTTTCTTCTTCAAGATAAACAACTGAAATGAAAGGCAGTTAATTGAAATGGAAGCTTTCCACAAAGCCTTTCTGCTCAAAGCAAGTGGCCCTGGCCATCCTCAGCATCGCCACGGTTTGTGTGCAGGGGTCTGACTGATGGGGAGGCAGGAGAGCAGGGGGTCAAAACCCTGTGGTTTCTCAGAATGGAGACTTGAGCTGCTTGTCTCTATTTAAGGAAATAGCCCCAGCCTCTAGGCTGTTTCTCATTTTCTCTGTACGTGTGCATAAACAAATATGTGGGTGTTCATCCATAATGGAATAGTTCCAGTGGGAAATAGGGATGAATTGAAACAGCTGAATTTTAGCAAATAAATGACTTGATGGAGCTTTGTGGGAGGCAGTTTAGTAAATCTGCCTGTTAAAAACAGTCTCCGTTCTGCTACATTGTGCTTTGGAGCTGAAAGATGAAGTTTCCTCCTCCTGCCCACATAGCCTTGGATGCAGACAGACCTACCCTCACACTTGGTGGCTCCTGGAGCCTTCGTTCTCCTGTAGGCCACGGGCAGGCGCCTTCCTTGGGCATTCTTCACTCTGAGCTGATAGAATTCTGCCTCAGTGCAAAATTTTTTAAATTGCAAGAAAAAAAGAAAAATCTAGAGAGTGAGGCTCATGTTGTGCCAAGAGTGTCTAGGAAGTGCGGCGAACAGGAGACACTGGAAGCTCCTATGTTTCTGCAGGTTCCATCCGAATGTCCCTCCCTGCAGCAGAATAGGTCTTTGGGGCGAATATGCTTCTCAGGTTTGGGCCATCCCAGGGAGGCTTCAGGGCCACGTGTATCTTCCAACCTGGTGGGATGTGCAGAAGCACATCTGGCTGCTCGTCTCCCCCGTCCCCAGACCAGTGGTAGGGGAAGCAAAGCCCTCCAGCACCGTGTGGCTCCTCTCCGCAAACCGCTGGTGGGCAGCAGGTTTTCTGCCTTTACTCATCTCATAAAAATAAAGGAACATTACTCATGGAAGGGAGCACAGCTCTCCGTAAACAGCTTTTGCTTATATGCTTTGTTGAACAGGAATCAACTAAATTATATGCTTAAAAGAGAAGCATCTGCACACGTGCTCGGTTGAATCGCAGCTCGTGCTGGTGATGGGTGCAGGTTCTGGCCCTTAACTGCTGCTTCAAATGCTGAAGCAGGGAAGTAGGTACCCAGAACAAAACTGATAGATGGGTTTTGAAGACTTTGTTGTGTAAACATATGACAAATAGAAAATAGACAGGTGGAAGAAGTGTTTTTAATGATCAGTGTTTTATCCTTTTTACAAATGGATGGATTTAAAGTATAAATTAAAGATTATTAAAAATAGATAAAGAACAGAGGCAAACAGGAATCACTTTAATTTCCTCCCTTATTCTGTATAATGATAGCCTTAGGGTAGGATGAGAAAAGGCTAGAACGTCTCTAAGTAGAAAGTTATCCGCTAGGACTGTATTTTTTTCCTTTGATGTGAGTGTGCAGCTGGCAAAAATACTGTAAAGGCACAAGCGGCTGCTCCGTAAACGGTGTTGGCGTTAACTGTGTAGCAGAGCCATCCCAAAGCAGCTGCTGGGGCCTTGGCTCACCGTGCGTCGTGCCGCGGAGGCTCCCGGCCCGGGGCGGGCAGGTGGCACGCGGGCTGCCCCTGCCATAGCGGTAGGTCTTTGGTGCATGTTTACCCGGGAAGCATCTCCCTTCTCTTGGTGGAGGCCTTGTCCTCTGCTGCTCCCAAGGTGCTTCGTCCGTGGGCGAAGGCGGGAGTTGGTGCCGCTGGCGCCCGTGTCACCGGCAGCTCGGTGCGTGGCAGCACTGCGTGCGCCTCCTCGCCGCTGCCGCCACAACTGGGGCTTCCAGCTGCCGAGGAGCGCGCGGGATCAGGCCGGTGACTCGGGGCCGCTGGGGAGACCGCCTCGCCACCGCTTATTCCGCAGTCCTGCCAGCCCCTTTCTGGAGTGAGACCTGCTGTTCACGTCAGGCTGCTGTTTCTCTACTTGACCTACAGCAAAGGCCATGGCGTTCGCACACTGGTGTGTGCCCAAGTCCTCCGCTGTTGTGAGGGGGCGGCGGGTTTTGCAGGCAGAAAGCTGCCTGCCTGGTGCCTGCCTCTGCGCTGAGGCGTCGCCGGGCCGGGAAACATGGCCCCCCTTCCTCTTCCTCACAGCCCCGGCACTGCCGAACCGTCCCCAAGCCCACCGCGCGCCACACGTGGTTGTGCCTGTCCCGTTTGCAGGCCTCACGCCTCCTCTCTGTGTTTCTCTCTGGACCCTAACGTAGCAGAACCTCTAGGCCTGCGCCTGGCTCGCTGTCAGGCAGCAGGCCTCGGGGTGAAGGGACCTGCGCCGTGATGTGCCCGGCCTTGTGAGCTGCCCTGGGCAGCCGTGCTGCCTGAAAGCCCCATTCCGGGCACTTCATCTCAAGTGGCTTGTTAGTTTAACTAACAATTAATTGCTCCTTAGTCTAGAGGTTGGGGGGAAATAATGCAGTATTAATTATTTAACATGCTCCTGGTACGCTATTGTTGCCCATAGGATATTGCATTAATGAAAGGCACAAGGCACTTAAATTCTAGGTCTCTATTTTAGCTTTGCTGTTTTTAAGAAAGTTATAAATAAGGCTGTTACCTCCCGGATTTATAGGATAGTCTTATTGTGCCTGTAATTTTCTGCATCAGTTGTAAATTACCTTCTTTTATTTTGCCATCTGCATAATTATATTTTATCCTTTTGCCTGTGTGCATAATTTGTTACCTTGGCAACCTTTGCCATTCTAGCAATTTTTGTGGATTTTTTTCATTTTTTCTCATGTGAATATGATATTGGAAAAGTAGATATATACCTCAGTGGTATGAAACTTCAAGCGACAGCAACGTCTGAGGCTAAAATTAATTAACGTGCCCAAATGGAAAAGCTCATTTTTTTGCCTTCATACAACTCTGTAGTCTTTCTATAAAGTGGAGTTAATAGGAGGGGAAAAAAAAGCAGAAGTAGCTGATTTTTTTTCTATATAGTTCACTCAATTTAATTAGTTTGACTTGCAGAAAATATGACTAATGGTCACTGTGGCATTAGCTAGTTGTGTGTTGATACTCCCTCAGGTCATCTGCTTGGAATACAAAAGCACCCCGGAGAATGTGCTACAGGTTGGTTGTTTTTTCCAAAGTTTATCACAATTTAAGTATGTTAAAGCATATTAATTCACATTTACTCTAGGGAGCTATTTTCTTGTGCAACTATCATGCAGAAAAGAGCAAGGAAGAGGGATAGGAATTTTTCTCTGTACATCTATAGATTCATGTCTATGTATGTTTACCTATACTGAGCTGATAAACCAAAGCAGAAACTGCTCTGGTGTCTGTTTTCCAATGTTAGAGTCGGGTTATAACTTCACTGCTGTTACCATTAGACTGCTGGTAATGGGCCTGTTTGTATTTTTGACCTGATAAGTGATGTTATCGATTAGGATTGGTCCTGAAGTAAACTACATGGATGTGAACTGATGAAATGGATAATGATAAATGCAAGAAGGAAGTGATGTACAATAAAATATCCAAGGCCAGAAATGAAAAGTTGTTATTTAAAACTTGATATATTGTGTAGGATGAGTTTTTTTGTTTATTTGTTTTTTCGTAGTATAAAGTTTTAACTCCTGTCCCAGAAAATAGCGGATGAAATACAAAAGAGCTTAATTACTGCTTCTGGTTTTTATTTCTTAAATTGGTTACATTTAGAATAACTTAGTTCTAAACTGAGATATTTAGAATATCTCAGTTCTTAAATATAAATGTCGTTTGTCCCCTTGCAGAAGCTGTGCTGGTGCATAGTCACAAAGTAATTGGATTTGTGGAATGTTCCTCTGTTTATTTTGATGGATGGATGGATGGACGTTACGTGGTGAGTTATTGCTAATCTTTTTGAGTCATTTTAATAGGACTTGGGCTCAAGGTTTGCACAAAATGGAGACGTGAGGCCATTCCAAGCCATGCCCCTATGTGCGCTTATGAGGGAACTGCTGGAAAAATAAGTGTACAACTAAGTTTAGAAAGCCCTAAATATGGTATCATAAAAGACAAGCACTAAGGTATGTTTTGAAGCACAGCAAGAGGCATTTTCGTACACATAACAGAATATATATCAAGCCCTTTGGCTTCCCAGTGTACATTTACGGTATGCTAGGTTTTCCTAGGCTTGCAAAGAACGGCACGCGCTCATTCTAAATAAGAGAATTCATGCCCTATTTGACTCCAAAATTGTGATTTATTAACTACATAATAACTCATTGCCAAATTCCCAGCTGATACCACATCAAAGATTAACTGTGGTAATTGTTTAAAATTATGATTTATAACCAAACACAATGCAATTTCTGTAGATTCTCTCCTGTAAATGTAATAGATGAATTACTGTGTTCTGTTAATTCCAGTGAATTAACTGGTTCTGAAGACAAATGTGCATTTAGACTAATGTATAGATTTCCCTTAGCTCTTGTTTCCGTTCAGCATTTGTGTGCTCCTTTGCTAAGTGGCAGCTTACGTGGAATAATGCATCCCTCTGGGGTTGAGCAGTAACTGGGATAGCGGGACACACAGTGGCAGCCTGGTGTGTCCCATGAGCCCCATGAGGGGGAAATCAGCTCAGCTGTCCAAAAATGCCCCCTTACCTCTACTCGCCTTTCCAGCAGGTCATCTCTGTGCCTCTGATCCTTCCTTGACCACTGAGTTTTTATTACCTTAAAATACCAGAGCTGCTGTTTACTTTACTCTCTCTTTTCTGAGAATGTGTCTTATTGGAAGTTTTAAAAAGTTGCTACAAATTCCCAGCTTAACATCATTCTAGCAGACACCAGCAAGGCATTTGTTAACGCAATAGAATGTGTTGTGGTTTGAGCTCTCAGCATGAAGTCTGGGGTTTGGACACAGGCTGCAGGTGGCTGTTTAGCTGGAAGGTCAACCAGGAGGAATTTTACCTGTATTTCACACATGATGTAAAGCAGATTGTTTTTTTTCTTAACTGCTCAGAGCTCTCCATAAACCTTCAGCTTATAATCTGCGAGTTAGATGTGAGAAACAAAACAAAGCAAAAACATGGAGCTTTGTATTTCAATCTTCACATTCATCTCAATAAAATAAGAGCATATGTATTTTTTTAAAGAGACTATGTAGTACTACATGATATTTTAACTGCACTTAGAGTCTTGTAAATTATGTTAAAGAAGAGTTAGGGATGGAATGAGGGAAATGAAGAAGCAACGTTCACTTAAGATAGTAATTTTGGAGGGTAGAACTGTAGACATCTTATCTACCTGTGCTTTTGACAGGTAGTGGCAGAAATATCACAGGACATGAGAATTTACTCTGCAGAGCTGGCACTGGAACAAGTTTACATGGGCAAGAAAAACAGCGAGCACCTTGGTGGGATGCAGCCTCACGCATCTTCTTCGCTCCTGGAAAGTTACTGTGAGTTGTCTTCTCTTGCATGAATTTTAGCTGTTTTACGCTACAGTAATTTCACCCATCTGTGAGCTGAGTATTTGGGAGTTTATTCTTTTTAATGTGATTACACATCTGGGTAAAGATGAACTGCAACTAAGAAGGTTTGAAAGATGTAAAATTTGATGTGTGTCCCCAAGATAAAGAAATGAAACCACTTGAGTTTATGAATGTTTTAAATTGTTAGGTTTACTGTTTGAGGAAAAGTTTTTGTGCAGCCTTACGATCTATACAGGATTTTGTCTAGAATGATAACTCCCCTTCTGAGGAAACAGCTTGCTCCCCTTGCAGGGAGCACATGCTGGTGATTCCAGCTTCGGTTTCCACGTTCTGTAAAGCACGGTGCTGTGTTGCCTGCCTGGATTGTAATTTGTCCTACTGAACAGCTTTTCTGTAAAGAGCATAAACTCTAATATATGCCTGGAATAATGCAGCTCTCCCCAGAAGTGAGGGGGGACTTTTTTGATGCTGCTGTATTTGTGATTATAAAATACAGTGTCATGAATGTTCATATAACTTAGCTAAGAAACTCTTCTTGGCAACCGCTGTACAGAGTAATTTTATCACAGAGCTATGAAAAAATGCTTGTTGCTGTTGGAAATGCTTGTTGGAAACATGACGTAGGAGTCCTGGATTTTCAAAGTAACTGTTAAAGGAGGGGGTTGGCAGCAACTACAGCATGGAAATATTTAATAATATCTTGGGTTTAAACATCTTGATAATTTTGGCAAATGTGGATAAATATGAAATGAATGTGTGGCTTGAGGAGTAGAGGCGTTTGCAAGGTCTGAAGCCAAGTGGAACTGACTGAATTTATAAGAGCACTTTGAGTAGAACATGCACAGAAAGCAAAGGAAGTATTTCCTCAGAGCACTATTTATCAAACTGCCGATATTTTTTTCATAATGGTGATTCAGGAGCTTCCATTGATCTATACCTTTGATTTGTACCAGATGGGCCTCATCCTGCTACAGGTGGCAAGATCCTCTTTGAATGAAGGTTTCTCACTCTTGAGATTATTTTTTTAATACACAGTTTCACATTTCCATTTAATTCCAGGGCTTTTATGCTTTTGTATTAGCACAGTATTTTAAAAGAAGGCATGGTGCAGCTCAAGCAAAACAGCCATTCATAAAGACAGGCTAAAGCACCAGAGCTTCACCACCACCAAGGTAGGTGCAGGCTGGAGGCCGTTTCTGGAGCTGGTGGAGAGTGGTCGCGGATGCAGTCCGCCTCTTGGAAAGATGTGCCTGGGCCGGGCGGTGGCAGCGCCTGCGGCCTCTCTGCGTGGCCGCCCCGGGGACAGGGGCACGGGGAGGGCTCAGGGAGGGCACGGGCTGAGGCCTGCGCTCCCGGCTTCTTCTGCGGTGCCGGTGTCAGGGCGGCCCCGTGCGCTCGCTGCTGCTGCCTGTGGCCACGCTTCCTTGCCGGCTCGTGCTGTGCCTCCCCAGAAGTTACTTGCCTCAGAGCCCCGCCGCCAGCTTTGGGGATGGCTGGAGGGAGCTCGGTGACTGTGTTTACATGGACGCCTCGAGATCTGTCTGACTGGAGCTAAAATTGCCTCCCGATTTATTGGAGCTGATGGCCCTTAAGCAAAGGCCATTAGTCTTTTGAAAGAGCATAAGTGGGCTCTAGATCAGGCTTTATGTCATTAAGCAGCCATATTTCCTGATTCTTGGAGATGTATGCATTGGATTCTTGCAATGATATTTGAATTAGGTATTATGAGCCTGATGGAGGAAGTAATGGGTGACATTCGGTAATGTAAGTTATAAGAGAAATTGGAATAGAAGAGGATAATGGTTCCAGAGGGCCCCAGTGGTTATTAATCTTGTTGTCCCTCTTCCCTCTGTCACCTCCTCAAGTCAGGGACTGGTACTGAAGCAGAGAGCACGGAGACCAGTACCCATAGCTTTGCAACCCACCTGGTGAGTTGAGGCCTGCTCTGGTTTTGTGGAAGTCAGCGGCGCTGCTCCCTGCCTGCTCCAGGCAGTTAAAAACATGTTTATGGAGTGGGAAAAAAAAAACCATCTTTAAAGACTTGAAACAGGATGTAAAATAATTGGAAAAATGCTTCAGTGAAGAGCAAATGTAATCTATGGAATGACGGCAAGCAAGAGCTTGCTGTAGAAATTCAAACATAAGAGTTTTCTTACAAAACTGCTATTACAGTGATACAGTTTTTATTTTCAAAAATTTATTTCTGTCCCCTCTAGAAATCAAGGCATGTTGTTCTCTCTTGTGAATTTGATAGTTTGAAATTTGAAGGAAAAAAAAGAAATTTCAAGTAACACTTGAAGTAGAAGTAGTTAAAAGATTTTCTGTGTCTCAATTTTCCTCAAAAGGAAAACGTGAAGGCCCACGTGGCTGCAGTCTGCACTGTACTAAGTGCCACAGAGCTGCGTGATGAGTTCCTGTCCCTGCCCCTGCCTGGCCAGAGGTGTCAGCCGGGGGACCTCAGCTCTGTACGGCTGTGGGTGGGTGCACCCTATAAATTCTCCTTAGCGTTTATAAACTCCTTAGCATATATAAAATAACCTAGATATTCTCCTTAGGCTCCCCCATGCCCTCTTGGGGAAGCGCTTTGCTGCCTGCCTTGGTAGTGACACTATTCCAAGGCTGGTGCCTTCTCCTGGGTAGAGGTTTCTGTTGGTTGATGTGCTTTGTTTTCCTTGGGAGGAGGAGCAGGAGAATTGAGCCCCAATCGCAGTATAACTTTTTGTTTTTCCTCTAGTGAGGTGTCTCCTTCCTTTTTTCCCCTCTGCAGGTTTATCCTGTGTAGTCTATCCAGTGGCAGAGCACAGGCAGCAGGAGACAAATTTGACTGATTTGCAAAAGAGGAGTACAGCCAACATATTTTGCAGATTCAAGTTAGTTTTTTTAATATACATGCTCATTTTTTGGAGCATTAACCTGAGAACAAGTACACCTGAGAAAAAGGTTAATCTTGTCAGATAACTCAGTGGCACAGGATCCTTCCTGAGCAGGAATTCTAAGCTTGTATTCGGAGCATGAATAGCAGAGACTGTAGCACAGAGAAAATTAGAGGTGAGCTTGTTTTTCCTCATTCGTGATTATAGAGCTGAGTGCTCGCACTGCTCCCTTCCCTGAAAGCTCTCTGCAGTCACCCTCTGCACTTCCTTTTTGTGCTCACCCACTACTCAATTAAGAACTCATTAAACTGCACACCTGCAGTGTCTTTACCCTGAACTGTAGCTTTTAACCCCCTACATCTACATAATTATAATACAGCCTGTGGTTGCTTGACTTAAGCCAAATAAAAATGGCAAGACCTACTTGAGAAAGTAAAACTTCTATATCGTTTAAAGGCACTTCATAAACAAGAAGTGCTACTCTCGTCGTTGCTGTTAGCACTGAAGATGAAAAATGAGACTTGCCCGTGACTTGCTGAGGATGGGCAGGGTGGGGAGCTGGCCCAGGACAGCTGCAGCACAGCCCGGCCCTTGAGATGGGGTCCACGATGGAGCCATCCCGGCCTGTCCTCGCGGGGAGCTCTGCTGCCTCTGCACAGGGGGAGCAGCCCTCGGGAAGCTGGGGCCGCACGCTGTGCTCGGGCTTGCCCGTGGAGCTGCGTCGTCACCCGCGGGTGTTGCAGCCATCTCTGCGCATGCCCTCGCAGCCCGGCCTCCGCGCGGGCCGGGAGCACCCGCCCTCCGGCAGCAGAGCTGGATCGGTGCCTCCGGACGGCGACTGCGGCGGTGCAGGTGCCTTCCCCTCAGCAAGGTCCCTGTGCTGCAGGCGCACGGGGTGTACAGCAGCAACCGCCCCTCTGGCTGCACAGCCCGCCACGTCCTGCAGCCCTCCCTGGCAGGTATGCAGGCGAACAAAAGCACCAGTTCACGTGTAACTGAAAACTACATGTAGGAAGGCAGCAGGAAAGAACTGTCAGCCTCCTGTTCTGGCTCGCTGAGCTTCCAGCAAGGACAGGAGGCGCCTACCTGCCGGCTGGACTGTGATCCGCAGCCAGAGAAAAGCCGGGCTTGCTGGGCTCTGCACAGACACCTGGTATGGGAGGGATTCTTTCTTGCCAAAGCCAAAAGCTCCCTCCTTCAAGTGGGAATTTTACTGGCTCTAGAAGGTGATTCCCTGGGCTGCTGCAGGAGTTTGTGAAGGGCCAAGCACCAAAGGGAAGCCCAACACGCCAGCCAGAGCAGTCGGGAGATGCAGCCCAGAACCGCAAGGCAAGTGGGGCAGCAGGAGGCCGGCCAGGCCCCCCAGGCCTGCAGGAAAGCAGGCTGCGCTCAAGCAGGCCAGAGCAGGAATCTGGCTTTTGCATGTGTTGCTTTGGGGGCTTGCCCACGGAGTGTGCAAATAAACCACAGTGATGTGTAGTCTAGATAGAGTTGTTGTGTGTCTGCGTGTAGGAGATACCGTTACACATGTTGCATGGCAGGTGGTATTTGCAGTATGAGACGGGAAGGGTCACAGCAGAAGAACCTAAAAGGGCCATGACTGAATTCTGCATATTTTCTTAAATGAAAGGCTGTGAATCTTACTGCGTTTTTTCAGCCATGTAAAATTTATCAACATTTGGTACAACTGTTTTTCCACCATTTAACAAATTATTTGAAATTGTTCTCTTCTGCCGCTCTGGCTGTTCAGTTCATTGGCTCTGTCAAGTATTTATTGAAATAAAACTCCTAGGTGCCAGAGTTTCTTTGTTGCCTAGATAAAAAGGAGCAACATTTCCATAATATTCACAAATAACCATTGCAGAGTACAAATAATAGTTGCAAAGTATCCATTGACTTTAACAGGCTTGTGCAGAAATTTGAGCGCTCTAAAAGTGACCTAAAACATTTTTTTTTCTGCTGACTCAAAACGCCAAGATCTTTAAGTATTATCTTTGAATCTTCTGAACACCAAATACGTGCTCCCTGCTGCTTTGGTATTTGTGGGGATGTTGGTGTTAGCTTGGGCTCAGGGATATAGTGTACCAGGGAGAAGGAAGATGAGTTTGAAGAGATGCGAGTAAATCGCACGATCGCAGCTCTGTTCAGCAGAGCAGCCAAGTTCATGGGCAGTGGTTCAGTTTTATGGTGCTTTTTCCTTTGCAAATTTATCCCACTAAGGAATTGCTCACACATACGAGAGAGGATTTCATTGAAAAAGTGCGTGTGTGCTACCCTTTCTTCTTTTACAATCAGTGGTAAAGAGATGATCTTTTCAAAGACACCTAACAACACCTAAGAGTTATTGGGTGTGTTTTCATACCAATGCTTTCATTTGTAAGAACATTTGTGACACTGTAAAGCCAAGTTCACTTGGAGCTTTCAAAGTTTCATCAGAAGCACTAAGCTGCTGCGCTGGAAATCTAGTATCCAGGAGGGGTTTTATTGTGCTAACAAAAATAACAATTGAAATATGTATTTTTAATGTAGTCTAAGTTAGCCATTATCAGACCTCCACCTTTCAGCTGTGTGTTTCGGCGTGTGTGCCAGCTGCGCTCATTGGCATGCCCTGACTGTAGCCAGTGCCGACTGGAGTCCTTGTTTGCTCAGCTTTCTCCTCCCTGGATGATGCCATTTATCCTGATACTAAACTTCAAGCTGGCTCTGTCTAACTCAGGGTGACGGTTTGATATCTTCTCCTGAGAGGTGACTAACAGTGAGATAATGCAGGAGAGGCCGAGCCCAGGCTGCTGCTGTGCAAGCAGAACGCGCCTGGAAGCGGCAAGGGAAGGACCCGCGAGGTCCAGGTTGCACCCTCAGCGCAGCAGGAGCCCCCGGCTCGGCCCTGCGCACTGCTTGGGCCGCACAGCAGTCACGGGAACTTTGTGGTATTTATAAACCCTTGTCCTGTTCGCATCACACCTCTGCTCCGAAATAAAGCCAGTGTTGTCCTCCGTAAAATATTGCCTACTTTATTTATCTGCTTGATGACCTGCAAATTCAACAGCATAAATGTTTACACCAGCCTTAGCTGAACCTGTTTAAAATTGGCTCATAAAATAAGTTTGTAAGCTATGCAAAAAAAAAAAAAAATGTTTTATGAAGACCGAGTGCCTGTTGAATTTATGCATACTATATAATTACAGCATGTAATTCCTATAATGTAAAAAAGAAATATCAGTGTTGCAGTTCTAAATCCCATGTTGGGAGCGTTTTGTCCTTGAGAAGCTTGCAGAGGGCTGTCTCCCACAGAGACTGAGTAATAACTAGCTTTAAAAAGGGATTAATGCATGCAGTGCTTCATCGAACGGGGCCTAAGTCTGACTGTGACTTCTGGTTTCCTGTGAAGTGCAAGTGCTGGCCAAAATGGGAAGCAGCTTGGAAATCACTGGATTCAATGTCCGAATTGTTGTAGCAACGGGAATACTTTGAAAGGAACAGATAGGGCTGGTGAATATTGAAATACAGATGTGCTGTGGCTGGTTATCCTGGCTGGGGCGCCTCTCGGGCAGGTCTGTGCTGTTGTTCCAGCCTGGCTTGTGGTCGTGATGGCATTTCTTGAGCTCTTACCCATGTCCTCACATAGCAACTGTCTCCACTAGCTTCTCAGAAGAGTCACAAAAGTGCCCAAGGCCGCTGGCTCGTCCTGGTGGGTGCTTCTGGGTCAGGCGTTCTTGCCGCTCGTCTGTGGGACCCGTGACTCCTGAGGGATGGGGCTGGACGAAAGGCCCCCGCAGGTACCTGCTTCTGCAGAAGGGAATATTCTCCTTCTGATATGAGCCTAAAAGCAGTGAGTCAAGAACAGAAATTCACCGTGAGGTGGATTCACCGTCTGCAGCCAGAGCACTCCCAGTAGAGGCTGTCAGGGAACCGAATTACGGATGTGTGTGGGGGTGTGCAGGCACAGTGGGCCCTTACAAGGGAAACATACATTATGGAGCAGTATTTATGGTCAGAATTGTTTCTGCTGACACAGAAGTTGAGGTCAGTGTGCAGAGGCTTTGATCATCTGAGTCATTAATTTTGTTTCTGACACTTAACTGCATATGTGTTGACTGCAAAGTACATCCCATGAGTTCCACCGTGTTTCTTTCTACTTCAAATGTGACAGGAATCTTATCTAAAAATTGAGATCAAAGGTAAAATGCAGCTGATTTGCTTTCTACAAGGCTGTACATGTATAATCAAGAGCCAAGCATATCCCCATAGTTTTACATTTTAATCTTATAGTTATGTGGTTTAAAAATAACTATATTGGAAGTGTTTTTCCATAGTGTAAGAAGGTTATTCTGATTTCATTTCCTCCAAAAATTATTACAATACTGAAAAATGATTGGCACTTTCCTGCATATCAGTTCCTGCTTATGAAAAGTTTTTGCAGCTTGCTGAAGTCAGAGTTGAAATGCAGCTCTGATCTGAGTGTCTATTTTTGGATTTGGATAAACACATGCGAATAGAGGAACTCTTTAATTGAAGACATGTTCCTTTTTTCATCCAAGAACATTCTTCTTTCAAGGAAACCTTTAAAAGCTTGCATCAAAATTCTTGTTTCAATTGCAGGTGAAAAGATCGTTAGAGACTGGAAACAAATGAAGTTAAATATAGACTCCATTATCCCTCCTTCTTGTGGATTTTCAATAATATCCCAAGGATTAATTGACAAACCTTGGGAAACCAAATCTGTATGCTTAGATATTCCCTAAGGAACGTCTCCTGCCTCAATCCAGAAGGGAGGGCTTCTCAGAAGCGTGTGCGTTCGGGGATCTTGGTTTCTGCCTGCTTGCTGGTTGGCAGGGCTCAGGAGACAGCTCGCTGTTATTCTCAGTGCCGGTTTTCCTGCCTGCTCGCAGGCGTATGAGCAAGGTGTCCTGCCTGTGTCTGTGTCTGTGCAAGGCGAGGCAGCCCTGGGCAGATGTGGCACACAAGGCAGCCAGCCCACGGGCCGCCTCTGCCAAGGCTCCGAGCCGCTACGGCTCCGGGAGACCTTGGCGGTGCAGCTCACACCCGTGCTGTTTGCTGCTGCAGTGTTCTCCTTGCACAAGCCGAGGGGCAGACCCTGAAAAGTCACCTTGTCAGTGCTCAAGATGACAGTTTCTGTGTTGCTTATGAACCAGAACCGTCCATGTTAAGACGTGCGCGCAGGAGCCTGTGCCCCTGCCCGTGCTGGAGGAACCCAGCCGCGTGCCGTGCACACGTGAGGCATTGCAGGGAGAAGGGGCGAGCAAAGGTGCCCGCGTTGCTAGCTGGCAGCCCCTTCAAAGGGGAAAGCTCCAGGGTTAGCAGTGCTGGATCCCCTGGCCCGTTCGTCCCAGCACCAGGTGTACAGGTGCCTTGGGGACCCCTTCTGCGTCTCAGCGTGGGGGGCCGCCCGAAGGTGCCGGGTGAGACAGGCCCGCAGGGCCACGCTGCCAGGGCAGTGCCCCTGCCCAGCGCGGGGTGAGCTGCCTGCCCAGCACGTGCTGGGCGTCTAGTGTGTCTTGTACCGAGGCACAGAGAGAAACCCCGTGCCTGTCCTTCACTTGGTGCTGAAAATTATCAGGGCAACTAATCCATACGTTTAAAATGTTGGCATTGCAGCTCTGCCTGATGCTGTACTTCTGTATGTGCACCCTACCTGACTGTGACCTAAATTTCCTCTTCTACCTTCCACATAATTAATGAAGTTGAAATGACAAAGTACAAAGTCAAGTCGTATTACTGAAACTGAATTGGGGTTGTTATTAACATGTTATCTCATTTGCATAATGAAATCAGATGGCTTTAGAGTGTTTAAGCTTTTTTATTTTAGATGTAATTGTCACTGTGTCTTTCATTATTAACTAAAAAAAAACTGCATGAAAAATGTGTATGGACTTTAGGAACGATTGATTTAAAACTAAAAGCCAGAGTGAATTAAATGCCTCGTAGTGATATGATCTGGCATCAGTGAAGGACAATAATGGTTTTAATACTGATTTAGCCTTAAGTTTAATTCTGGATCTGATGCTAAAGGAAGACCAAAAACTTAAGCTCTAAGATAGATTATTGAGCTGTGTTAGGTTTGATTAATAGGTTTAAATAGCCAAGGGGAGAATGTAAAGAAGGTGGGTCTAAAGTCTTTTCAGTGGTGGCCAGTGACAGGACAAGGGGCAATGGGTGCAAGTTAAAACACAGGCAGTTCCATCTCCATGTGAGGAGGAACTTCACTGTGAGGGTGCCAGAGCCCTGGGCTGCCCAGGGAGGTTGTGGAGTCTCCTCTGGAGGTCTTCCAAACCTGCCTGGATGCTGCCATGTGCCCTAGGTGTCTCTGCTGGAGCAGGCGGGTTGGACTAGATCTCTAGAGGTCTCTTCCAACCTCACCCATTCTGCAGTTCTCTGTGATTTGCAGAAGTTCCCTGCATACAGAAGTCTTAGTCATCTTGGAAACCTGTCCTCCTTGATGAAGATTGAGTGCCTACAAAAATTCTTCCTGTGTTCATATATAGGAGACAATATTTTGCACTAAATATTGGTTTACAGTAAAGAATTTGACAAACTTTCAGGAGCCTGAGACTGCTAGCAGAAATTATTACAGGCTGCTGGTTGCTTCAGTCTAGAAGTATTTTTTCCTTAACCTAACAAGAGCAGCTGGTCAAGAATTGGACTTATTCTGAAAATGTGCATATTCAGAAAGTGACTTTTAAAATCACTAAGTACTTAGCTTAGCTGTTTGTGTAATTAAATAAGCGAGGAAATTAAGTAAGCTGGCGTTTGACCTGTTGTCAGACCAATTGACCTATGTGTTTTATCAATTTATACTGAATGTGCAGGTGTTAAACACTGGGGTGTGTCTCTATTTTTCAGCTGTAATTCTTTTGATCCGCTTTCTGATGTGACCTTCTAATAGCTTTTAAAAGTCTCTTCTAGTCTAAAATGGGCTGCAATGTCACTTGGTGTATGCTGGCCCCTCAGTAATTATTTATAGGCGAATTGTCCTGGGCATTTCTAAAAGGCACTGAAAGAAAAAATCAGCCAAAAGGCTACTGACCCAAATGAGACTGGGAAAAAAAGTTGTTGTTCAGCACTTTGTAGGCTCAGCTGCTCCCACAGCAGCCACTTGAATGAACTGCAGAGTTTATGGTCAAGTTTCTGCTTCCTAAGGTCTTACTGTTTAAACTGATGTAAGTAAACCTGGAAAACAAGCACTTCCCAATAAATGATATAAAGCAAACCGTGTTGACAAGAACACCACACCAATGCTTACTTGCAGAAATTCCTTTACAAGTCCAAAGAATTGGCTGTAGTTTTAATTTTGGAATGTGCATACCTTGGATTGCTAAAAAGGTAAAGTATTAAATACAGTAAAACATTTAGGGGATTTAGGGGGGAAAAAAAAAAGCATGTGCAGAGTGCTGAGCTGCAGAATGGCTGCAGGAAGGAAAGCGGAGTCGAGAGGGATCTCAAATCCTGCCTGCGAAGGGGGAGTAGCGGAGGTGAGAGCCTCTCTTGTCATTTGTGCTTATCTGAAGGCTGAACAAGGATATAATAAGCAGCTATTAATTGGCACCTATTTACTATTCACCAGACTGTTTTCCTCACAATAAACTGACAGGTTTGAAGGAAATTGCACTTCATTGCCTGGTATGCGCTTAGCAGCCTACCAAGCAGCTTTCCTCTTCTCACACATTTTTCACAATTCAGCCCCAAGTTTGCAGGGTACAGCTGAGAGCAGTCACCTGCATGGCTCTATTATGGTCCAAGACATGAAGAAAGCCACAATACAGTTTAAGTAAAGGGAATTCCTGAATATAAGCTTAACAGGAAAAAGATAAGTTACCAAGCAATTCCACCTAAAATGTTAAAATATTCCTGTTTTTGATGGGCAAGTCTTAAGCTTTCATAAAAATTATTCAGAGCTTAGAGGAGATACTGTTATTCCATTTTCACAAGCAAATAGGTTTTAAACTCAGAATGAATGATGTTAAATAGGTATTACAGTTACAGAGAGAAAGTATTTATAGTAACTTCTCTTCTACCCACCATTTCCTTTAAGTTTTGGGAAGTTGCACTAGTATTTTGAATTGTAGATCATGCTAAACAAGAATCCTGGTTTCAGAACTCACTCGCTACTTTGAATATTAGGTATGGATCCAGAATATGGATTGTACAGTAAAGAGGGAAACTTAAGATTTCAATCTGTAAGTGAGCGCTAGGAGATACTGAATCTAGAATGAAACTCCCTTGACAAACTAGTAATCTGATAGTGAATAACGAGTTCTATATTCATGTCACTCAGGCAAACTGTGTGCAGGGATGTGCTTCAGCATATCCCAGTGTTATCACCTGCTGAATGAGTTTGTCTCTGGTAGGCGTGGAGCAGACATTGCGTGGGATACACTGCCAGCTTTCTCTTCCCTTTCTTTCCTGTAGGGTTACATGCTCCAGTGCTTATGACTGCATATATTCCCCCTTTCCTTCAGGCAGATACTCTGCTGCCCCTAGAGAATTCATAGGACGCAGCCCTCAGGAGCAGCAGAGGCTGCCAAGAAGAGGAAGCTCCAGCATGGATTGAGCAGCGGAAGAGGCTCGGGAGGGAAGAGACTTGAAGCAGCCACTTGGGAATTTGCACAATTCCCAACTGAAACTGAGAAGCTGCTGAGGTCAGCAGGGAGCTTACTGAAATTTCAGTGTCTTACTGAAATGGGGAACTTTTCTTAGAGTTCACATCTGGGTAGGAAAGTGTTTAGATAAATGTGTGCTTTACAGCAACAGACATTTCAAAGAAACATTCTCATTCAGCTCTACTTCTGTTCAGCAAAGGAGAATGTCTTTTTAAGATGAGCGTTTTTATATTCTAAGATAGTTAAATTACTAGTCCTTTGACTGTTGTACCTTAAGGTTTCTTCTGTTTTTACAGGTAACTGTATTTTAAAGACTTGAAATCCATTGAATATGGAAGGAACAGCTGCTGTAGCAAATGTACTCTTTGATGCAGCAGTATAAAACATGAGGAGGTCTGGAAACTGAGAAATTGCTTCGCTTTGAGGTGTCACAGACCTGATAGGAAAACCCCACGCAGGTCCCATTAACAACCTGTTCAGAAAAAAAAAAAAAAAAAAAAANAAAAAAAAAAAAAAAAAAAAAGACTGTAAAAAGAAACTTTTCAGAAAGGTTCAGGAATATGTTTACAAATGCAAAAACGAGAAAGAAACAATGTTGCATTGGATTTTTGTGGAGGAAAGAAATAGAAAAGGGCAAAAGGGGAAAAAAGGGTTCTTCTGTGACTTATTTTCTGAGATTTCACACATTGATTGCCTTGCACAATTTATTAGCAAAGGTCTGGACTGCAACCAGAACATAATTCTCTTAGATGGTAGCTTTCCTACTCATTTTCTACTCAACTGACCTTTGCAACTTAGTAGTCATGGTGTCTAAAATGCACAGTATGGGAAACCTTTCCTGTCTCACTCAGAATCTGTTACTGGAATTGAAGGCAATTCAGTATAAATGAAATACAGAAGTAGTTGGGTCCCCAAACTCTATATCTTTAGTACTTATTTACATGAATAGGAACCTTGGTCTGGTTTTAAGATTAATATAGATTTTGCAACAAAAAGCTACCAGAAATTTTGTTGGTTATCTGTTGGCCTCAGAAAATATTGCACAGTTCTGAATTTTGCTTGCTTTTTTTTTGCTGAAAACCCATAAAACCTTTCCCCTCTGCATTGGCTTACAAACTGCAACAGCGCCTAAACAAGCAAGCAACTCCTCTTTGATATTAGTGTGAATCTCAGGGGGAGGAAGGTCTATTTTCATGTCTTCTAGAAAATGGTTTCTCAGAATCTAATGTGGCTTTTCCATTCTATTATAAGGCATAGGAGATTCCATTATTTTGATGTACTTCTGGCAGTTACAACATGGAGAAATCTGAATGTGTACATGTATTTAACATCCTTTCTAGTGCATTTTATAAAACGTCTCTAAGGAAAGAATAAGGAAGGGGAAAATCTGTTGGATGGTAGTAATAGCACAGAGTGACATAAATCATTTTTAGTCATTTTTTACTTTACTTTGAAATGGCAACTCCCACCACCTACGTGTGGGTGGGTAGTCTTTATATGGTTCAACATCAAAATCCAATCATGATGCCACAGTAAGCTGGGCTGTATTACTCAAGGAGACTTTTATTAGATCCATTTAGACCTTCTTCATATTTTCTAGATGGAAACAGTCCTTGCTGTATTAGCACTGACTGATGTTCCTGTACAGAGTATTTGAACTGCCTCATGGGTCCAAGCAGAATTCCTTCCCTCTCTTAGGCTGCAAAGATCTCCTTGTGTTGTGAAACCAGTCAATGGGATATGCTGACAGCAATACTGGTGGTTTAAATAACATTTTCACGGTCATCTAATTATGTCACATAAGGTTGGAGATGACTGATTTATCAGAATCATTGTTTTGATTGAACAGAGATTATATATATGTATTTTCTCTCTTGCTATATATATATATGTATAGCTGCATATCTCAAAAAAAAAAAAAAATAGAAGAAATAAAATCACCATTTCCTTTACAGTTAAAAATAAAGAGGAAAGAAGTTGGTGAGAATCATAGAAATGTTACTGTGGAAACATGGAAAAGAACACTGAAAAATGTCTTTGATGAGATAGGTGAAGAAAAGTAGACTGAAAATCTAATATGTCCAATTATAAACAAAGAAATCTCTTAGGAGGAGATTGTTGCCTTTGTTTAGTTGAGAAGTTAAAGACTAGATAAAGTACCGGCTTTGTTAAATGCATATACTTCCTATAAATCTGTAGATGAGTTTATGGCAAGGAAGCAAAAGTGATGAACGGGGTAATTCTGTAAATGAGAAAAAAATAATGAATGTGCTGGATTGAGAAAAATGGACTGTTGGTAGTTTGTTCCTCCTAAACAGATGTGTATTCGCGTGGTCAAGTATGCTGAGAAATGTGTGAGCAGAGTCAGGAAGAGACGCTCTGTGCCAGTGCCTCTGCAGGCTGGTGAGCGGGGAGGTTTGAGCACTGGTAGATGAAAACGGCAGTGTGGCTCCCAAAGGTAAAATGCTGTATGACAAAGCGACATGGTAGCCATGCTGAAATCCCCACCAGGATGTGCCATCCACTCTTGCTTTTATACTTTGCTTCATGGGCCATAACTGGAACACCAGGAAGAATGTGAGAAGAAAAAATGCGGCTGTTCATAACGCCTCTGCTCAGGCAGGGCCATCGGAGCTGCAAGCACGAGTACTCGTGTGGCCAGATTTATGAGCCGTTACGCGCTCTGTTATTGTTTTGTGCCTTTTGTGCAGAGCAAAGCGGTCACAGACTGGCTCAAAACATCCAAAGCTTATTGTTGACTCTGCTGTCAAGGTTTAATTTTGGATCTAGGTCATGCCGTGCTTTCTTCATTGTCAAGGACTCGTTGGAGTGGCTGAGCATGTAACAGAAATGTCCTGTGGGAAGGGCAGGGTCCACAGAGCAGTATGCTGGCGGAAAGGAAGGAGGGCAATTTTCTTTTCTCCTTGCAGAACATCTTAATTTATATCTTCATGTTAGTCTGTCTAGGATGGAGAAATCTGAAAAATAACTAACACTTTGAGCTGCCCTAGATTGCAAGAAAAGGTTGTAGGCCACATGTTAGTGTAGAGTCACTGCAGGTCCTTCAAAGGAGCGATATTCTTGTTGCTGGCCCCAGTGCATGTTCCCAGCACACTACTGAGAAGAAGAGACAGTTACCAGGCAGCTGCTCTTACACACAACAGATAAAATACAAGTGAAACGGAAAATATTTCGCTTAATACAATTACGAAGAATTATGTTCAGCAAGGAGGATTATTAGATGAAATTCAGAGCTCTGAGGTGGACTTTTTCTCAGCAGCTTTCAAATGACTGCCTACAAACTCCTTTACGAGCAGGCTTTAGAACAAAGCACTCTTGCAGCACAGACGTCAGTTTGATAATGAGATGAGGCTTATTACGAGGCTGAAATTAATTTCTCTTTGTTAAATTTATCTGTGTGGAGCAGTTAAAATTGCTTACAGCAATCAAGATTCTGGTAGTTTGCCAGCTTTTTAACAGATAAGCAGTTTTGAAATAATTATTTTCCAATAGTGTCATTGAAGTTGAGAACATTTTTGTTCCTCCTATTCTTTTAGCTTTTGATTTTAATTAAAATGGGGGGGGAATGCAGTTTCTAGAAATGTATAATGAACAGGCTGTGAATACTGAGTGTGAATATTGTAATATTGTACTTTCAGGTGTTCCCAGGAGACATTGTAATACTTAGGACAACTTCTGTACTGTTCCATTTTGTAAGATATATATTTAGGGCTAGTTATGCCATGATGCAATCTATTCCATAACACTATTTTTTATATATATAAATATATATATATATATTTATATATATAAAAAACACTGTTATATCTACCTAAATGAAGGTACGAATGGGGTTGTTGCTGATGTTGGTGATGCACTGGTTTCTTTTTGCTTTGAGCCAGGAGGGGAAGGACTGATTAAGACGTTGTGTGCCAGAATTTCTGTGGTACGTGTTGTCCAGGCCGGCAGGAGGTGTGATCAACCTGCAAATTACTTGTTTAGAATTATGAGAGTGTAATCACTGCAAATTAAAATGCTGCTCAAATCTAGAGGCTATTATTTCCCAAGTTAAGTTGCAAACTTAATGTACTTTTTACTACTTATTTTCTGGATGTGAACAAGATAGAATTACCAATAAGTTAGAAAAATAATATGGGTAGGTTGCTAATTTTTTTTTTTAAAGCATAACTGCAAAGCTGTGACTAAAACATCTTTTTGAGAACAACAGGATTGTGGGCAGTTTATAGTATTGATTGATGACGCTGGGTGGAAGACAAAGCAACTGCAGACAAATTTATCAGCTCTGTTCTCTTCTTGCTGTGTACAGTTAGGAATATATTTGGAAAACTTGCAATGCAGTAGATTTCAGAAGCAATGAAGAAATGTGGTAGTTAGCAAGGTATTAATAGAAAGAGAAGTATTTTAGGTATTCTGTGACTGATGGAGATTTACTGAAGCATCTATTGTCTTTTTCTTTTGATCGGCAGAGACAGCAAGGAGCAATTTCTTTACCTTATGGCTCTGGAATTGTGTGGGGCTTACTTCAGAAGAAATTGTCCAGAAGAAAGAAGTCTGTGTGAATCTTGGGCCATAGTACCAGCCAAGCTCTCAAGTCAGCATTCTGTGAAGACACAGATGGTCCAAAAATATGAAGTGGGCCAGAGAAGTCAAGGCACCAGCCAGCACACTGTGTTTTGTTGGCCAGTGTTAAATAGGTTGGTAAATGTCTTGAGATGTTTTGCATTGCTGGCTCAGAACCAGAAACACCCACTGCTCTCTAGGGCTGGAAGTCAGCATGTGGATCTTCTTCAGTCTGTCTTCATCTCCTAGCAAAGAAATAAGTGTAACTCTAGTTCCTTTGAAAAAATCCATGCCACCCAGATTAGAAACTCCTGAGCACCAAATTAGAAACTCCTTGGTTAGCACTGTCCCTGTTTTTTCCCTCAGGTGTGCCTTTGGAATTCAACTGTGATCTCCCTTTACCATATCTACTGTTGTTAAATTGGCACCTTTCCCTTTTCAGAGGAGTTAGTGTATGAAAATGATGTTGACAGCTAGATTGCAGTGCAGCAATAACACCTACGTCCTGAAAGGGGCAGGGGAAGGGCAGCAGCACTATGAAGACGTGTGGCCCAGCGGGAAGTCACCTTGGGGACTTCAAAGAGTCTTCAGCCCATATGTGCATTCCTACCTACCTTGGGTTGGAATTTAGCAGCAATGCTAAGGCCGCAAACTCTCCTCTTTTTGGCAGGCTACAATTTCTTGTTGATCACTTTGGTAGCCAGAGCAATAAAAACAATCAAGAGTGCAGACGTAGGCAGCACTGAGGCTTTAGCTTGACCATAAGACTTTTTCAGCTTTAAGAATAATTTCAGAAGAGCAGGCTAAGGGAAATAATTTTTGCTTAATAAGTTACAGTATTGCATCAGTCACATCATATAACACATCATTTTACGAACTGTTAAACTTTGGCTGGATATGGATTGTAACTGATAACCCATAAAAAAATAGTTATTTTGAGTTTTTTAATAGGCTAAAAAACATGGCAGTACTAAAAGCCGAGATTTTAAAGACTGATAAAGCAACAGAATCATAAGAAGAACACATTAGCAGACTAGCTACATATACAGTTGGTTAAGCCTAAGCTATCATCAGGTGTTCAGTATAACAGGAAAGAGGTAACCAAACCTGGAAAATGAGGATATGTGAATTTGCAAGAAGGATGAGGAAAAATATGTTCTAACAGATGCTTGAAAACTAATGCTTTGGCAGAGCTGTAGGTCTAATGCTGTTGATCTGTTCATTACATACTACAAGTATAGCGGCCAGAACCATCTTAGCACAGGGCTGTGTGGTCACAGCAAAGATGTGTAACTTAGGCTGGTTTAAGCTTTTTTTGCTATTTAGTATATTTGATTACAAATAGTCCATTGAAGCTAAATAGGAGCTTTATAAATGTCAGCCCCTTTCATTTTCATGAATTCTGTCATTCTCTGCTCTACAGGAGGGGTGTAACCATTTCCTCATTGACACATGGGATCAAAATGGGAGTCAAACAACATATGACCTAATCAATATTGGTAAGTGAATATCACTGAGTTATTGATCTCTCTCCTTAAGGGATTTTTCATTGCAGCTTGTTATCATAATGAGGGGTCAGCAGAGCTCAGCCAGTCTAGAGAGAAAATAAAGGCATTCAGTGAAAATGAGTCTTTTCAAATGTAAATTCAGAAAACGCTAGACCAGAGGGTTATTTTTTTCTTTTGATTAAATGCAAGTCTTTTTTTTTTTTTTTTAAATCAGCACCAGCATTTTCTGCAATTAAGAAATGCAGTAAACACTGGGGTTATTTATGACATTATATAACTGTACAGCGGCTAGTTATCTCTCTCTCCCCTTTGTTATTTTTAAGGGCCTATTTACTGAATTCAACAGTAAAATCTCATTAATAATTGAATACTTAATTTTCTTTAGAGAGAAAAATAAGATAAACACTCTGTTTTCTTAGGTAATTCATGGTTATGAATTGAATGACTTGCTTAAAATCAATGTTAATAAATTATGTATAAGATTCTTTTTCAGCCACCCCATAAATACAAAGCTGATTTAAGAAAACAGTGTGTGTGCTAATGGAAATATATCTTCAGGTGATGATAAGACTTTTGTATGTTCCAATTTATATGAAATTGATTTCACACTACCACTGGCAAGCCAAGCCTTGTATCAATCAAGTGAACACATGCATGAGCACATGAACACTGAAATACAGCTTTCTGCTTGCTCGGTCACTGCTCTAGGTCCCCACTGTTATCCCAGATCCACTACAATTTAATGGTTCAGAATTTTGCCCTCACGTGGCCTAGGTAACTTCTGCTTATTTTAATAGGCATAAAATATGGTGGAAATCTGATCAGGAGGTTATATTATTTTTTATCTTCTTCCAAAACCAAGAAATACTGAAAGAAATATGGGAGAAAATGAAGATAATCATTTTTGGTCAGACATACATGCAGCACAGACCCTGTTAGCATGCCAAATTCTGTTAGTTGGATTGATACCCATCAAAACTCAGAGAAGGCTATTCCTAATTGGCCCTGACAAGTGTGAAAACCATCTGTGCTGTCAAAGAAATGAAGAGTCACAGGCTACAGCCATTAGGGCAAAATATTACTGGTCTCCTGGAAAGTGTTGCAACTTTTCTCAGGGAGAGAAATACTCTGATTTTTAGGTAATTTATCTTTATGGTCGAAGACACCTGATGATACCAGTAAGAAAGGCAGTATGTGAATGAAGCTAGTTTTTTTCTTTCAGGAGGGAATTAAATTGAAGAGAAAATGTGAATTCCTTGAGCACTGAGGTGCTTAGTACCAGGGCCTATTTTCAGCTGTGGAAGTGTTGGGTGTAAAATGGAGCATAGGGTGTAAAATGGAATTTTGTCCCTGAAAATACCAAAGATGACTGAAGTGTGGGGTGATGTATCATAATGAAGAGGGAATTTTCTGTGTTTTGTTTGCAATTATTCTGAGGCTTGAGAACGATTTGCTTAATACTGTTAAAATAAGTCTGAAACTAGCTATAACACTGAGAGCTGCTGAACAATGCAGTAGGCAAGGAAGGGAATAAATTGTTTAATGTAATGAACAGATTTATAGACTTGGAAAATGGTGAAGAAGAAAAATGCATTTAGATTAAAAGCAAGCAATGAGTTTCCTGACAGGTACAAACATAGATGCTGAATTAGGGAGAGAGGGGGCTTGAGAACATCGCATGAATGCCTGCTGTAAAACCAATCTCTTTGACTTGGAAACCTTCTAGAAGTGACATCGGGCTTAATTATGTGAATACATTAGACTGATTTGTGAACAACTTTCAGCACAACTTGTGAAACACTTTACAAACAGCTATGAACCACCTCAAACTCTTGTCATTCTCTGAGTTTGGAGTACACCAGGTAGTGCTGAGTATGGCACTTGTGAATATGGAACACGGCACTTAGCCTGCAGTGTACTACTTAAAATGAGGGCTGCACAGACAAATATGAAAGTGTGTAAAGAAAGGCTTTAAAAAAACAGATGGTCTCAGGTCACAATATGCCTGTAAAATGAAAAGGAATGGGTTCACACCACTAGCAGTGTTAATGATGAATTCCCTTTGCCTTTCTGCCTTAATTTTGGGATGGAAGTTTTATTTTGGAAAGCATTTTGAGAAAGTAGGCATATGAAGGTCGACAGCCTTGTGACCTTATTAACTGCTTTGAAGACAGTTGCATAGTTCTGAGGAGTGACAGCATATTGTGTGTAATGAAAGAGCAGCTCTGGGAAGGCTTGGGAGGCATTGAAAGTATTAGTCTGTGGTTGGTGTTTCCTGCAGCTCTATAGCAATTCCCTTTCAGGACTAAAAAGCACTCCAAAACCAAGTAAAAAGCTCCGACAATGTAAAACGGATTTCCATATTTAAAAAGGATAAAAGAAACAGTGTGATGAATTTTACTTTAAAGGTGACTTCCTAGATCACTGTTTCTGGTATTATGCTTCTGTTCACATCAGTGCTCTCTGACTACCATAGACCAAAACCTTGAGGAGTTGTGTACATGAATTTTGTTGTAGTGAACTGCCTCTTTACTGAATTCATTTCTCTCTTTAACATCCTTTTGATTACCTGTATTTTTTTCCACTGAAAAAAGCCCATATTCCATTAACAAACACATCAGAGAGGGGAACCAACAGAGGAATGCCAAGGTAAGATTTTGAAGATGCAGAGGAATAGACATCCTCACTCTTTGCATCTGTGAAAGATTACATTTATTTTGGAAATTGTTACTTTATATAAAAGTTGCGTCATGAGCTGCTAATGATAATGACGTTATTCCAATGAGATAAGGTTATGCTATGAGCTGTCTCCTCCAAAGAAGAGGAATTGGGAGGGCATTTTCATAGCAGCTGTCATGGAATTTGTAGTCTGCAGAAACAGGAGGCAGAAGAAATATGCATGTATTACATCATAACAGTGGTTTGTTGCAGGGTAGTATTTCTGTGTATGAGCATATGTAGTTTTAGGGAACATTTGTTAATAGATGACACATCACTTTAAGGATGCTCTCCAGGGAGCGCATTTGTCCAGGGAAAGCTTCAGCCTCTATGTCTTTGTGCATACTTTTTGTTAACATGATCTCTGTTTGATTGTGGTCTTGCAGACAAATGCAGCTCTATGTGTGTGCCTTGATTCCTGCCAGTCTCTGTTTAACTACGTGGTATGCTGTACCTTCCAAAGCACCTCTGAAGTAGTACAGCATGCTGTCAGAGAGGAGAGATGAATAAGAATACTGTCACCCCCAGCAGAACCTCCTGTTTCCTTCATTAGTTCAAGAACTAAGAAAATCACATTGCTCCTGGCTCTCTCAGGCTCTGACATTACGAATGGCAAAGGAGCCGCGGCCGTTTCTCAGGCTGTGGGAGTCTGCGTTCTCTGGCCACCTTGGCCCTGCGTATCAGGGAATTCTTCTATGCTGGTTTCAGGTTTGGAATAGCAATTAATGATGAACACTGTGCACTCACACACACACACAGAGCCAAAGCAGTACTATAGAAACTCCACAAAGTTAGGGAAATCCTGCAAACTAAAATCACTGAGTGCATCTGTATGGGAGCTGCTATGAAAGAGCAGATGTTAAAGCACACTGTCACTTGATCTGTGTACTTGAACATCATTAGGTGGGCTGATGCTACATTTGTTCAATGCAAAGAAAGATAAAATTAGAAGTCACTTGAAATGACTCCTTAACGAAATTAGATGTTTTCTTCTGAGTGCTCAGTCTGTGTTTTGCTACTGTTACCATTTTGCTTTTTTTCTAGAGTGAACTTAGTATTACTTGAAATGTCCAAAGTAAACCTCACTTGTTTCTCAAAGAGAAAAGCCTCTTTGAAACCAAGAGAAATCATGACATAACATGTCAGAGAGATGACTAATAATACCATTAAAATTTCATTTCTTTGGGGGGGGAGGAAGTTGTGTGAATTGCAGTGTAAGTGCCTGCATCTTAAAGCCCTGTAAGAGGAATGAAACTAAGTTCCATATCATTTGACTGTGAAAATTTGTATGAGATTTTGTCTTCTGAGAACTGATCCTAAAATTAAAATCAAATCTCATTTAAACTGTCAGAACTGTGTATCAAGAAGACTTGTAGTGCTAGTTTGAAAATTATTTGAAAGACATCTGAAAGAAATGACAGGATTTTAGGAAAAATTCTATTAGCATACATTTCTCAGTAATGTGTAAGATATGTAACTCTAGTTTAATAAAGCCACTGAGAAGGAAAAGTGCTGCACATACATTTAGGGGAAAACCTCCATGTTTTGGACTTATTTAAAAAAGGAAGTGATGAAGGGCAAAACTGGTTTTCCCAGTTGAAGAAATGGCAGGCACAGCGTTGCATTTGAGTCAAGTGACATAAACTGTGTGTGCTCCACTGTGTTGTAGGGATATAATTATCTGATTTTGCTGTTAATTTATTGCTGCTTGATTTCTCCTTCTTCCTTAATGAAATAGCCCTTCAGAAAGTTGCAGAACACAAATCGTCTTGTTACTAACGTGCTTCACTGCAGTGTTGGTTTGATCGCCCCGCCCAGTTCTAACGG
>VZSG01000352.1:295519-331568 GCA_013398315.1 Nothoprocta pentlandii | reverse complement strand
TTTTTTTTTTTTTTTTCCTACCAATTAACTGGCTTTTTCTGTGATTGATTAAAATATATAGAACTTTGTATTCCATGACAAGCTTAAGTTTTGCGCATTTCTGTGGTAATTTATCCTACACTAGGTATGTTCCAGGGTTTCTGAAAGATCACCAGAACTGTCATTTATTTAGAATGGGGAACGTTGTCCCTGCACATCTGAGAATTAATTATTATAAAGTGAAGAAGTGAATTTAGTTATTCTTTTATAGCGTATAAAACAGCAGTGAAGAAATGGTGAAGGAAAGTGTGGCAGCAGGATGGAGAAAAAGGGAAGGGCTGAGTATAGAGGAGATTGTGTTAATTAAAATCTCTGAGAGCCTCTGATTTCTTTGACATTTTAAATTGCAATGAACTGCAGTGTAATTTAATTTTGAAGGCATTTGAGTCCATTCTTGAGTATTGACTGATTATCTCTCACTCCGCATACAAAACTTGAATAGCAATATATCTTATAGTTCAACTGGGTAGTTTAGCATAGCTTCTGCTTCTCAGAAATATTTTCAATTAGTAATCAAGCCTACATCAATACTTCAGAATGAATGGAATAAAACTGTAATGACTGGGGTAGGTTAATGGAAGTGTTCTTAAACCTTGCACCAAGAGTAATAAGCTTATATGACCTACTACAATGCCTGAGTAAGATGTTCTACAGTCTCTAATGAAATCTAAATTCTCTTTTAATTTTTTTAGAGCCAGTTGGCATCCTGATGGATATGTGTGGTTATTCTGAAACTGTGGTGGTGTTGGGATGGTTTTGAGCTGACTGACAAGGAAACTTATGCTGTTTCTTCTAATTAGCACCTCAGATGCCATGTCCTAACAGAAAATTTTGTAATGACCCTTCTGCTAGCGTGTTGTAATAGTTTGACCAGAGTTAGTGAATGGTGTCTGGACTTCTGGATTGGTTGTCTAACATTTCTCACGTGAACTGCTCTAATGACAAATACTTAGGTGTTCTTTCATCCAGGAATTTAATGGTCTATTGATGTCACGTGGCTGGCAATGACACAGGTATTCTTTGTGAGGAAAAGGGAGTGGTAGGAGGAGCTCCAGGGAACATGCTCAGGCCACCAACTGTCATTCACTCCGTCCATTACTTAGACTTGCCACAGTTTAAGTTGCAAGCTCCTCTTTCTTTTGAAAGTCTCTTGCTCTGCTGGCCTTGTTTCTGTGTTCATGCTGTATCTCTAGGCACAGATGAAAATGTTTGCATTAAGTATGCAATTGTATGTATATATGTACATACACAGTATTACAAAATACAAGCAGTAGATTTAGATTAAGAAAAGGTGAGAAATGGACAGAAGATATCCAGTTGGTACAAATGTGGGAGCATAACAGGAAATTTCAGAAAAATCTGCTCTTGTATATCTGATTTGCCTCTTTACAATTGAGTTCTGTGGTTTTGAAACTCATTTTGTGCAAGCGTAATATCTTACGTGATTTCAGTATTTATCCATTGGAATTAATAACTGCACTGGGAACCTGTTTCTGGAAGATGCATAAAAACTTATAAAGTAAGCTTGTTTTCAGGGTGCTAGTATTTCTGAGTCTGATGTGTACTTTCACAACACCTACCTGTTTATTTGTATGCCAGATGACTCTTTACTCCTGTGAGTTTAACTTATCAAAGTTAAATTATGAATTTGCCAGATCGTAATGATCACCTCTTTTTTGGTCCCCTTTCACACAAGGAGATTATTTTTTTCCCCATTAAGATTTCACATTACTTAAGTGTTAGTCTGACTGTATTATGGTTGTTACCTCTTTCCAGTGGATTCATATATTGCCTACTATGTCTGCTTTATTCATATGAAGCTATTTTGCAGCTAAAATTTTTCTCAATGAATGGTTAATCCTCAGACATTTTTAATTTCAATCATGCATTGTCTCCAGGCATTTCCTGTTTGAAACTTAATTAGCTCATTTGAATTAGTTGCAGAATATTTTGTGTACCTTAGAAAATGCCAGGAAATCATTTACTATTTTGAACATATTCATCATTTCATTAGGATTATTCTAAATCTATAAAGAAGAGAAAAATGTATTAAGCCTTAGAAAAGCTATGTAGTGTTTAGCTGTGGAAGTAATTCTAGAAGCTTTCAACATGGATCACTTGAGTATATGGAAGAGCTTGAGCTGCTGCAAAATATGTGTAGCTTCATGACGCTACATGACCAATTTTTTCTTCTACTTGGAAGAAAAATAAATCTAATGCATACATTTCTCCTATGTTGATTCTGTTATAAGAATCTTCCTGAAAATATTTATAGAAAAATGTGTACAGCAGCAGCTCTGTAAGAACAGAAGCACCTTAATTTTCATGTAATTTTCTTTTTGATAGAAACAGTGGTTATGTATGCTGTTTTTAAAAGGAATGTCTGTGGTGTAAACTCCATCGGAAATCTGACCTTTGTTTTGTGTGATGAATGCCAAAATGAAATAAGAGGACCCTGAAAAGATCCTTTAATCTATTCCTATTGTTTACATTTATTTCTGTCTTGAAATAGGATTGAAGGGAGGGGACTCAAAAGCCAAGAATATGTTGCTTGGGACTTGTGATTTATCTAGTTGCAGCTATGTCTTCTGTTCCTTCAGTGCAAACTAGCTAAGGGACTTTTTATATAAAGAGGGAGAGAAAGACAATGGGAATATGTGTTGAAGGTTTGTACAATGAGAGAGACAATAGAAATATGTGTTGAGGGTTTCTGTACATTGGTGCTTGTATCATGTGTAAGGAGATGGCATTCATCAGGGATGTAATTTATATAGACATGAAGCTTCTCTTCTGAAGAAAACTATAATTGGTTAGTATTGTATATTGGTATGAATTAGTGTGGGAGAAACATCATAGGAAAATATATATGTAGGCATTCTGGCACACTTGGAAAGGAAGCGTATTTTGACTTCTTGGCAAGCGTGTGCACCAGGGACAGAGAAGGGATAACTGACAAGGTTTATTCAAAGCAGAGAAGACATAGGTCTTGGTTACCATGTGCATAATGTAGCTAGAGCAGGGCACATGTTGCCATTTGCTTGGTGCAGCATGATGCCTCCCCCACCCCAAGGTGTCCCTTCTTGCAGTCTCACCCCCCAGGAAGCCTTAGTTTGTAACCTGGCTTCCAGATTTGCTCAGTATTGTTTTGATGCTGCTAGCATATCTCATAGATGTAAAATTGATGAGAGAATTTGTTCAGATGATGCTTTGCTGTACAGGCATCAGACATGGTTGCAACTGTTCTCCAGCCATCAGCCACATTGTAGTCCCTGATCTGTCTATCTAGACTGTCAGCTTTCTGACTTACTGATATTTACTGCTTCCAGGATTGAATCTCTCATTCAGAAAAGTCCATAGACGTCCATTTACAATTCTTTGCTGTCACTTCCACAGAGTGTAGGTAGTGGAGGCTGTGTCTATTTCTCCTGCATTTCTGTGCCTGAAGCAGTACAGGAATGTGTATCTCAACATTTTTTCTGTTGGTGTCTCTGTGATTGCCTACATTTTGGATCTTTAGTTTTCTCCTTAAGAGATTTGCTGACTATCTAACTACGCTCTGGTACTTAGATTTTTATAATGAAATATTCCCAGTTTGGGAGATGGGGCACAGCACTAACAACTGTTCCCTTAGGCTTTCAAGTCATCTAGACAGACTTTGTGGGGTTGTCTTAAATAGGATTGCTGCGCTCATGGTACTAGACTTCAGATACTTGTTTCATTATTTCATCTGTTTCTTCATTACTATGTTCTTCTTTCTCTTCTCTCTACCACTTTGTCTCTGAGTAACTGGAGATTATTACTGAAACTGTAGTATTGTTGCAGTTCTTGATATATTTTTTGTAGGTAGATGGAGCCATTACATTTTCTATATTTAGAAATTGTAAATCAATTCCCACCCTAATATCTCTTTCTATGCTTCTGTTCATTTTATTGGTCTGCATTTTTTTCTGCTCTGCCCTTTTTTTAACAAAGAATTTATAACATTGTCCCTAACTAAATGAGAAAAGATCTGATGGAATTTTAGATGCTTAAATGAGCCTTTAAGCATTTTTCTCTGGTTGTAGATATTCTAGTGCTTGTACTCTAGTTGCTTTTAAATTCATCTTTTTTCTTTTATATGAGCTACTTCAGTTTTATTTGTATTTTTCTGTTTGGCTTTTACAAACTGAATAATCCCGTTCTCTAAAGCATTATCTTGCTTTTTTATCCCTCTGTGAAGTGTTAGGTGAGCCTCTGTATAGAGGATGTTTTATAAAATTCAATTTGTTTACTTTGTATTATACTGTAGTTCCTTTAGTCTGTGTAAATCTTATCCTAGTCAGGTCAGTCCTTCCTTCCCCTCTGTCAGCTGCCTCTATCTTTTTTTAATCCAAATGTCTCAGGCCTGGGAGACATTGTTCTTCTGTGGCAATTGTTTAGCTGAGATGGCTAAGGTAGGGTAATGATGGAGGTGGCAGTAGCTCAGAGCAAGCCGTATATAAATCAAGAGAAAAGAAATATTTCCAAGACAGTGAACAGGCCAGAAAAACTCAGTAATTGTAAACCTCTGTCTTAGAAAGAGACTTGAAAGAAATTGCCCCTGGAACTTTCTTCTTTATAGGCAGGATATTTATTCATAAGTAAAAAACTCTCCCCTTCAAAAAGTTAAGCATTTCTTATTTTTGCAGAATAGAGAAGGTCAGACCAAATCTTGCTTCACTTTTCTCTTTCTTAGACCTCTTCATTCTCAGCAGAATTAAACAGCTACAGCTAATGATGTAAGGTGCCTTAAAGCTTCTTTAGCGTTGTGAACAACCACATAAGTTTGGGGATAAAAGAAACCCAGTTTGATTCTTTTGCTGAGCTTAAGGGTTTAAAAGTGGTGTGGATTTTTTTTGGCTTGCTTGTTAACTGATCAGCTTCCTGTAGAATCAGAGACACACACTCATGTGTCTCATGAGTTTAAAAAAAAAAAGTTGTGGTTTTGAAATCATATGTATGAGTACTTCATATGAGTATAGAAGTTCATTAATTGATTAATGTTTACACTGTGGATTGACTTTGTGCCTGGAAGCAAACAAGGAAAATTTCTGGGCAGACAACAAAAAAGGTGGTAGTCGCTGATCTCTGTGATGGAGGACTCCTCCACCAGTACTTGCAAGCCCTAGCTAGGCTCCTGTTGAGAACAGGTGTGCAAAAGAAACTTTTTTTTTTCCTCCACGGGCTTGAAGGGTTCCTACATATAAAAAGGCAGGTGCCTAAAATCTGGTAGTGTGAAAATATCTTAGGATGTTTTCCTCCTGCTTTTTGTTATAGGAACATCCTAAGATGTTCCTACAGGAAGAGGAAAGGAAGACTTTAACCTTCAGAGGTTTCCAACCAATGGAGCACATAGAAAAGATACCACTTAAAGGAAGGTTGTCACAGATTGAAGGAAAAGTGGTTTGTGGCAGTATTGGTGTGGTCAGAAGAGCTAGCTGCTGACAAGCATATGCTTTATGTACTTCATTTAACTGCTAATGCAGAAATGCAACTTCATGAAAATTTTGAGAAGCCTAGTACTGTTCAGCTGTCTTTCCATATGTAAATTTTTAGAAGGGAGACTGCTGTGGTTGATAACAAAAGCCTTCAAAGGAAACCAATGTCTTCAATTTTGAAGTAGTGTTACTTTCCAATTACATCTTGAATATTAGAATATCATATGAAGCAGTGGCAAAATCATTTTAATGTATTTAACTTCATAATTCATAACAATTTTTCATATTAGAATACAGCCTTCGGTTATGAAATAGTATCAGAGCCAAATAAAAATACAGAAAACTAAACTCCACCCCCAAGTGATTTAAAATGTATCCAGAAAACATAGCAGAAGCATTTATTATTGAGTTACCTTAAAGACGACTATCATATCTTATTCCAGTGTCCTGGAAAAAATGTTGCAATTTTTTTTAATTAAAATGGTGCTGATTTCTGTTTGAATGTGGTTATTTGATAGAGATCAGTTTATCTTTTGTGAATGAGACTCAGATCGCAAGAGTTGTTTATAATGCCCATGTCTCTTGTCTTGAATCAAGTTGACAGTAATACAGAAAGTATTTTTGTGTGTGCAGTGTCTGCTATCTAAATCTTAGCTGCCTAATGAAACAATTGGCAATACCATCTCTTGTGTCCCTTTTGAAAACATCTCTGTATTTTACTTGTTAAATTTGAAAAACACTTTGAAGTGGAAATCAATCCCTAACATAATTTCAATCTGAAATGGTTTGAGTATGAGGAGATTCTTATCTCCTTTAGGCATTTTATTATGAAATATCATTTGGAGGCAAAATTTAACTTGTAACGTATACAGATCATGTAGAATTCACATGTGCTCGGTAAGGAAGAACATGTGCATACCAGAAGTTGTGTTTCCTGTGCGTAGTTTCCTACTTCTAATGCTTCAGAACCATCGTGTACTTCATTCTGATTGGCTAATCAAGAATAGAAAAAGGAATTATAAATGTAAACATCATTTGTATTAAGAAGAGCAAGTAAATCTGTTGAGTATTTGCTCATCTTATTCTTAAGAGATCTTAATGTAACTGTGCCAGGAAAGTAAATAGATGTAGATTTTTGAGAGTGAGTCCTTTGAGGACCAAGCTAAACATGAGACAACCTGTTAATGTCTGTTGCTCTGCATCGCAAGGCATTTCTAAAACTTCAGCTCATGATAACTTTATTGCTACTTCCCCTTCTTTCTTCCCTTCCCCCCCCCCATTTTTGTTTATTAAAGCTGTGTGTCATAGGAAAATGAGACAAAAGGATTTTTATCTGATTTTGTGTGATGACTCTTGTCTTTACCTGCACCTTAAGGATTTAGATAGGGAGCCAAGTGCTCAAAAATGCATGCACTTCAATTTGGAGTTGAAAAGCTGCCATATTAAAATGACTGTCTAACATACTTGTGTTTCTGTAGATTTTTATAATAAATGTAAGGATCATGCAGTACTGAAGTGGGTACAAAAGTCTGAACAACCCCCTTTTTTGGTAATGATTCATCTGTCATAGTGCAATACTAACACAAGTGAGTTATAATTTCATCTATGTAATTTCATACAAGCAGTAGCACACTACATACTACCTCATGTTCCCCCTCTTTTTTTATATTGCTTATAAACCATGTATTTAATTATGATAGCTTTACTCTCAAGATTATACTTATGCAGGGAACAAAAGATAATGCAATAAAAATCAGTTAAGCCAAATGTATACTTAAATTCCCACAATATTAAAGCTGAACATAGTTCAAATAATGATCACAAAGAGAGGGTAAGTACTTTGCTGATAAGATTGGAGGAGAAATAAATACAATCAGTGACAGTCAAACAGTTTTTGTATGTACAGTAATATTTTGGCTTGATAAAAATTTTAATTCTGTTCAGAAGAAATTAAATCAGATGAAGTTTCCTGCCTGAAGCAAAATCAAGTCGTAGGTAAACTGGTGGAAGGCAGGTTCCCTAGAGGAGCTCCTGGCAGCCCTGGCCCTGAGCCAGGCAAGTCCAGTAGATGTGCTGAGACCCAAGGAGGAGGATACTGCCTGCAGTGGGAGCTGATGAGGCTCATGCATTTGGGCTTGGGCACATCAGTATCGAGAAGGCAGCACTTTGGCATCAGCAGAATCCCAAGAATGAGAAAGAAGGAAGCAGGACCAGTGGAGGCTTTGCCCAAGAGGTCAGTGGGTTGCAGTAGTTGCATGCTGGAATCTGAATGTTAGCTTAAAGAAAAGGCCCAGCTTAATGAATTAAGTGAAGTTTCATCACTTCTAAATTTGGATTCATTAAAGGATTAAAATACTTGCCTTTTCTAGGTAATATAAAGCTTGTGCTAACATGTGCCATGTTTTCCAAGGGATGTAAAGGATAGTTTTAAGTGTTAACATGCATTTTACTTGGCAGAAGCTACAATGTTTTTGAATAGTGTTGTTGTCCAGATGCATACAAGTGTTCTCTAACCTGTTTCTGGAGCACATCTCAAATTTTATTTCCTTCAAGATAAGGCTTGTCTGGTAATATATCTTCCAGAAAGAAGCACCACAAGGAATTGAAAAGCATCCTTCCACAGTTAGTGGTTACACTTAAACTGCAGTTGTAGCTTGACAGCTATCAAAGAAGATTGAATTACTAGGGATAAATGAGGGTGGACATTTAGAATAGAAGGTCATCCATGTTGGAAAGTTAATGAGCTTCTAAAACATACTTAAGTGTGGGCAAGGATAACACTTTCTTGGAGGCAGTCCTCCTTGATAGAGGGAACTTTCCCTTATAATTCAGATCTCAGAAGTCTAATGCATGGATGATTTGTGGCAGTGAAGGCCATTTATTAAACTAAACAAAACAAAAAAACTGTCATTTTTTTTGATGATTCAGTTGGTTCAGTTCCCCACTGGGAGAGTTTTATCAAAAAAGCAAGCCAGTGTTCTCATGCAGTTACTTATGGACCTGCTAAGCTAGTCTTGACATAGCTATCCTAGCTCAAATTCTAATCCATCAGAAATCATGAAAACCAGAGAGATTATAAAAAAGTATTATTTTCCACTTACTTTAGCTATTCATTATGTGAAAAGGTTATAAATACAGTCTCATTTTACTATTACAGCCACAATTAGGTTTTTAAAAGATTCATATTATATTATAATGTTCTGTCTGGAGTTTAGCAAAAAAGATTTCATTTCTTCCAAAAAAAAATAATCAATTACTATTAGAATGCAAAACATTCAGGTACTTTTCCTGTTTTGTACTACTACACTGCAAAAACTATGATGAAAAGTTCAGCCACTTAATCCAGTGCTGTGCGTCTGCAGGTTGCTTTTTTACCTAATGCATTAAAATTTTGCTTGCAAATGATTTCTTTTTGACTGCTATTAATAGATCAAGAATGGTCTTTTGAAGTGAACACAACCCTTTAATTGAAAAAGAGAATTAAAAAAGCACTGTTAGCCCACTACTTTGAAGATGTTTGAATTTAAATGTTCCATTTCTGAGGGACCACTATTTCTTTTTTTTGGTAGCATGTTCTGAAAACAAAACAGAATGCTTTTTGAGAGTTTTCTTTTATCCTGTATTTAAGTCTTCTCAAAAAGAAGATTAGTTGTTGGGTACGTAATACGTGTTCTGCACAGCCTCATGGTGTTTGCTGTATGAGTACAGTCTTTGCAGGTCTTTGCTATAGCAGCCTTCAACAACAGTACTGCTGTGTGTGCAGGATGTGGGCTGTTACTGTGACCAGAGAACAGGAGTGGCTCTGTGTCCCTTTCCACAGCTAAAATAGAGACACCTATTTCTAGTTCTTGCTGCTAGGGATGTCTTTGGGCCACTTCTGAGGCAGATGTTCCTCAAGGAAAACCGCAGCTGTTGTAAAAGTTCTGAACCCGCTTGCCTACACTGGTAGAAGAGCCTGGACTCCTATCAACCCATGTGGAGAAAAGGGAAAATGGTGCTAGAGCTTCCCTGTACCTGCTGTGTGCTACCTTAACTATATTTGGGGGATTTTCACTACCTATTTTAAGAAGAGAAGTAGTGTCTCAGAGCACTATTCACATTTCTTGCTTATTTGCAAGACAGGATGTTATACAAATTTAGTAAATCCACATTAATAATAAAAACAAACCCTGATACGCAACTTGGGAATTAGAACTACCATCTGGTATTTTGTAAGGGTCAGTATTCCCCAGTGAAATGTAATGCTTCTTACAGTTTTGACTGGGTGTCATGATGACTGGAAGCTTGACAAAGAAATGAGAATAGAAACAATGACAGAATGAAGAAAGCTAGTTAGTGGAGCTTGGTTTAATGCTGTGTTGCATACTTGTTAGATATACTTGTTTATCTCTAAGTAAGAATGAAAAAACAGATCAGTAAAAGAGTAATAAAAATAGACTTAACATGTGTAGAAGCCTCCTTTCCTTAGCGTTTATCACACGGGGGATTGTTGTGTATCGTCTTGAAAAAGGTGTAAGAAACATACGGGCAGGGCTGAAGGGGGAGGCAGTCCCCTCTATTCTAGGCTAGTGCATTGTATTTACTTCAGTACCTAACAGATAGACATTGACTGTCTCGATAAGAGCATAGGAGTGAAGTGGGGGGGGAGACTTTTATAACCCACTTACTTTCCGTATGCAACTGCTGATTATGTGGCATGATGATTATGTTTGAAAACCACTCTTACTTCAATTATTCATTATTCACAGAAAATTAGAAAGAAGAAAAAAAAGTGTTAATTATTTCTGCTTGGTAGTATGCGATTAGTGTACCATCATCATCACTTTTTGTTTGTTTTTCCTAAAATGTCTGAAGATTTTAATTTTCTTTTTGCCAGCATGCAATCATATTTAATAGTGAGATCACTGATCATTTGTGTGTTTCATTTAAAAAAAAAGTTGATCCAAATGCTTACAACTGACACCATATTATGGCAAAGAATATTTACTTGTTTTAGCTGTGTAAAATTAAAGAGATAGGAACAGTATGCTTAACTTGGTGTACAAAGAAAGAATTGACTGGTTGTATTTAATCACTAGGAGAAATGTCTGTGCCAGAAATGTGGCAACTCTGTTGTTCCCCAAACAAAAAAAAAAAACAAGAAAAATCCTTAAATAAGATTGTTCAGAATGAAGATGTGTGAAAATGACTGATACACATTGCTATTCTTACTGCAAATCTCCAGCAATATAATTAAATTGAAAGTGAAGAGTTAGGTGGAAATTGCCTTATTGCTTCCTAGAAACGCAAGACAAAGCATATATAGGTGATATATAACAAATTAGTAGTAGTGTGAACTAAGATAAACAGGGACTGAATGGACTGTTTAATTATTTTTTCCTCTTTTTTTTAGGAAATGTTTCAATCTATGTGGAAGAATTTTATTAAAAAAATCTAAAAAAACTCCTGTTTTTATTTACCAGAACTACAAAAATTGTTTTTTATATTATTTGATCCTATACAGAATACTCATCCTCAATTCACCAAAAGCTTGTGTTTAGGTTAAATGGCATCCCTGAGTCTGGTTGAATGCTTGATTTTTTGAGAGACTAATGTTGACAGTCCTGTGAGGGATGAACTCTAGGCTATCGGATTAGTTGCAGGCTGATGATACTTTCAACGTTTGCTTCTCGTCGTCCTCTGTAAGCAAAAGACTCTTCATCCTTCTCTCTATGGCTTTGTGCAAATCTGCAGTCCTGGTCATAAGTGAAGGTTTAGCTGAGCAAGTAAAGCTATTGCATAAGGATAGTTTGCCTTCAGCTGTCAGAACAGATACAAGAACATTTACACTAGTACTTCAAAGTTGCGATGAAAGAGCTCTATTTCCAATTCAAGCACCGAGGCACATAGGGTTCTTACATTTGCTCGGTATTCCTAATTCACTGTTAGACTGTGGCTGCTCTGTGCAGTCTGTTTTGATCTGCTCCCATCTGCTCCAGTCTGATGGAGTTTTTTTCCTGAAAAATGAAGCTGGTGGTGTGTGATTGTTGCAAAGGCAATCAATTACTGAAGCTGTAAAAGTATTCTGCCTGGTAAAGACAGAGTGTGCTCTTACCAGACTGCTGCATTTCTTCCACTCCTCAACATTTTGGAGGTAAACTCCATGACGGACTGTTGGTGTAGACCTAAAATGGCAGTAATGCAGGAACCCCTAGTTAATCTGCTGTGGTACGTAAGGATAAAACAGAGACTTATTGCAGAATTTCACCACTTTGAGGGGGATTTAGCTAGTAAAAACAACTATGTGGGTGTGCAGCTGGCCAGAAAGCAGTATTCGGGGCAATAGTTAAAAGTGACTGGCTTTGAGAGTGGAAGGATGTATTGTTTGGAGTTCCTCAGCAATATCTGTTGGGTCTGGTACTGTTCACTGTTTCATGGATGACTTGAACAGACAAAGGGAGAGTATACTTATAAAATTTGCACATATTTCAACAATTCCATCTGCACAAGTGCGAAGTGGTACTTATGGCAAAATGTAAATGATCATAATACATAAGAAACATAAGAGGCTAGTAAGAGATGAATCTGATAAATTAACGAGTGCTTCCTTGCCATCAGATATATGAAGAAATCGAGCAAATAGGATGAAAACAAGATCACTTTACACTAGCAAGTGTAAAGATAGAGTGTAAAGGTGTAAAGAGCAAGATACAAAATTAAAAATAAATGAGCATGTAATTTTTGCTTATTTGTTTTTAATCCCGAACTGCATCAGCAGCAAGAAGATAGCTGAGAGTACTAGGTTGCTACTCAGCAGACAAGAAATGCTACTGTTGACATTGAGAAAGGTGAATTTTTAGGGAAATGACTACACCAGAAAGCAAAGGTTCAGGACTATTCTCACTTGTTCACAGGTAATTTTTTAAGTCATTTAAAAAATATACAGTAAGAGAACTGTAACAAGAAGGCAAGTGGATAAAAGATAAGGTGTGATTAATTATGCCATTTTACTTTCTTGAGCAAGGCTATCTGGAGAATATGAAAGGGAAGGATGGAAAAGAAGACCTGTCCTGTTTTAAACTAGAGGTGTCTTGAGTAGAATGACTTTAATGTTTTAAATGCAGACATGGACTCTTGAGTCAACTGGAGCTGAGGCAGATTTTTTTGCCTTTTTTTTGGTGCTGAATACATCAAACTCAGGAGTTTGAATACCTTTCACTGGAAACCTGACTGAACCTGTGAACTTTTAGCAATGAGAAACTCAGAATGAGAAAATTTAGAAGGATTTTATAAACAAATTTCCCCTGCTGATCTTGTCCATGCAAGATATATATTTTTTCCCCCTTCAGGCTGTTTTTCAGTCTGATCACTTAATGATTTTCAGTAAACCGTAGTGAGTTCTCTCTGAGTTCCCAGATAAAGGCTCTCTTACCATGACTTTGGGAGGCCAGTCTGTCCCCTATTCCTTCAGAGTCCTTCACTGCTATGTCTGTTTCCCAGGTCCTCACTCTGGCCCTGTGCTGCAGAAGCTGCTCAGTGAACTGGTTCATTTTCTCTTGGGAAAGAAAAATTTTCCTTGACCTTGACAGTAGCAGCCAGGACAAGGCCAAGAGGCAGTTGAGACTTCTGCCCAGTTACAGTCCCCTTAACTAATCATAACAGACATTAATTGGAGCAAACAATAGAAGCAAATTTCTGCTTTACTGCACATGCCAGTGGATTTTTGGCTTTGTTTATTGTTTGCAGATTTGGCATAGACCTAAGGGTGGGAGGCACAATAATGGATGACCTTCCTTAGCATCATGCCTGGCTGGATTATTTGGTGAAGCTGCTGCAGCTGCTCATGAGATTCTGTCCTTGTGGACAATCCACAGTCCCACCTCAGCTGCAACTGTCCACTGTTGGCAGCAAATACTGAATCAGATACAGGAGAAAAGAGGTGCAGCAAAGCAGTTATTACAGGAAGGCTTTACCCAGCAGTCTGTGGTTTGGACACTTGAATACAGGCAGATTTGTTTTTTTCCCCACAGGTTTCTAGGTGTTTGTATTTAGTTGAAGCCATCTGTTCCAGGTCCTTCCCCTATATACAGTGCTTAGCAAATGCTTGTGCTGTTTGCCAAAGTGATCACATTAAGTCTGTTTGTTTAAGAATACTTAATGCAATTTTTGGATGCTAGGAAAATCATATCCAAAGAGGTATCATATGAAAATCAATAGTTTTCTTCTGTGCCATCTTGTTTATGAGATAGAAGCAGAAAGAGAGATCGGTGCAGCGGAGTAAGATCAATAGTTTTCAGTTTTAATTGGATATTCTTTTACTACTGGCTGAGTGCTGTCTGCTTTTAACTCTATATAAGGAAAATACGAGACCTTTGGCAGCTAGCAGATTTTTTCCTACATCATTTTATTTAAATAAATTTTCCCACTGTTTCTGTTTTCTACTCAAGCTTAGTTAAGATACTATTCTTTTAAGGGCTGATTTGTCCTGCCACAATGCCCATGTTTCCAATTTAAGCAAGTTTCTCTATGGTTTTAACCTTCTACTCTGCCTTGTACATGTTCATGTGCTATAACCTTCCTTACAACACTCAAGTATGCAGTGGGTGAATAAAATCTTCTCTGGACTGTATGAAGTATGGAGATGCTCATAAATTTTGGTATTTCTTCTTAAAAAAAAATCCCTTTCCTTTATTCTTTCCATTGTCATTTAATGCAAATTCATTTTGGCCACTGCACTTATTAAATAACCTTCTCTCGATGGCTATCCCTGTCAAAAAATAACTTCTGAAATTCTATTGAAAATGTTCCCATGTCCTTTTGGTTTCCTGCTGTATAAATTCCAGAGCTAGGTAAGTCTCTCTACCTCTGTCCCCTCCTTTCCCTAACCTTCACCCTCCAAGAGTTTCACTAATAACTCTGAGATTTCCTCTGTATCCATTTGTAAACTGCCCAACACTTGCCTCTTGGTGCAGTAGTTGTCAGCTGTCAGGATCTGAATATTAATGGGATACCCTTTACAGCGTCTAGAACTTCCGTGGAACTGCGTATTCTGTTCTGCCTGAGATCCCAGTCCCTGTGTTTGTGGTATTTAGATGTGTATAATTTGTGAGCTGATAGCAAGGAACGTTTTCTCTGCATACCTGAAACCACATACAATGTAGTATGTCCATTCCATGAAAGCCATCATGGAAATAGAAATATAGACTTATCTGCTTTGTTTACATCTGGTAAGGTTCCTACTGAAGAGAAAATTCTACCCACCAATACGAATTTTATCCAGGAATCTCAATCCAACAACCACGGCCAGCCTGTATTTTTACAGTGTCAGCTGTGTAACAGAAAGATCACTTCTTCCTCAAGAACTTAGTTGAGATGATGCTGTTGCTGCTATAAGTGATAGCTTCAGTTGTGTAGTTTGACTGCTGTCAGTAATTTTTTTTCTGTTGTGTGTGAGACTTCTGAAGAGGAGAGAATCTGTTAGGTTTGCAGCTAATGAAGACAGATTCAATCAAAGACTGTTCTATTGCTACATGATATTCTGCTCTTATTTTCTTTGAAAGCATGAATGGTAAAATTTTATACTGTGCTTGTAAAAGGCACAATACAAAAAATACAGCCTTCGGGAAGAGTTCTCTTATGGTACCTGTCCTGTTTCCTGAATTGATGCAGGACTGGAAGTGGCTTTAGGGTGAAATAAATGGTTTTGGGGACCTTCAACATAATGCAGCCTGTTGTGTCATCCTTGCAAGATGTTATCCAGAACCTTTATGCAGATATTTTTGGGGCCTCGTATGCCTAAATTCCGTTTTCTCCCAGCAGTGTCTTGGCCAATGACCATTTTCTGCTTTCTTTGATCGCAAGAGCATATCAGCATCTTACTAGTCAAGCCCTTCTGCCAAATGAGTTGGAGCCTCTGGTCACTAGAAGAATGCAGCCTAATTAAATACATGGATGCTGCATTTGCATACTTCTGAATAAGCTGTTTAGAGCAAACTGTGCTGTCAGTTTGTTCCACATGATACTGTGGTAACTGCAGGAGAATGTGACTGTGACTCATTTTAATGCTTTTCTCCGAGATTTTCAGGACTGAGCTGTGGACTCAAGTGAATCACCCAAGTGATGTGCTGGTAGGATTCCTGCACAGCAGCTGGTTTGGAGCTACTCACTTTTAATAGCGTTAGAGGTGTTTGGGTTGGTCTGTCTGAGATCTACTTACTTTTGAGTGTCTTCTGTAAAGTGCAGCCTTGATTTTAGCGCTCACTTGCAGACTGACTCTTCATGGGAAATAAGACTTGTACAGTTGCAGTGATCTACCTAAACTAGTTGAATGGAAAGCATGCAGGAGAAATGGCAAAATGACTGCCCTGAGGAATCAAAAAATCATTGGTTTAGAAGAGCTTTCACTCAACAACTGCACTGTGTGTTTTTTGTTCATTTGTTTTTAATTTAATTTTATTTTACCAAGAAACTTGCAGTACCTTTCTGAAAATTTTCTCCATTGGCAGTTCTTCAAATTGCATCAGTAGAAAAGTGATTTTTAAATAATTATTATTTTCCATCAGATCTCTTTTCAACTTGTATCTAATCTTCTATCCTCTATCACTCGAAGACTACTTTTGGCATTACTGCTCTTCAGTTCAAGGAATCTCATTGACTCTGCATTTCAGATTATTTTTCACTGAATGTATTTATCAAGTTTCAGGCTAGAGGCTTTCATAGAGTTATAAGCCTCTTAGAGCAGGGAAAGTGCTGACATAGCCTTAAATTGTAGTATGGCAAATGTTACGGTATAATTACCTTTATCTATCATCAAACTCCCTTTCAGAGGCCTGGCTGTGTGCCGTGGGCCTAGCGATGGAGTGCTTCATTACGCAGAGATTTTTCATGGAGAAGCTCTAAACTAAAGCGTGATAAAGTACTTCTATAAAAGTAGTTTCAGTGGCAGTGACAGGGTGGTGAGAAAAGAGATGATCGTGGTTGACTGGAGGAAATACGAGGCAACATTAGAGGTAGATCTGTATGAGGAAAAGGATGTGAATTTCCATTACTTTTTTTTTTTTTTTTTTCCCACCTCAGTATCTGTACTGAATTACTTCTTGACATTCAGGTGTTTTGAAAAGTCAACATTTAGCATGAACTGTGAAATTTAAGCATATGGTATGTGTATTTTTACTATGCACTGAAGTACTGGACAAAGATTTACAAGCTGGCAGACACCAGGCTAGACACGGAGTTGAAAGCAATCTAGTAATGTCAATGTCAGTTGCTCTTGAGCTAATGCACCTGGCAAAATAGCTTCATAGTTTTGGTTTAAGGCTATGCTGAAAGTAGCTTTAGTGATTTCAGGACTGGTACAGCGTCTGTATCATGTCTTCAGATCTGTGCTCATTTGATTGCCTTCTGATCTGATTTATGCTCTAAAATATGGGCTTGGTTTGTCAACTCTGTGTCTTCAAAGGTAAAGGAAAGCATTAAAATTGAAAAAAATAAAGAGAGTGAAATGCAGAGTAAGAGTAAAGTGGTGCGTGTTTCCATAATGCAAAGACTTAAATGCAGGAGAGAGGCAGGATCAAGGGCATGTTACATTGGGCAGGTGGCCCTATCAGACATGTAAAACAAGGAGGTAAAAGAAGCATTTCAAGACAACACTGACAGCCTATTTAGGGAAAAAATGTTTTCTTGATTAATTAAAACATTTGTATTTACCTGGTACCTGTATTCAGTGTCTTTTGAGTGACTTTAAGGTAGTTGCCTGCTGTTTAATAGTTGGGAAGTCAATTTCCATTATTGAAATGGAGCTAAAATTAATGCTGTTTAAAGTGCCTGGAAGCATTTTATGTACAGGTGCTGTGTAAATAAATGAAGAAGGGAAAGAAGAATTTGTGTAAAAGAAGATCCTAACATTTCTCATGTAGTTGACTACTGAGGTAAATGAAATTCCCAGAGACAGCTAAAGGGAAAAGGTTTTATGTACCAAGATCTACTATAGCTTATCAGATTCTATAATTACCCATTATGCATTTTTATATTTCTGCTGGATACTTCATGTTGTGGTGGCTAATAACTCAATTGTAATACAATTCAGCGTTCTGCTTAGGGAATGCTACAGCAGGTACTCTTTTTAAAAAAGGTGAACTAAACATGTTGGACTTGAATCTCTCTTGCTTTGCATATTGTAGTCATTTATCTCAGTACAGTGAATGTAAAATTTTCTAGTCATGATATATTATTAGTATTTAGCTCATTTTTCGGTACAAATGATTAAAGTTCACTTCACTGAGAATGAAGGAAATTATTTCTAGACTGTTAATGCTGTTACAAAATAGTGAATGTATTAAATATCCTTAAATATTTGAAGATGAAAATGTGTGGAATTAAACAAATTCAACTACTTTGTAACAGAACTAGTGGAATCTTGTCAAAAAAGAGTATTCATTTGGCAAACTACAAGGACTTGGAGAGGTAAGGATTTGGATTTTGTGTTTGAGTAAATTCAGGAATCTGTTGAGTTGAGGTCTTCAAAACTTTCTCTTGCTTTTACGTGTTGGTAATGGAGGATGGGTTTACTTTTAAACATCTATGCTTATGTAACAGTTTGTTTATTCATAACACACAATACCCTAAGAAAGGAAAAAAATCCTTTATTTTTAGTAAAGTTAGAGTTTAAAATGGTGACAATGTCTTCAACAGCCTGCATCTGTATTGAATTTAGGCACTCTGGCCTTCCTCCAGGGAGAAGGGGGAAGGAAGGGATGATAGCTTGTAATTTGCAGATCCTGTAGTGTGGTTGGTTTGAAAGATAAGAACCTTATCAAATTTCTGCAGCAATCAGATGATGACTGTGTGTTTAAAAACTGTAAATTATAATTCCATTAATGTAACTTTCAAGCATCCATAGCAAGTCTACAAGAATTTTGCTGTCACTTCTCCAAAAAATTAGTAAGTTTAGTAATTGACAAACCTGGGCTTGAGATTGTGTTGTAAACTGTGTTCTGGTTCTTTGAATACCAGTGTAGCAGAATGATTTTTTTTTTTTTTTTTTTTTAGGAATAAGTGTGTTGTTTAAAAAGCCATTTGTTTTTAGAGGAAAAAACCCTCTAGCATTTTTAATGTAGAAATGAATGGAAGCTGTCTTCCCACCTAATGCTGTGTTTTCACACCCCTTGGAACATAACTTGCGGAGAAAGATCTTCCGTTAAACATTTCTTGATATACTTGGTTGTTTCACAGGCTGTTACATACATCGTTCAGTAAAATCAGATGCTGTGTGCAGTCATAAACTGATTGCAGACCAGCCTGGTTGATTTGTCTTTTAATGAAGTAAAAAATACAAGGTTTTGCTCTTAGCAAGTTGACAGTTACTGCCTAAATGAAGAAATAGTATTACCTGTTCATCTAGTGTTGAGATGTTTGAGGAACATATAATTTGGAAGAAAAGAGTAGTAATGTTTGAATAATTATAACTGCTGTCTGTTCATATAAAGCACATCTACATAGAGGTTGGCAACCAGATGGTGGATGGTGGTTAGAGAGAGACCTGCAGGAGTCAGGATCATGAGTGGCATTGCTCTCTGAGATGGTTCCAGAAATGAGTATCCCTTTCTACTTAGAGCCTTTTATGTCAATCTAAACCACGTGTAGGAACTGCACAAAATATGACAAGATTTCTGTAACAGAGAGAGATATTAGGTTGAGTCATTGTCCTATGTGTCATATTTAAGTTGTTTGCTCTTTACCTTAGTTCCTCTCAGGCAGTGTTTGTTGTACAGCTCCGCTTCAGGGTGGATTTACTGGGAGAAGACTTGGAAGGGTGGGTTTTGTTCTCATGCAGTCATGAGTGTGCCAGTGCATGGTCTTTGGAGATGAAAGTAAATCACAGTTGCACAACCCCTCTGTTCAGACCTCGCCTGGGTCATCAGTACCAGGTTGCTCATAGGTTAATATCTACAAACTGTTTTTAAAACCTTTTTTTCAAGGAGAGCACCAGATGAACACTGGTTAGCCCATAGTTCATGCCTTCTCCATTCCAGAGTGAAATTAAGAAAATATTTCCGTAGAATGCCAAGGAAGAGACAATATGCGTGTATGGGCACTGGGTTTCTTTACATGTTTCTTAATAAAGTCCTCTTCCCCCCGCCCCAAAAGGCCCCCCATGATGAGGGGCCAGGGCCATGTTTAGTAGGACCTACAGTTTCCTTTCCAATGGTAAGGAAGGGTCTTCCCCTTTTATCACGTCTCAAATATCAACTAAGCCATCAGAAATTATTTCTGTTGACCTTGGTTGACTTCAGTTCAGACACAGCATAACAAGTGTACCTGCTCATCCAAGACTTAGACATGGAAATGTGTCTTCTAAAAGCTTTATGAACTCCCCTTGCTTTTCTTTCAGGTAGCAAAGGGTAGATGTGATTAGCACCATTAACAGAACAGTTTGTCTGCAAGCACAGACAAACTATTTATTCATTAGTTGAAAATAGCACAGAATTTTATGTGTCTTAACATGCCAGCTTAAAGCCTAAAACAAGAAAACAAGTGTAGAAAACACTTTTGATCCATACTCTTTTTCTGTTTCATATGAATTTTAATAAATGAGCTCGAATTGAAAGTTAACTTGTTTTCATAAATCAGAACTGATACATGCATACTTTTTTCCAAGACTCTTTAGTTCCATGGTTCTTATTTCTTCTACTTTTTATATTCTTCTTATATTCCTTATAGAAATGAGGCAGCCAACACAGGTTGTCACCAAGTGCTGTTAAACTGCTAACAGAAAAACCAAGTCAGCAGGGAGAGCTAATTATTTTAATACACTAGCTCTAGGTTTTGGTATCTCAAGTATGTTTTTACTGTTTGTCTGAGTGACTTAAAAAAAACAATTGACTGTCTATCTCTAAGTAGACTTGACTAGGTAGACTTGGCTGTCTATCTAAAGATAGTTTTCCTGCATTACTTTTTTTCTCCTGTATGCTTGTATGGAAACTGAATGTGGAGCTCGATAGTTAACAAAATATATTCTGCTCATTGAATTAGTTTTTGCAAGCTGTATTTGGTCCATTCTTTCCATTTTATTTTATTTTTTTGATGCAACTGAATGAATAAATGTCAAGCAATAAAAAAAAAAAAAAGACAAAAAACTTGGGGCAACAGAGGAGGATCCAGGCTTCATAACACGTTAGCCCTAAGTTAAAGCAAGTATTTCATATGTGAGCTCCACTTAAAATTTCTTGTGCTCAGAGGACCTTGGCTCCTGCTTTAATTTTGGCATAGACATTTAAGAAGGTTTCTGAAGGACAAAGGGTAGGAAGTAACTTGATTTTTCTTTTTGGTAATACAAACAAAAATTCTTACTAATTTTTTATAATAATTTCCCACTGTAGATAGAGTAATCTTCAAATGTCATGCATTTAAAATATATGTATGTCTTTTAAAATTGATTTATTTAAAAAATAAAACATTCCACTGAACTGTAAAGAGATTTACAGAAGTAATTGTGTGTATATAGAGTCTCCATTTGGAATTATAAGCAATGGTCTTGCAGACCATCTAGGGATTGGATTTGTTTAAGCACGAGGCATAACACCATAGATGACAGTGTTTATTTACCTCCATAATGAACATTTTTTCCAAATGTTTCTCTGGTATCTTGGACTTGTTCCTTGTAGCGATAAGCAACTACAACCCTGAAGTGACCATTTGTTTGCCATTTTGGGGCTATCGTCTCATTCTTCTATTCATTTTTCTCTTATTTTTCTCTGGAGAAGCTGGAAATCTAATTAATCTAATAGAGGCTTTTAGAAAAACTGAAAGCCTCTTGAAGTCCTTTCTGATGATAGTTTAGTCAGTTGGTAAGTGTATCTTCTCTTTTTTTAATTTCTACTTTTTTAACAGCAGAAAAATAACAGTTCATTTGTGAAGCACCAGAATTAATCCCTTAGTGGTAAATCTGCTGTATGTATTTCCATATGTACCTAAGACTACGTAGAATGTAATGCATGATCCCATTTCTTATCCATTAAAAAAGAGAGAATTGAGCAAATGCAGTCTCTACCTCTCAAACACTGTAATGTGACTAGACTTTAATCACTCTTCCTGACTTGGTGCATTACAGTGAGATGACATTTGCCAAAGCGATTTAAAATCCTTCTTTTTAGAAATGTTAAACCAACTGATGAAATAAATGGTGAACTGCTTTAGGTTAATTTATTTCTTCATTATATGTCTGCTAGGAAAAAAAAAAAAAAAACCTTACATAATTCTATGAATAAGAAGATCTGGGCTTTGGATTACTCAAAGTGATATGAAGTGGCTTGAATTTGATTGAACAAAGAAGTGTACAGTTGGAAAATATGGACGGACAAGGAAGAAATTTAATAAATGCTAAGGGACAACAGATAATTGTTTTCTATCCTTACAAAGGATGTGTTTTTATGTTTCTTGGTGGATTGAAACTTAGATCTGTCTGGCTACATTGTGTTATTTCATTTTTGTAGTGAGTTTTGGGTGGCATGATACTTGAAACCTACCTATCTTTGAATTTTTCAGGCCAAGGTCTCCGAGGGTCTTAGCAAGTTGGTTGAGGTTGTTAAAATGGTTTCCTAGTGCAGTAATTGGAGCACAGAAAGTTAATGTTTTTTGTTGTTTGTTTGTTTGCTTTTGTTTCTTTTTTTGTTTGTTTTGTGTTATGGAGAAATGTTGCTCTATACTTAAGTAATTTGCAGCACAGCAGACCAGCCTGCATTATTAGTCAAAATCTCTTCTGTCTTGAATAAAGTAAATCATTTTTTTTTCTTAAAACTACTTATCTTAGCTCTCAGGAGGAGGCTGTTTCATCCTAATTAGCTCCAAGATAGCTCTCTTTATTTAAATAAACTCTAAAACGATGTTTTAGTGAATTATTTTTTTGATAGATGAGTTCAAGTAATTTATTTATAACTCCAAAGGGAATATAATATATACAAATAGACTATGGTACTTTATGTTCTGATCCATAATATTCTTTTGATTCAGTTTGCTGTTAAGTTATTTCTTAAATCTTTTTTTCCAGAAGTAGAGTCTCAAATCATAACTGAATCATTGTGGGTTGTGGTGCTTGGTGTGTGATTGTGATGATTGCTTGTGATCATTGTGGTGTGTGTGATGCGGTTGTTCTACCACATCAAGTTAAGAAAAAAAAAAGAAAAAAAAGGAAATTTCCTTTGTAGCAGGAAAGACCTGCTTTCTACTTATGGCACTTGTGTGGCTCCAAAAAAATACACATGAAGGGGCAGTGATGAGTGCGGTGACAAGGCAGACACAGTGGGAGTCCCTGTTCCTCTCTGTTCTCCACTTTCCCTTTCTTGACTAAAATGTTTTGTATAGAGTCTGATCTTGCCTGTAGGCTCCTAATACTGTTGGTCTGACACAAGTTGCTACAACTATCAACTCCTTGAACCTTTCGGTGTGTGGAAAGACTTTTTACTTATATATATATATAGAATTTAAGGATTACCAAAGACAAATTTTCCCTTATTTTCTCCTAATGATAAAAAAGCCGAAGGGATGCACTGAAAATGAAGAGACAGCTACTTGATTTGAGTTGATAGGAGTTTCTCCTTTCTTCTTTTACGTTAAGAATTAACTTGTGAAACCCACTGCTTTATTAAGTGTAGATATGTAGAATGTTTGACATTTATGAAAATAGTGAAATGTCTGTGTTTCACTATTTCAAGTCTTTAGTTAACTGGAACATTAACTAATATTGCAAAGGACTTTGTCCAGAAATATGGTGCTGAAGGTGCTTTAGCAGACTTCTGGAAGAGAGATGCCCTCAGGCTGTTGTGAAGAAACTCACAGTTTTCCTGTTCTTGGTGAAATGCTCTTGTTGAAATCGTCACCAAAAAAAAAAAAAAAAAAAAAAAAAAAANAAAAAAAAAAAAAAAAAAAAAAAAAAAAAAAAAAAAAAAAAAAAAAAAAAAAAAAAAAAAAAAAAAAAAAAAAAAAAAAAAAAAAAAAAGCTTTGCAGTTAGTATGGCTGACTGTCACTCATAATCAGTGAGTTATGAATCCCTATGTATCTCTTTGCAACATATATAAGATGGGTTTTAGAATGATGGTTTGTTCAGGAGGAGGTAATTTAGCCAGCTAAGTATAACAAGAAAGTTTGAGCGGATTGTTTCTTTCAATATGTATTCAAAACTTGTTTTTTTAATCTCAAATACACAGGAACTGATGACCCCAAAGTATCCTTTGTAATAAGATTTGGAAACTCCTGTACAAATCAGGAAAGACAAAGGCAAAATAATAGATAATTTTAGTAGAATTTAGGACTCTTACAGCTTTTACATAACAGTAGGATGAAACTCATTTTTCCAAAAATGTGTTCATTATCATTTTTATTGTTTGCCATCTTTTAAAACAGTATTGCTATGTATCACTGAATAAAATTAACGCTTTATTAAAAAGCACTCCAAGCTGAAATCCGTAGCCATGTGTTGTAAATGGAATGATCGAATCTCTGGATCACTAATGCCTTTCTTCATACTGTATGGGGGAAAATGCTTCTATTTTAAAATTATGGAACTGGGCAAAAGGAAATTTATGATCTGAACTTGCTGCAAATCATTTGTATTGATCTGTTTTGTTTCCATTCTGCTGAAGCTAATGGAAATCATTTGTCATTTGACTTGTCCACATGATTTGGAAAACCACCATACCATTTATCAGGCCGGCTGAAGGTCTGGTAGAAGTGTGCTTATGTCTGCAATTACAAAGATATATGTAACTTCCGGCCAAGCTAAGAGCATCAAGTGAGAGCCTTCTTTTTATTCTAGCATATATGGTTTGTATATTCGTGTCCCTGTCTTACTGCAATTGAATAATTCTAAACTTGATGTGGGGCTAACATGTCTTGTTAGTGCTTTTCAGTCCTAGGGTCAATGCCAGCTGTCAACTGCTGTAAAACAACATCATTGCATGGGCCTAACCAAGTGTGTAGGCATTAGGAGCAGGACTGACACTCTTAACCATGTTAACACTAAATGTGTTAACATTTAGGTCCAAGTCCTTGCTAAGAGCAATCTGAGCTCCCCATCCTACTTTTTTTTTTTCAAAAGAAGAAAGGAAAGGATCACTTAACAGACTTTATACAAATCTTCCCCTCTGCATCGTACCAGTGCATTCAGAAGTGCAGGAACCGCTGTAGCATCTCCTCTATACCAGGCTGTCCTCAACTTGTGATTTGCAGGTGTTAATGACTGTAGAGTCATTGATGGTGATATGCAGGAGCAAGCATGAGCATAATCTGCCTTTTGTAAAGAAGTTGATTTAAAAATTATGATTAAAGAATATTGAAACAAAGTGTGTTTCAAACTCCACAAAATAATCTGTTTTTTTTCGATACAAGTTAAACTATACTATCGCTCACTGTAGAGTATATTTTCAGTATAGCTTTCCCTCTGCACCACCAAAAGCCTTAGGAAATGTCCATTTTTGTGATCTATGGGATCAGAAACTGTCCACTTTTTACTGTTACATATAAAATATATGATTGCAAATTAAGCTGCATTCTCAGAGTTGCATGTTCTTTGCAAATAAGAGTTATTTGAAAAACCTGATCTTCAGCTTGAAACTCCTACACATCTTTAAAGTTTTAAAATATACTAAACTTTTTTTTCTTTTTAAATCATAAAGCTGTTAAAAATGCGAAGCTGTTTACTAAAGCCACATGAACTGATTCATCCTGGATCTTTTGAAGGGCTCTAGGTGCAGCATGTTCTTAGAAACAACCTACATTTTACATGACCTCATTTGCTCTGCAGGAGCTCAGCATGATTCTCGTTCAGCGGTACAGTCGGTGAGACATGCTAATTCAGGTGTGCAAGGATACAGGCTGGCACGCCAGTCTCTTTGCTCTTGTTTTTTTTTGCAGGTTTCATCTTGTATTCTCCTTATTTTCAGAGCTCTGCAGGAAATCAGCAGTTATACTAGCAGAGTTCATTGACAATGCACATTTTGCTAAGAATGAAGTATATTATAAAACTCAAGAAATAAATGTGCTCCATAAGTCCAAGCTCTTTTCAGCCTGTTCATCTTCACTTTAACTGATGGAGAGCATTCACTTTGCATTCTAATCTTTTCTGGCCTCTGTCCATGCATAGTTTCTCATGATTGTCTCCAGAATAGTTATCCATGTGCAGTCATGGAAGCCATAATCTGGTAATATTCTGGTAATATTTCAAGGGAATCCTAACACTGACAGATCAGTTCTGCCTCTTCCTCTTTTTCTCTTTTCTTTTTTTTTTTTTCATTTTTTGGTTGCAAAATGCAATCAGAAAATGGAAGAGAGTAAGAAATAAGAAGTTAGAGAACTGTCTTGTTTTATTCTGAAACATTATGCAAATTCAGAAAAGTTTTGAATAAGAATACAAGAAGAGGTTTTTCTTTTCAGCTGTGGTGTAGGTACTAACTAGTGTCTTGCACAGAAGAAAAATCAAGAATATGCCACAGTGCAGTCATAAGAGTGATAGCTGGAAAAGTAATTTGAGTTAAGGTTGGTACGTGCAGTGTATTTGCCAGCAGTAACAGTGATGCATTTAACCTAATACATGATCTTTAAACCACTTGCAGATACTTTTCTGCTGCTATACTAAATGTACCTTTAGATTTTAAGAGCAGTGGAATAACTCCATGTATATTTAACATTTTTTTCTTGAATTTAAAAATGTGTTCTTATTCACCATAATGTGAATTAATTCATTGGTAACTATAAATGTAGCTCCATTTTAGGCAAGAACATTCCCTGAAACATATATTTTCACTGTAATTTGCTAGTTTTACCTTGATATTTTCCAGTGACTGAATCACTGAATTATTTTCTCTGCATCCAATTCAGTGGCATTTCACATGTATTTGCAGGAAGACTTAATTCCACATACAAATTTGTGACTATGGTTATTTATAATTATTGCTAAATTCAAGTACTGCACCTATTGTATTTAATTAAAATTATAATAATCTACTTTCCAGAAACTACAAGATTCCACTAAGAAGAAAATATATGTGCTGTTACTTTTTCTATCACAGCCATAAATGGAAGGAAATACTGCAGTGCTGTCTGTTTTTCTTGCTAGTGTTGCAGCTGGTAGCCCAAATTGCTGCTTTGATAGGTTGACATTGTGTGAATATTTCAGTTCTAGTAAAGTTTACATTGTCCATATGTTTTTCTTTCTCAGTACTGTTCTGATTCTCTGTTTTTGTGTACTGGAAGTAGGAGTTAAGGGCTAATCAGGAATTTTTTTGTCTGTTTCCTTCCTTCCCTGCCTTCCCCCTCACCCCCTCCCCCCCAAAAAAAAGGGAAAAAAACCCTGCTTTTCTTACTGTTTGCCATTGAAGGCATAGTTGGGCTGTAAAAATAACTCCTTATGTAAAAGCAGTCTACAAATGAGCTTAGTGTAAAGATCTGTCTTAGCTATAAGTAATCTGGCTAATAGTGGAGTAGAGAGGGTGAGGATTGGTACCTACCATGTGGTGGAGTAGCCCTATGGTGGTTATGAAAATGAGAGCGTTTCAGGAATAATTGCAATGTTTGGCTAGTAATTGGGTGTCAAGGCGACATTCCATTGCAATGTCCTGCATCTTTTCTGGGAACCAAGTTGTCTTGGCGAAGTCTGAGCTTGATGAAGCATTGCTTGCAGCAGTCTGAAGTGCCACTTGAAACTGGGCACAGATTATTATTCAAAGTACAGCACTTGGTGAACATGGGATTATTATTCCTTGTATTATTTTTTACTCAGTGATGGAATGTCAAGCATCTATGAGTATAAACATGGAAAAGTTCCATAACATCTGTTACTAATTTCTGCCAGATGAAAGTGATAATGATGATGAATATTTTTATTGAGGATGCTGATACATTGGCCTAGAAAAATTCCTTTGGAGACTCTGAATATCTAATGGAAAATACATGATTGTATTATGAAATTGTTGACTTAGTCTTCATTTAAAATTTTAGTTGTTTTGTTTTACTGAAGAGTTTATGGTTTACTAATATGGAGGCGAAAAAAAACTGCAATGAAACTAGGCTTTAGTAATGCATCTAGATAAAGGCAATAATTGCAGATGATCTGATACGTGTTTGAATTTTACAATTGTGACATACTGCTCAGCCATTTTTGAATAGTGCAGTAACTTTGTTTTAAAAAAACAGTGTCTTTCAGACAAACCAGTGGGTAGCAGTAACAGGGAAATATCCCGACTTTAGTGAGACTGCTGATTGCTTCTGATCTCACAACTGCAAATATCCACTGCTCTCAGGCCTCTTCCTGCACCGCCATGGAACACTGTGACACCAGTGTGAGAACATTGCTGAATGGTGACTGAAAGGCAGAAGGGTCTGTTCAGCCTTTGAGTGTTGTTTTTTTAATTGTTTTTGTTTTGACAGGTGAAGTACTTCTCTGGTGAGATCAGTAGTGTGTACACAGAATAGTGCATATATTTTACTTTTAGCTCATTAAGAACCACCACATTTTTATCTTGTATGTTGTTTAGGGTAAGAGCCTGAAATGCATCATTTAAAGGTGCCTGTGACAAAAGGATAGTTAGTCCAAGTGCTGCAGGTACCTGCTTGTTCTCTCCTCATTTTCTTAGGCATTGGAAGTTTCCTCTAGAACATTTTCTGTATCGTGTGCTGCTGTTCATAACTTTCATGGTCCCCGTGAGAGTCTGGTTTAAGAAGCAGACAGTTAGATGAACTTCTTTCCTGTGAGGGTAACAGAGCCCTGGAACAGGCTGCCCAGGGAGGTTGTGGAGTCTCCTTCTCTGGAGGTCTTCAAAACCTGCCTGGATGCCACCCTATGCCACATGCTCTAGGTGTGCCTGCTTGAGTGGGAAGGTTGGACTAGATGATCTCTAGAGGTCCCTTCCAACTTTGAATATTCTGTAATTCTCTGATATGAGCAAGGCTGGCTAGTGTTTTGTGTTAGGGACGTATTTAAAGAAGCTTGTGTCCTGGTTCTTTTGTGCCAGGGTGTTTAACTGAGGGATGCAGTAGCCCTGCAGAAACTAGCTTCCAGTAAGGTTCAGCAGCAATGAAAGAGCAGATCCACGTCAGATCTTCTGTCAAATAGTTCTGTGTGCTTTGGTAGTGAGATTTTGTGAGGCAGTTGATATAATACTTCACTCACAATTGTCAAATTGATAATATTGTCAGCCAGGTTTATAATTGGCTTTAAGGGAGTGAATTTTCCAAACTCTTCCGTGACCAGCTACTGGCGCTTGGATGCTAGACCTATAGATTATGAAAATAATACAGCAGCAAGAGGTGCGCCCTAGGCTAATTGCAAAGGCAAGTGCCTGAACAAGAGTTCATGATAACGTCATAGGATTTTGCATGTTAGGATAAGCAGAGCTACTGTTCTCCTCAAAACAGCATAATTTCCAAAATGTTTGAAAACAGTAATCCAATTTGAAAAAAAAAAAAAGACATTGTAACAATGTAGTACACACAAACTGCCAGTTCTGTGTTTTAGACTAGTTCTGCATCAAGTCTGATATGCAAACAACTTTTATCCAGAACTGTAGTATGAGATGAAGATACTTGAGTTCACGTGGAAATAATGCTGATTGAAGTCTCACTGCACCAGTGTGAAGCTGAGCATCAGCTGAGCTGCCAAAAATGTTGTACAGCACAACATACCTACCTTTCCAGCTGCAAAGGTCCAGGTTGTGGTGGTGATAGCGCTGGAGAGTCAGCTGTTTGAAGCAAGAATGCTCTTTTGGCTCCAAGTAGATGGAGGAAGGGCAGAGGAAGGAAAAGTTGGTGGGGGTGTTTTTTGTTTGTTTGTTTTTCCCCTCATGCAAAAGGCTGTAAAGAAACCTCTTGTTTTTGAGGGAATCAATAATTCTGGTCTTGTCGTTTCGTAGCAAGACATGAGGGTTTATCAACTATAGTAATTAGAGAGTGAGTTTGTCAGAAACAGTTGGAGAAAAGATATGCATAAGATGAGATGGCTGGGGAGATGATGTATTCTTGGATCACTTTGTAATATTTGCTAGATACTGAATAATATTGCATATTTGTGTGAGTGTGTTTAAAAAATGAACTACAGTAGGTTGAGAATCCAGTAATGATAGATCTCTGTTCTCAATTTGAAAGGCAATTTGAAGTATCAAAGGGTTAGTGATTTTTATTGTAATAGGATATGAAAGAGAAACTTTAATAAACAAGGAATCTCTAGAGTCTCACTGATTCAGTGTGAGCATTTGTCAAGCCTGGAATACAATTTTGGAACCAGAAATGTAAATTGGCTTCTGTTTTATGAGCAGTTTCTGAGAACTGTAGATTAACTGTGGTATCACCTCTTGGCATTTGTTTTGCAGTGGCATATGTGAACATGTGGATATTTTGAAATGGAGATATGAATCTGCACTGTGTTAGTCTTAATTTTATTAGTATACATTAAACAACACAGCATTATTGTACCTTTACAAGTGATTGTAATGATAAGTTATTCCATATAGTCAATGTTAATGAAACTATACATATAAAAAAGGTCAGTGAATTGTACCAGAATCTCTCACCGAGGAGAGCAGTGGATGTTGTCTACCTTGACTTCAGCAAGGCTTTCGACACAGTCTCCCATGATATTCTCATACGGAAGCTCCAAGAGAGTGGTCTGGACGAGTGAGGTGGATAAATGTTCTGCTACTTCATTGACTACTAGCATTAGGACTTCCATGAAGCAGCTCCTAGACTAGGAGCAGTCTGTTTTAGGGAGTTATTCACATGATGTGCTTGTAGATGACAGGCAAAAAAGGAGAGGAGAAAGGCAAACAGACCAGGATCTGTGCATAGCATGTTGTGCAATGTCTCCCTTGCCATGTTTCCAGAGACTTAAGCTAGACTCACTATAAAATCTTTCATAAGAAACTTTCTGTATGTAGAAGTGATTTTGTCTTAACTAAGCCTTACTTTTTTAATATTCCCCAATTGGCGTTTTGGGAGGCTTTCTTTTTTTTTTTTTGACAGAGTACTGAATAAAATGTCAATGCATTTTTACTTATTTGAAGTGTCATGCATTTTACTTTGCAATTTTCTATATTATCTAGGATCAATTCCTTGAATAAATTTTTATCTTTTACTAAAATGTGTAAAATAGTTGTTTACACCGAGGAATACAAATGATTCCTATTTCATCTAGTCTAATTTCCAAATGTAAACAAAAAAGTGTCCTTCTCTTTCTCATACTTCATTGTTTCCTTGTCATGACGTCTTTTATTTTGAAAATCAGGTAAAGCATCTTTCATAAAGCATCATCTGTAAGAAAATACTTATTTTATACATATATTTCTTCTGCTAGCTATAGAGAAAGCTACTTTGAAAAGCAACTCAGCCAGACTTAGACATGATGGAAATAGTAGGAAAGAAAAAATATTTGATTTTCACTAAAGAAGCACTTTGTTCTCAGTGTATCTAAACCTTTGTGTCTTTTATTATTTATTATGCCTTTTCACATACTGGTTAATGTAGTCAAGAGATTTCCAAACAGGATTGCATTCAGAATGGATTGTTGCTGTTGAGTCAACTCAGCTGTCCAGACATTTCCAGTCTTAAATACTTTGCCTTAATGTGTTCTCTGCTACTTTGAAACTGTTGAAGAGATCATGCTCTCTTGTGTTACGTTTCTTCTGTGAAAGTGTTTGGGGTTTCCCCTGAATACATGCAAGTGAATCCAAAACCTGGTAGCTTCCAGAAACGTGAGCAATGAAATCTTTAGCTTAAAGCTTAAAAGGTTGCTAAATCATTAAAATACAGGTGGCTGCTTTTCTGTGACTCGAGTATTTGAGAGCACTGCTGTGCTTTGCTGCTGGGGAGAACAAGTGGTTGGTTAATCCTCTTTTAAGGCCTTCTGCCTCAGTCTGCAAATCTTTGACTACTCCTCTCGCGCTATGTTAGCTGAAGTGATATAGTGGTAAAAATGGTGAAAGCCCCATGACAATAAAATGGAGACTTTCCTGCATGTCAATATGGTGAAAGGCTAAGTCTGCTGTGTAATATAAGGATGTTGTAATCGGAGCTAAAGCAAATGCTCTTTATTAAGAGAAGGATTAAAAAAATCTACGAACAATTCACTGGAGTGAAAACTGACAGGTAGTAAGGGTCTGCTTTTCAGTAGAGGAGAGAATATTTTAACAGCATGATGTAAAAATACTAATTTTTGTAACTTCAATCTTACATGCCAAAATGAGTAACACCTTTAATTAGAAGGAAATTATTGTACTACAAATGATACTTTCTATTGGTCAAGTTGTAAATCACTTTTGAACTGTTTTCAGGAAAATTATTGTGAAGTAGATTATTACAAAGAGAAATATGTTGCAGACTGACTTTTGTGTAATTCCGAATGGATAAAATCACACAGCATGTAGTGAAAAATGAGCCATAGTCAGTGACAGTGTGCATAGATCATGCTAGAAGGTTATCTTTGAATTGTCTGACATTCATACTTTCCCATTTATCCTTCAGTCTTTTATAAGAATGCATATTCATTGTCATGAGCATAAAGAGGAATGAACCTTTTTGCATTTCTGCTATCTCACAAGATACAGCTACAGAAGGTACTATTGTAGTAGGCAGTGTAAAACAGAATTTTATACACAGTGTGTATGTGTATATATATGTATATACATTATATATATACATACATTATATTTATATATATGTTTTTATATATATAGGAAAATATGTATATATATAGGAAAATTCTGGAATTTGTTTATTGATGCAGCATTTCTGTTACTGTTATTCTTCTGTAGCCAGCTTCGTGGAATACCAGGAAGTAAAATAGCATTTTGACCATTTTGACCGGTCTTTACTGTAGCAAAAAAGTAAACACATCTATTAGAACCTTGAGGCTCTTGAAATCTTCGATCTCTGCCAAGAGTGCTATGAAATTGCTTCTGTTAATAAAAGTAAGGACTGGTTGCCCTTCCTGTTGACTGGTAGTTTTGAAGAATATAATCTTGAGTTCCCTTCTAAAAATTGACGTGCAGTTTAGTGTAAGTTTTGTGGAAAGCAATAGGAGCACGGTCACTAAATTCCTGTCATTTTTGCTTTGGCTTTGGAATTGTTTCGCTGCTTTTTTGTATATATATATATATATATTTATATATTTCTTCCTTTTTTGTTCTCTCAATCTTACGGTTTTTATGCTTAGTTAAGAAAACTTTTATGACTTTCATTTTAAAACTTTCTGTATATTAAGTTCTTTCACTTAACGGGCTTTCTTAGAGAAATAACTTTGTAACAGTTATTCGGGGGTACTCTAAAAGTTAGCCCTCTAGAATGGTATATGATACCAGTAAAACATTTACAGCCACATTTTGAGTCCTTGTGATGGTGGTTTATTGATTATATACAACTACAAAGCCATAAGAGAAGATGAAGAATTGGTGAAGTTCTGTGCTTACCCTGCCTTCATGTAATGCTACCATGCCTCAAGAGCCCTGTTCAGTGAGATACTTATGATTTTCCAGTGCACTTAATTTCCATTAGGTGATGTAAGCTGACTTCTCATCAAACCAGCCTATTTTGGAAAAGCTTAATTAGAGATGCACTTCTGGAAGGGAAGAAAAACAAACTGACCCGATAGTAGGTCTTTTTATTCTTTTCTTGTTTGCTCAGACTTAAGTAGTTATGTGAACAGACAGCTGACAGGTACTTGGACAAAGAGGTCTTGATTGTCTAGTATTTTCTGTGTGGGGGACTTGATCTTGAGGCCTATACTGTGTAATTATTCTAGCTGTAAATATCTCATTCTGCACAACTACTTGTTAAAAGTGTCTGTATGGTGGTGCTGCACAAAGGTGAGCAAAAGTTGAAACAGGTTAGGAAGAGCCACTTGGTAAGAAGGAAAAACTGGAATGCTGTTACTGCCAAGTCAGATAAAACTAAAGCTGCAGGCACAATGCGAAGTTTAGAGTAAGCCTGACAAGCCTCAGTCCTGAGACCTTGCAAACTTGATACAAAATCTGTGTTCTAACACAGAAAATCTGGTACTAACAATGGCGGGACTGTATTACTAAGCTACAGTGTACATCCCTCAATAACTTAGCTAGTTTTGAGCATGCTCTGTAATTTAAGTAAGCAATGTGAAGCTTAGCCACTAAAAATGGGAGGAAACAAAATCCTATAATCTATTTGAGTATTTTAGTGTTACTACTTTATCTTACCTCTTCAAGCCCAAATACAGCCAAACAGAAATGAGTTGCTTTTGCAGTGTTTTGAAAAATGTCGGGGTGAAAAGCGTTACAAAAATGATATACGTGATACATGATATACATGAGCATGAACCTGATTTAATGCTTTTTTGCAGTCTGACAGCTAACAGTGCAAGTCAGCATATCGAATGTGGGTTGCTCTTGATTATGAGAGAGGCATCTGTCATTCTTGCACTCCTGAGAGAGCTGAGTTAGAATTTACTGCTGCAGCTGGCAGGGTGGTTGGTGTTTAACTTCTAGATGCAGAGAAAAAAAGAAACTTTGTGTCTTTGCCATAGGTAGACTCCTGCGAAGTGCTACTTGGCTTTTGCTATGGATGGGCAGCATGTTTGAACACAGCACGTTGGTGGTTACCTCAGGCCTGTGCTAGAGAAGTACTGGAATAGAGAGCTGTGTATCTGGCATCTCTTACTATCTCTAGGCATGGATTAAATGTCAAGGGGATGAGAGGAAGAGTCAATGAACTGTGCTGAGCAAGTGTAGAAAACATAACTCATGGAGGAACAGGAGGGTCAGAGAAGGATGCTTCCTTTGTTACAGTGCCGACTCTGGGGTGTAGGAATGGTATCAAGTTAGAAGCAAGTGTTAAAGATTCATAGCAGAGCAGATGTAGGTCTGGGATAGGGAGAAGGTAAAGGAGATAATGCAAAAGAGAGGGAAATGAAAGCCTGACCTTGGGAAACGGAAGTTTCTTTCAAAGCTTGTGATGGCAGCCAGGAGTCTCAAACCTCCTCATTATTCTCACATTAGGAAAACGGTTTGCAGCCACTGGGAAATATCAGCTTTGCTTAGTTTGCACATAGCATGTCTGTATACTGCAGCAGGGATTCTCCCATCAGCCACTATTCCATCAGAATTTAAGTTCATCCCCTGTCTGCTCTGGACAAGAGCACTGTCTCATGGAAGGAGTGTGCACTGGTAGTGCGTATAGGACCAGAACGCATGCAGCGGAAGAGATTTCTTCCCATATCAAATAAAATTTCCTGCCTTTTTCTCAGGTTCAATATAAGTTTGTATTTCTTTTCTAAAAGAAATGTAATGTTAGAATCCCGATTCTAGTAATGCAAGTTAATATCAACAGTATAGTAAAACAGCCCAATCTGTATAAATTAACTGATGGAAAAAAATCTCAGAGTTCCTTGCCATGTCTTGCCTTTAAGTGCAAGTGGTGTTTTGAAGGTACTGTTATCTTAGCAAAATCTTCTACTTTGGAATATCAGAAATGATGGTCAAATTTTGTGAACCATGGTTATAATCAGAAAAGGTTAGAATGGTTGCATCATTCAGTAGACTTGTGTAAGAAATATAGGTGCTGTTTAGGTTTAAAGCTGTGAAAAGGTCCTAAGAAAGGGTGAGCTTTCTCTCTACTGAACTCTGCAGGTACAGAAGAATGTGTGTGTATCATCAGAGAAAATTATTTGCTGTTTTAAATAATTAAAGCATTTATTTTAGAAATACTCAGCACTAACAGAAGTAGTTTTATTAATCTCTGTGATCTAAAAATCCTAGAACTGTGAAGTGAGATAGGATCAACTCCAGACAGTTGATTCAGTGATGTATTTAAGCAGTGTCTGATCAGAAAGCATTTAATAGATTGAATTGAACTAATTGCACACTCAGGAGAATATCATCAAAGATGTTACCTATATAGCTAGTGTGCTAAGCAGATGCTCCAAGTTCTCCTCAGCTTTCACAGCTTTCTGTGCATGTGGCTTTTGGGAGCAGAACTGAGAATGGGAGCGTGTACATATTGAGGCAGAGCAGCAGATGCCCGCAGTGCAGTGCTGCTGTCCTGGTACACTTCCCTCGCTATTGGCTAGCAAAGAACAGGTGTTTGAACATGGTCCCCTGGTAAATAACTCTGTATACTCATTCTTCTCTACGGTATGGCAACACGTACAGTTTCCTGCAACATTACTTCTACTTCAACAAACAATTAGTAGCACATGTATATTTAAAATACCATTGTCTTCATATGAAGTGTTGGTGCACAGGAGCTGTCCCTCGCAAGTATGTAGCAGCTACTAAACTCATTTAAAGTTCAGAATCTGAAGCTGGTTAGGTAGTGGTAGTTTATTGAAGTAGATATAGGAAATGGTTCAAAATTTCATCAACTTAAATCTGATAATATTTACCTCCTTGCATTGTGGAGGTCATGTCATCTTTTCTCAATGGAAAGACTAGCTGTTACATGTATAAAATGATTTGCTGAATAGTGTAAGTTCATAGCAGACAAAAAGGGCAGATGTCTGCTCAGTAGAGTGGAAACATAAGGATCTTGTGAAAAATACTTTATAACAATAAAGTTTTTTTTTTTTTTT
>VZSG01000352.1:239658-295374 GCA_013398315.1 Nothoprocta pentlandii | reverse complement strand
GAGAATCTCTTTAATGAAGGCTACATGCTGTTTTAAGGAGCACATTTTTTTTTTTTTTTATACAGCCAATTTCTAGCTGTCCATGTATTCATTTGAGTAATAGGTATATTTTTACCTAATTATGTGAGAGTAGAAAGTGCCCTCTGTCCTCTGCACCCCCATCTTATGTGTTTCTCTTTTTTTTTTTCTACCTGATGCTACACAAAAGATGTGCTCGGTACCATTTCTGTTCCTTTCTGCTGCCCATCTGAAATGGAACACTCTGGCCTCAGGCTTCCTTCTGCTGTGTGCTCACTGAGCTGCTATGCATTCTACAGTCTGTAATGCCTGGCCATGGGACGTGCCACACAGACAGCCCCTAGAGGCTCACGTAATGTGTGTGGGTAGCTCAAGCCACCAAGAAGGGTCTCATCCAGTCATCGTTGGATGACTGCCTCATCACCCCCAAAAACTCGTGAGTGGAGTTGGGCGAGGAGAGTGTCCTTTTTGTCATTTAAACTGTGCCGTACCTAAGTATTCCTGTGACTAGGATTGATGTTTAGTATCTGAGACATTTGGGGACTTTGTATTAGTGCCAGAGTGCAGTATAATACAGCCTGCTTTAACTCCTTTATTTACATTACGCTTGCAGCATCAGTGTAAAAATAAATAAATAAATAAATAAAGGCAAGCCTACCCTTCGAGGGGGGAGGTGGGAGGGAACACAACTCAGAGTGAGAACATAATGGTATTTCATGTGAATCAGGGCATCATTTACGTAGTGAATACTACGTAAGAGAGTTTGGAGATTTGTTTTCAGCAGCTCTGCTTGTTGTCCCTGGTCTGAGAAGAGAGCAGCTTCTATCTTCCAGCATTCAGTGCCAAAATACTCTGCTTCACTGTAGGTGAAGAAGAAACTTTGTCTTTTGGGGACTCCTTCATGTGCTCTTGAAGCTGTTCCAGTAGCCCTTTTACTGCTGCCTTCTGGATCAGCTTTTGTGTTCCAAGTAATCCATGCAGAAGTGAACTGATTTGTTCGAATGAGAGTGAATGAGGTTAGTAGAAAGCTTCCTGTCTACTGCAATCAGCTTTAGGGCCAAGATTTCTGGCCCTGGTGAAGAAAACAAGCATTCCCTGTTTTGTGCAGCTTCATTGACAAATTAGCAGCTTTTACTATCAGAAGGTTTGCATGATAGTCATATTTAAATATTGATTTTTAGAAAGTATTTTTGTTTTGTTCATGTAGTTGAAGAAGTTTCAGAAAGTAATAGGTGATTGTACAGGTTGCCATACAATAAAAATATTTTATTTATAAAATAAGTTGTCATATAATTACCAAATTTAGTCATGTTCTAATGCTTTATTTTGGCATTTAACAGTTGAAGTTTTCTTAGAAACAATAGATGATGGAATATGTGTTGTTAAGAGCAAGCATGAAATGCAGCACTGAATAAAATGACGTAGGTAATTTATTAAAACTCTGGAAACCACCAATTGCATTTCTCATGTCACAATATGACTCTGATAAGTAAGGATGCAGGGCTCTACAGCTCTGAGTCAAACAGTCAAACTTACCGTGCCGAGTAAAGTATTACTGTTTTTCGTAGGGTGCTGAGGGCATTTCTTTGCAAAAGCAAAGCAAGTTAGAATTGTAAGCTCATTCTACTGTGTATGTGAACTATGTAATTATAAACATATTTAAGTTTTGAAATGAAAAAGCATAATAAATATTTTTGAAAGGGGTCAATTTAGTGTTAAAGTTGCAAAATTAGTGGTGTCTCTAATTCAAATGTGTTTGAATAATTGTGCCATCCTCTTTTAAAATGAGACCAAAACATGAGTTAGTGTTGTGTTGTTTTTTATTAGTGATCTCATCAACTAACCACTTCTATGAAATATCTCTTACCAAACTGCATCTGTAAATAACCAAATGCGCTGTCTTCTCTGCTTGGACCAAAAATATTTTATTGTTTTTAGTATGATAAAATTAACTGCAGCTTTTCACTTCACAAACCACATGAAATATATGAAAAGACCCAGATGATGCAGTTATTTACTATGTGTTCAGGATGGCTGCAGAAATAGCATTTAGCTTTGTAATTCTTAAACACTTTGCGTACTCTACCAGGATATTGTCTCTCCATAGAAGGCTGGAAGCAACTCTACTTTCTTTTCTTCATGAATGGACTGAAGCTATGATCTCTCTTAGTATAACTAATACACAAAAACAAGGGAAGAGGAACAAAAAGTTAGTTGTTTTACGGAAGCAATTGCTATCAATGTTGCTCAGAAGCTTCCAGACTTCTCTACTCTGTGCCATAAAAATTCTGTCAAGACCATGCTCCCAATTCTGGTAGTCAGTGTACTTTCTCCAACAAATATCTCCTAACTTGTATTTGCAAAGAGATTCATTTCTGACCTACCTGTCCATGTTGTTTGCTGCTATGGCACAGAGGAACATTGATTACTTTTTCTGTTGAGGCAAATGGAGAATAATTAGCATGGCCATGGGCCTTAATGAGGTCTGAAATTGGCTTTGGATGTTGGACAAAGCCCATGGCAGCAAGTAGCACCTTTCAACATAATCTCATTAGGCCTCTAATAATGACTGTGATCCCACATTGAGCTTCAGAGAACCTTGCCTTTCATAACCTGTCATAAGATATTGTGGGAAACCATGTATGAACTCAAAGGAGATGGTAGTTTCTGCTATTATTACTATAGCTTATGTTGTTCTTCAGATACATTAGTGTTTTTCTGTTGTATGAAGCATTTTTTCAACATAGAGCTTCTGGCATGCCCCAAAATCATATGTGGTACCTATCATTTTGATGGGTAGCCCAGTAGCCTATAGAGAGTTGGATGGGAGTGTGGTCAAGAGTGATTATTGCCAATTGAGCCCCAGTTGAGCATAGGAATATGGAAGTATCCTTGAGAGGGTGATTAATTGCATCTCATATGAATCAATAATCACTTGTCAGTTTTTCTATATATCCTTCGTGAAAAGATTAATCTGCAGTATCCACAATATTTTATGGTGGCTATTAGCCACTATGTGTGGAAATGGGATACGTGTATGTGCATGTGGTGTAAAATCTTACAGAAGTGATAACTTTATATAACTAAGAATTACTAAATAATGCTATTGAACATGGGTAATATAATTCTCTAGAGAATAAAAAACTATATCCCCAGAAGAAATTCAGCAAGTTAAAACTTAAAATGACAGGAAAATAACAGCAGTGGCATAATTATATCTGTAATATGGCTCTTTCTTGAAATAGCATGGTTAATTAAAAACCTTATGGGTGTATTTCTAGCAAATAATTATGGATTTTTTAAAAAAGGAAGGTATCTTTTTAATGATACCTACTTGGTTTCAAATCTTGGTGAATATAATTCAGAGTTACTGTTGCATTAAACTTGATTATTTCAGTTAAGTGGGATTTTGAAAAAGACTCCTGTGACCCTACCCGGAGTTCAATTTGAATATATTTTTATGTTTGCAGTGATGTCATTTTTTATCTGGAGATACTATTTCTTGATTCTACTAAAATACATCCTTATATCACATTTTGGTAAGTATTTTGCTTCACATGTTCTTTATTGCTTTATTTGTGTGAAAGTTGCATATTTTTAGTCATCTACTCCTACCCCCAAATTGTCTGTGTTAGTTGTTGGAATTTTCATAGCTGATATCACAGAGTCCTTGAGTGTGCATTGAAAGTATTCTGTGGAAGCCTTGCATTATATGGAGTACTTCGTATCGTCCCTAAAGAAGATCGAGCTGCTGTATGAGTTCTGGCCAGGGTTGTTCTTGGCAGCAGATTAACACTGTTTTGGGAGATGCAGTTGTCCCTACCAGTAAATAGAGCTTTAAGGTTGAAGTTGTAACTGCACACACATTAGTGTGTGTCCTATTGTTTCTGTCATTTTTGTGTTCTCAACGACTGTGGTCTGCAGGATAAACTGGACAGCTGATTCTTGACTGTTTTCAAATATCATCTTTCACATTCAGAGCTGGCAAAATGCATGACTTCTGGAGATACTTAGAAAGATTTGATTGGTGAGATAACCTAAGGTACAGGCTGTTTGAGAATTACAGTGTGAATCCTGAAGTCTTCCTTTTAAAATCCATCTACCCGTTTAGCGCTTTGTGTTCCTGAGCATATGTGGCTGCTAAATGAAATCTGGATCTCTTCTCATTCCCTTGACTTCAATGAAGTTAATCCTGATTTACTGCAGTGTAACTGCAATCCAAGTCAGTTCTGCCCCTGGAATCATTTCTCTGCACCTGCTGCATCTTGTTTGTGAGCTGGTGTTGCAGAGGTCAGTGTGGGCACCAATGACTTCTAAACAGCAAGACAATTTTAAAGGTTTTCTTGGGTATTCCTTATTTCTGCTGGTGATGATTTGTCTTTTCAATATATGCTTATATTGTTTAACTTTACTTGCTTTTTTATTGCTCTTTTTTCCCTTGTCCTTATTTATTAGTGAAAAGTGTTTGTATGCTCCCACTCCAGAAGTACTACTTCACACAGCCTTCACACAGCAGTGTTCCCAGAATTTGGGGTATCTTTTAAGTCATGTTGAATCTATCCTAGAGAATAGGATGTTGTTAAACGTAAAACAACCCCCTTCCCCCCCCCCAACTGTGTTTTCCAGTGCTTTTAACATTTTCAAAATGTTCTTGTGTCTGTAGACATAGGATTCAACAATTATAGACAGACAGATACTTATCAGCCCTGGAGAACTGCAGAAGTCAGTATGTGAACTGTATTAACCTGTTAGTGCTAGAAGGCATGTTAGATGCATGCAATGAAATTTCAAGTAATGAGATGGGGGGGAGAGGGGTTAACCAGCAAGATGGGTAGCTTTGTGTGAAAGTAGTAACAATGACTAAAAGTATTAGAATACTAGTTTTAGAGCTTTCTTTTTCGAAAGGTTAGTTGCAAAGCTTCTCATGTCATTTGAAAACTGCAGTTTACTGCAGATAAGAATGCAGTATTTGAGCAGGGCTGCACAAATAAGACTGTTTTTTTGCACTCCCTTCTCTCTGCATGTTCTTCTAATCATTTGCGAGGGTTCAGCAAAATCTTCACAAAGAAATGAATGGAAAGAATAATTACGCGAAAATTGAACAGTCATAAAATTAGAAAAGTGATATTGCATCATCAAGAAGAAAAACACCAGACAAAGAAAAGGAGAAACTTATTTTACTTTGATACAAGTTCGGCAAGCATAGAAAACCAAACTGTGAAACTGCAAATACAGTGCTCGGAGAGAAATACAGTTTAATTGGGCTAAATGAGGTTTGGCTAAATAAACATAAGATGCCCAGACACAGTATTGAGAAAATAAGATCTCAGAGAAGAGTTGGAAAAATAACATCTGTCTTAGGTCTCATACTGCTGATGAGCAAAAAATGACACTGCAGGTGCTTTGTGGTTTTAGTGATGTGCTTGCAGTAGCACTAGGGCAATGTGCTAAACTGAACTGAAGCTTTAATTGCATTATAGGACTGGCAGGAGGTCGATATTATTTGTATTACAAGCATTCATGACAAATCAATTGTGTAATGAAAGAGGTTATAACATCATTAGAAGTCTGATAACCCAATAACTTTGGGATAATTACTTCTCAGGTACTCACAGGGAATAATTTTCCCCAGGAACTGTTGGAAGATTAGAGACAAAGCCTGTAGTTAGATTCTCGTCTGAGGTATATACGTGCCTTGGTATTAGATACACCATGCTCGAATGTCATCATTCATTTCAGCTTTGTGGATTTTTGTCATGCAAGGGTTGAATTTGGAAAGATAATTAGATATACATATATATGTATCTCTTTGGATCCCTGAAGACCTTTAAATCTTGTGTGCTACTAAACAGAAAGGTAATGAGCATGGTGTGTCCTTTTTGTTTATCTTTTTTTGTCAGATCTGTGTGCTCACTAGATCCAACGCAAAGGAGATATGTAAAGAAGTGGTTGGGGACAGAGGGTGAAAATGACAGCACCCATTTTGACAGCAATTGACAAGGGCACTAAGTATTGTACAAAATTGTACTATATTCACTCCTGAAAATTAGCATAAACTCCCAGTCCACTCCCGATATCCTTTTTCCATCATATCTAAGGTGGAAACAAACTTTCTACGTTCTAGGCCCTTTTCAGGAAGATCAGATTGTTGGATCTGATCTATAAGATCCTGAGATATAATTTACATGAGGTATAAATTAAATAGAGCAAAGGAGGAAAAGCAAATTCAGTTATATTTGATATCTTGGTTATATTTGATAATAAAATCTAGACATTTTTCTCCACTTTCACCTTTTTCTCTTGTTTGCAAAATAGTTTTCCTCTCCTCTGTTTTTTGTGAAGTACATGTATTGACAACTGGAAAACAAAATAGTGACAGCAGTAGCAATTCATGACTAGCAGCTAAGGGCAGGACAGCTATTGATCAGTTAATAGCAGAAGTAATTTTTATTTGGGCTATTTAAGTCTTTGTCATATTTATCTCAATTCTATGGCATCTAAGAAAACTTGTTATCTAATATAATATATAGACAGGATTCAGATTGTCTTGTCATGATTCTCCAAATGCAGCTTTTGGAAACCTACGTTGATATTTCTAAAGTAAAAAAGGTGATGACTGAGATTCTCATACGAAGTTTTAATGGAAGACATGCTGCTAAATCAACAGCTCATTTTCTTTATTTTTCTCAAGAAGCATTTTTTGTCTTTACTTGGAGGTAGGTTAAAATTGTCTCCTGGGAGTTGTATTTGTGAACCAAGTTGTGGGTTATTTTCCCAGACTAAAATGATTCATCTTTTATGAAGCAGTTTTGCGATGACAAAGGATGAAAATCTCTTTCCAGAAAAACGTCTTTCCCTTCCAAAAATATTCTTGTGCCAAGCTATTGGCTTTAAATGATCTCTTTTGTATCCTTTTGAAAATACAATTTTCCAGCCCTCAGGAATAATCATTTTTAAAAAGAAGGAATTTTTGGTTTACAGGGAGTTGCATTGATTGGAGTGTCGCAATACAGTGGTATTAGTTTTCTCCCTAAGGTGAGGCACTCAATCCACAGAAAGTGAATCAAGTCCCTATGGCAACATGTTAATCTTCAGTGTAAATGACACACTTATTCATTATCCCGAGGAAGATGATGCTTTTCTGAGCATATGTGCATGCCTTTGTGCTTGCATGTGTTAGTGCGCATGTGCATAGAGCTAATCTATAGGATCATGTGTGTTAAAGACCTGAAGTTACTCAGCCGCAACAGTATACGAAGGTAAGCAAGAGCTGAACATGATGCAGCTCCTGAAAGGCACATTCAGCAATGTCCCCTCCTTGCACTTGATGCTCTGAAATATTTGTCTTCACACACTTACATATTCATTGCAAATAAAGTACATCTTACACTAGTGGCTGAATTCCACTGGTATTTTTCCTTATGTATGCATGGCACCTGTGCTTCTTGTGTACCATTGTACCATTCTCTCAGTCTCATCATCTTAAGATTTTCAGTTATTTTTTCCTCTTTCTGGTGGCTAATTGTAAAACTAAAACATTAAAAGCTGAATAGAACCTGCAGGAGCCCATTAAATACTTAACTCCCCTGATGAGGGTTTTCTGCTTAGACTTCCAACTGAGATTCGTCGGTTAATCATTTTTTAATTTGATTAACACATGACATTTATTTTGTTTCATTCGATGTTCTCAGTCAACATTTCAAGAGGTACTAAGCTTAATTCAGCAACATAAAATTCTTTATCAAGCTGTTATAAGACAAACTTTTAATTTCATCAAGTTAGTCAAGATGCTTTTTCTATAAACTTATTCTGCCTGCTATTAATTATATTATCACCCTTTAATTCTTCTTTCATCAAACAATAATTTATTTGTGTAAACTATTCTGTAGACTGGAAAAATAGAAAAGAAATAGAGGTCTGTGCAAATAACTTTTTTTTTCCAGTCTGGTTTCATAATGGTTTAGAGTGAATCTTCCATCACTGAGTTGAATGCCCTGTTCTTCAGTGTTCTCCTTTGTTCCTCCAATTCCTTCTTCCACTCTTTGCTCCCCTTCCAAGATAGTGATGTTTCACTTTGAAGGGAATACCTAAATTGTTTTTAATGGGATTGGTGATAAGCATAAACATGACTTTCTGTGGTGAGTGCTCTTATTAAACAGTGTAAAATCAGTCTCTTCCTGTCTCAGCAGATATTTTTGTATTCTTTACACATTCTGAAGAAAAAATGCACAGAAGTTTCACACCACAGTTAGAACTCTTGGTACCTGATTCAAGGTAAGAGAAATGTCCTTCCCTCTGTTTTGATAGTTCCGAGCATGAAATGCTTGTTTGGACAAAAAAAAAAAAAAGTAGTGTGATTTCATTACAGACATACTAAACTGAGGGGGGTTTGCCTTTTCTACTGAATTCTAGGACAGGAAATTTGAAATGGATAAATTCCATTCCTCCAAATTTATTCTTACCTAATAGCATTGAATAAATTCTAAACGAAACTTGCAAGTGACATCTGATTGTCCACAGTGTTTCCATTTTCTTTTGGAAATGAAGAAGTCAAACATTTTTGTTTACCTACCCTAAATCAAGTAAGAAGTTACCATATGTATAGGTCTGGTATAACAACATAAATTCTCATATGAATTGATTTTTCAAAACAGTAGTGAGTTCTTATTGGATGTAAGTGTTCATTTTGGAATTGTGAAGTAATAGAGCAATAAACAGATTTTGAGAGTGCTTAGGCAAACAGAAGTCCTAAGTCTCCCTGGCTGGTATAAATTAGTGGAAACAGGATCCGGATGCTTTTTAACAAGGAAGCAATTTGCATTTTGGAGGTTCCTAAGCGATTTCAGTTTACATTAGTTTCCTTGTAACACTTTCAAGATCCTTAGAGATGCGGTGTCAAAAGGCATTTGGCCTATTTAAGTAGAAGGAAAATTCTCTTCATTTTAGGTACATGAATAGCACTTTGCCAGAAAAGTGATATAAACATCTGGCTTTGAGTGAGAATTTTAGTATTTACTGAATATTAAATAGTTCTTCTTGCTTTTTGTGTGCTGTAGTTAATTTGTCTGAAGTTACTTGTAACGTTGAGCAATCCGTCTAATCCGTCGAGTAGGGTGGGGAATCTTCTGAGATCTCTCCTTCTCTCCCACCCTCAGCTGGAGTTCTTCTGCTTAGAGGTATGTTTAGTGCTTGGATTGGAGCTAAGAAATAACTTGCTGCAGAGGCTGCTGCCCATCTTATCATGCATAAAAGGTTTTGGCATTTCCTGTGGTCAGAGTTGGGTGTTGTGGTTTGTAGTTTGTGAAAGCCTAGCATGGAAAATGTGAAAGCAGAAGGTGCAGTGCGGTGATTGACACACTGTTTCTACTGTGTGAAGACTTTTGCACTTTTTTTTTTTTGGTTTGCCTGCCAGGAAGTTTAAAAAAATATCCACAGAGGTAGCATCTTGTTTTTATTTCTTAATTCCTGTCTTGTTCTCCTAATATCAGGCACACACAATTCTATAATCTTAAACCTTATTAGCAGTTCACTTATAACATTGGATAGCCCAAATACTTTTATTATTTTTGTAATATGGCGCTCTGTTTTGATTTTATTGCTAGTACATTTTTCAGCATGCCTTTTTAATGACTAGAGACCAATTTACAGTCTGTTTGCACTGCTATTGAATTTCAAAGTAAAATGAAACAAGGCAAGCAATTGCAAATATATTGTTTGAATTAAATGAAAATTATTCTTTTAGGTTAAGAATAATTAAGACTGCACAGATCTGTGGTTTGTTTTTTCTTTAATGCAACATGTATGAGGATAGTCCATCACTAAGAAACTGGCAGTGGTCTCTGCACCCCACTCCTTCTTTGCAAAGGGAGGCATGCCCTCTCTTCAGGGTGTTAATGCTAATGTGTGTGTCAGGCATGTATTTGCTTGGAACTGAAACAGCCACCTCATTTGCTGAAATTGTTTTCAGAAGAAGCAACAATTTTTCTACAAATGGATTTTAAAAAATCTATTACCTTCTATTTCTACTTTCTATTTTATGATGCACTTCATTTAAGCCTGAGTAAATAGTGAAAGTCTTTGAGCCTTCAAAAATGCTTTTCTATAGCTTTTCAAGAAAAGAGCTGAAGGAGAGGGAAAGCTTTGAAGTGGGAGGTTAGACATGCAGTTTGGAGAGACATATAATAATGCAGACTGTAAAGGACCTCAGGAAGTCATTGTGTCCAACCCTATAATCAAATGAAGCCTACCTTGTAACTGTAACTCTGCTGAGTAACTTGTTCTAAGTTACAGCTTGAACATAATGGCTTTTTGGTTCTGAGGCTTTACTGTTTCTGTATTACTCTTTTCTCTTTGACACTGGCTTTGTTGTAAGTAAAATTGTTCGGGAAGAAGAGTTCAGTTTCAGGCAGAGGAAACATGCCTGCCGTTTGGAATCCAAGCATTTTTTTATCACCCAGCTAGTCACAGCGCTCAAACTGAGCAGGGCTCTTTCAGCTAACATACTGGCCCAAGTACACCCTTTCCCTAGTAGTAGTCTCCTCTTTCATCACCCTTCCTAAAGCCGATGACCAGTCTGTGTTAGGTTGGGGTGTTGCAATTAAACATCAGCATAAAAACTTGTCACGAGCAGGGGTTTTTAATGCTCTTTTCTCCCTTGCCTTTCGGTTCCCTTGGAGCCAATTTATACATCAGAGTCTGCTTATTCCTTCTTTGCTCATTCCTTCTGCAATTTTACATTATACCTTTATGTATACGCAATATTCTACCAAGGAGTGATTTGACAGCATATATTTCTGATTCTACTATGCTTTGTTTAAAGTTATGTTGCATAATTCACACAAGGTGTTAGACAAAGGTTTAATTACCTGTTATCTTTCTTACTTAGGCCATGCGTACCAACCTATCTATTGAAACAATTCACTATAGCATTTATGCCTTGAAATTTTAGTTGGGTTACAAGTCCCAACATCTAAACCTGAGATCAACTGGGATAAAAGCAGCCTTTCAGCCTCCAACCAAAGGATGCAATTCTGTTATGGGAGATAATACCATCAGTTTAGACAACTGAAAGAAACCCATGGGTGATATTCCTTCATCATCTGATTTCCTTAATAATCCTTGTACAGTCTCTGATTTTTCTAGTGAATATTTTTAAATTGACTAGTAGCTTACTGGACAGTGTGAGTTTTGGACCCATTGAACTAATAAAAAGTAGCCAGAAAAGTAGAGAATTTAGATGTGGAGTTAAAAGATAATTACCAAAGATGTTGTGATGGGCATTCCTATTAAAGTCATAAAATATGTTGTTAACAAATACTTAGGATGTTGTAGTATACTTAATAGAAGGTAGCCAAATGCAAAATTTACTAGCAGCAGAATTAATTCACTTTTCTCCTTTGTTTATGCAACTTTTGTTCTCTGACGTACAGTAGATAATAAAAACCCCATTTAAATGAAAAGGTGCAACTAATTCAAGTGCAGAAATTCTTCACATTTTAAGAACTGCAAAAATTAGCTTCCTAAAATGAGTAGACTTGAGGGAGATAGAATAAATTGTTATCAGTAAAAATTAAGCAAATTTAAATATATATATAGAAATCACAGCAGCAATGTTCTCAGCAGAGAAGTTTTCATCTTGTCATGCTTTTTAGTATTTTTAGTATGATAGTGTAAGACTTCTTATCTGGTTAATGTTATCTCATGTGAACAGCAATTTTCACCTGAGAACTAGAGTGTGAATTATAACTGAGGAAAAGAAGCAGAGAAGAAAGTTCAGCCAAAGGTGAATGGAAATGAGACTTGTTAGGAAGGGAAGAGGAGATACAGGTTCTGCTCCTCCCCTTCTGTGACCTTGGCAAGTCATTTTATTGCCAACTTTTTCTGCTCTTCCTGCTCTCATCTACCAGTCTTGCCAATTTAACCTAGGAGCTCCTGAGACAAGGATTCATGTATAGCACACTGGCTCCCTAACCTTAGTTGAGGCTGCTGCATATGACTTTTGGAAAAAGAAGAAGTAAAATAGAAGATTTGCACCTATAGCTTATCATTTTTCCAAGGTATACGTACACCTTTGACAAAGGAAATTAATGCCCATTGCACTTCCTTTAGACTGCGACATTATTGGACTTGCTAAAATAGTGATAATTTATTTCTTTAAAAAGAGTCATTCTAGCAATCTGACACACGAGCATTTAGCTCTAACAATCATTTTGAACCTAATCCTGAGCCACAGGCTTTTTGGTTGCTTCCAGAAGACTAACATTGCAAATGTGTCAGGCTAGAATAAGGCGAGCAATTGTACTGCTGAGAGATGGGAGAGGGAGAGGAGGGGTTGCTGCTTCACAGAAGTTTACACCAACCTCTTACTACTTTCTGCTTTTTATTTTGTCCTTTCATTTTTGCATGTCATCTTTTCTGTTTTCAACAAAATCTACAGCTCTTCTGCCCCCTTACCTAACTCACGCACAGACATCTTTGCTTCCTCTGCACGTGACCGCTTTTGTAGCGTCATTTCTTTTGGCAATCTCCATGTTCCAGTGTCTGACAAGAGCACAACTGCTGCGTGTGGTGTGAGGACAAACTGCCTTATATTTACAAACCTAGGCTTCTGCTTGGGAGAGCAGATAAATCTGCATCTCCTTCTGGCAAAAGAGGAACTTTTTCCCAACAAGAGATCTTAACAAGCAATTAAGTATAATTAATTGCAATCTAGGTGATAAATTTTAAAACGAACCAATAAAGCTCTTCTGACCTTGTCTGTCTGCCTTGTGGAAAATTACCTTATGTCTGGTACAGTATCATTTGTTTCTATTCTTGGTCAATAAACTACAGATAACTTTGAGTATAGGCCAAAGTCTCCTCAAGTCAACTCTTATTGAAAAGTGACAAAGCACATCAGCACCTTTGTGTCCTGTCATGGTTCTACTCTGTTCCCATTGATACTTTTATTTCTGAAAACTTTTGTGTGTAAGAAGTCTAAAAATAGTTTGTTAGGAATTTTACTAAATAGACTAAATCATCATTGCTTTAGGACAGACACTGCGCATGAAAGATTTTCTTAAAACTGGGCTCAGTAACAAGAGCAGCGAACCGGAAAGCTACTTTGTGTGGAAGGAGGAGTCTGCAATTTTATGAAAAGAGATTTAATCCTCACTTTTAATCAAAGCAGTTAGCCAGACTCCCTTACGGAGAAGTGTTTTTTTTTTTTTTTTCCTCCAGTAGGGATTTTATCTAGCCAGCTGATATGTAAATGTACAAAATTCAAATTAAGTACAGGGAGCAGTAATCCAGTTCTTTCCATAGCCTTGAGAGGAGCAAGTTTCTTCTACAACAGTATTTCTGTCTTTACTGCAGAATGATTAGGTTGATGGGTTTTTTTGTGTGAAGGAAGTTCACTGATTTATTTCCTTCTTATCTACTTCGTGCCAGTTCTTACTATAGGATGAACTCTAACTCCAGTCTTTACTTATATTGCTTCTTGCCAGTCGTACCAGAAGATAACTTCTTGTTCATACATTACTTTCAATATTCAGGGAATATAACTGGAAAGGAGAAGGAGGTAGAAAAGGAGGTAGAAGTGTTCTGTTTTCAACCATTGGTTAACTACTGTGGCTTATTTCCCAATCATTCTTTTCATCCTTTTCTGGCGGTATGTAGAGAAATTGGATAGTAGAAAGGAAACTGCTGTTTCCCATGTTCAAAAGTCTGCTCACTGGGTTTTGTAGTGATTACCAGTGATTATCAATCACTGGTTATATGCACAGAATAAGTATTTAGGAGAGGAACATTTTCATGTGAAGTAGAAAGGGCTTGGTACTGGCGTTGGAGTGACTGTTTTGAATGAAAATTTAATTGCCTGTGAAATGCAAGAATTTTGCACAATACTCAACCTTATTCCTCCTGACATACCAAACTTAACTGTAATTGTTCAGTCTCAATTTGGGAAATCTATTCCAGGATCCACACTGAATTAATATCGGATATAAACGTGAAAAGCCTTTGTGATAATATGTAAATATTGTCTAGGGCATACAGAAGCCTTTGAAAACAGAATTTTTACAGTTTAAACCATCTCAGCTAGCTTCAACACACTTGGTGTGGAATTCCCGTTCATGACTTGTTAATAAATTCCACCACTTTATCACCACCATCAAATAAGTAGTGTAGACTTGAGTATGCAGGGTTGTAGATTTTATTCTTCGATTTTTTTTCTCTCCTTGTGCTCAAGTTCCAGCAACCTGGGTTGCTCGGGGTGCATCTCAAGTGAACTTTGTAATCTGATCGTGTAGATACTATTCTCCCATGAAAGGAAATGGGATTTCTCTGTACAAGATAGGCGACCACTTTCATTGTTTCACTGTATGAAAGCCTGAGAAGAGGCAGCCCTGGCAGGGACTGCTGGACTGGAGCAGACTTTGACATTCTCCCTATGTCCTTTGTGTGTGCAGCAGGCAGAGAATCAACTAGAAATGTTCCATGGAAGCAAACATGGTGTTACTCTTTTGTAACTGGGGTATGGTAGCTTTGCATGAGGAGGTCCTGCTATGGAAATTTCAGAGCTTTGAGCACTTCTGTTCAGTTATAGTCCACTTCTTCCTGTCATGCTTAACCTGTCTTGGTGACATAACTGTTTGATTTTTTTCTGTTGTTTTTCCCTGGCATGGCACGTGTTTCTAGCAATTGAACGTGACTAGAATGTAAAGATTAAGGCTGCTGGAATTTCTAGATAAGACTTTTTAAGTCCTTCCACGTATACATGAGAAAAATGAAGTCATGGTACAGATATTCTGCTTAGCATATGCTAATATCATTTGCTCATTATAATCTTTCACCTTGCCTAAATAAACTTCTAAATGTGTATTTCTCTCAAGATGCTCATAGAAGTTTACTTTAGTCTGCAGTCTGCAGCAATTCCCAGAAAAATAATAGGAGGAGAAGTCACTGTGAATTGTGTTATCATAAAAGCTAGAATCACTTATTTCACTTTACAATTTAAAACATTGCACAAGACTCTTGAGGGTAGAAATAACATCTCCTGGCCTGATTTGTGTTACTAAAAGTGACACCAGCAAAAAAGTATTGCCTTTTATAAGTTACTCAGATATGTATCTTATTACTAGAGGCGGCAGAAGGCATTTCACTGCAGTTTTCATGGCAGTACATGGCCATCCCCCATCAGGGAGAAGATTTAAGAAAAATAACACCTAGACACAGAACTTCTGGTTCATGTATGTTTGGTAATGAATTCACTGAAACATCATTTGAAGTGTTTCAGCTAAAAGCAGTCGTTATGGATGCTGGGTTTCTCAAAATTAATCTTGTGGAATCCTATCATTTTTGACATTTTGAATTTACTTTGCTTTTCTGTCTCACTGGTTGGCTTCAATTATATCTTGCTAAAAGATAGAAAAAAATGCAGACCAGAGAGAAGATGACTGCAGAAATGGTCTTTAAGTTGCAGTGTCCAGGCTGGTGGACTTGCAGTCCTGCAGAGGCTGTGACACCTCACATCTCAGTAGAGGTGTTTTACTGGAGAAGTTCCTGCAGGACTATGGCCCACATGTTCCTTGCCCCTTTAAATAGGATGTGTAAGGAGGGGGATGGAAGGGGAAGCAAAATACTGAGGAAAATATATCCTGCAGTGCTCTAGGCTCTATGTACTTAGATGACGTCTATGTGAAATCTTGGATGGTCTAGTGGGTACAAGGGAAAAGCTCCAGCAGCAGCGGTGTCAGGCATCTGCTTGAAATGAAAGAGGTCGGGATTAACTCAGCTGGGTAAAAAGCTAATATAAAAGGGTCAGAAAAGAGTGAGTGCTATTGCAAGGCAGTTCACTAAAAGTGGGGAACAGGGTCTATATTTGCATCATTCCTGTGATCCTTCTGGGGCTGATGATGGATGAGCTCTGGTGAATCTAGTTGTTACAGCTTAGAGTGTTACCACTGATGCCTGCTGTGGTGCTGCAGCATCCTTTTGTTCAAGGGTGCTGGTCCATCTGCAATGCCAGTAGATCTGAGCTGCCTTTCCAGCCTGAATTATCTTACTATCCTATGAACTATTTTAACCATCTCAGCAGGAGTTCAGGTGCCTGTTCCCTTCCACCTGTGCTACTATGGGACTGTAGTTCGTGGCAGAGAAATGGGGCAGATAACAGTTGAAGCTTCTACAGACATCTTCTTTCGTGTGTAAAAGAAAGAAGCCTTCAATTCATTTGTTGCCTTAATTGGTCTGAATTAATCCATGATACAACTCCATTACTTAACTGATTCCACAACATCATTAAAATGATAGAGAAGGTTTTCCTTGTTACAACCACATTGTAACAAATGGAGTCAAACTATGTGCAACAGAATGGAACCAAAGTCTACTTCTACCTTACTTTGTTTTGTAAATATATTCTCTTAAATAAAGTAGCATTTTAAAGCATGCAGTAGATGGTTAGTATTTGTATCCTTTGATACAAATCTAATTCCTTTGCAAAAGGATGTTAATTGTCTGCTGAGAGTGAAAGGTAACTTGGTTTGTGATACTTGATGAGAAGAAGAAAGAGAAGAACTGAATGAGTGGTATATTCTCTAAGGCATATCTGCTATGCCACTGATGTTGGCAAATTAAAAAGTAGGTAAATTTGTTCATGTTTGGGACATACAGAAAGGTGAATACTGTTTGCCCAAATGAAAATGGGTGTTCTCTGCTTAGCTTGGTGTGTGTTTGTGTGTGACTTTGTTTCTTTTTTATTTCTAACTGCAGTATTTTGCAAGGGAGACGATTATGTGGAACTTCAGAAGGACCTTAGAACTTTTGCTCAAATCAAAGTTCCTAGACACAAAGAAAAATTCACTAATGAGAACATTTATTCCCTCATAAATCCTGTGCTGAGAAACAAGGCCAACTGATTATTTGTTGTACCTGAAGGGTTTTATTTATTCCTATTTAAGAAATACTAGATTAGGGTTATTAGATGTAAGATTTTTAGTTATCTTAAGTCATATTACCCTTCCATTTTAAATTCTTTTCCATTTAAATTTTTTTCCCTTTCCAAAATAGGCTATCAAAATAGCGATTCTGCTAAATGCATATTTATCTATAAAAGCTGCTGCAATTTCTGGTGTGAAGAAGAGCTTTCATATCTGAAAGTCTGTCTGACTTTTCCAGGTATACCAGCTGGTCTACTGAAAGATACTGCTTGTACCTACAACTCATTTTCTGCCTGTGCTCTTACATGGGACATGATCTCTATTTTGAGACACTTTTTTTTTTTTTTTTTTTTTTTTTAAAAAAAAACCAAAGCTAAATTGTGTTGCAGTGTGATAGACCTGAGTCTGACACTTAGACTTCTTACAGCCCTGGAGCAAGGAATCTGCATCTTTAAAAGTAAGGTGGGAAGCAGATTTTGGAGTGCACGTTCAAGATAATAGCACATTCGGGTATTCTTTTTTGACCTTTTTGGACCTTGACCCTAGCTGTGCGGGGTTGAAGGAAGCAAAAGCAGGAGAGACAAATGATGTGAGTTTTGCCTGAGGCCAGCAGCCTTTTCTGAAGAGGATCTGGGGGTACAATCAGTTGCTGTAGCTGGTGACCCTAGTGAAACGGGGAAGGAAGATAGTGTGTCTCCAGTTAGAGCTACATGAGATTTCTTTTAAGCTGTCACAGCCTCAGACTGCTTCATGAGATCCATGAGTTAGCTTTGAAACTGTGCTTAACAAATTCCAGAACCAGTGTGATTTTTATTATTACTTTTATGTTTTTTTTTTCCCCGCCCAAGTCATGTATTTGGAAGGGGAGATTAATTCCATTCTCCATCTTTCCTGAGTGGAGGGAGAATTAACAGAGCAGGGCAATTTTTACCATTTTCATTTAGTATTGGAGTTGTCCCCATTAGCTGCAGTGCTTCACTTCCTCTGCCAAGAGACAGAAAACCTCCTTGTTCGGCAACACTGAAGCCAAAGATGGTGCCATTGTGTTTTGCCACAACGGCAAGTTCATTTTTACCCTTTCCCTGTCTGGAGGCACTGGAACCAGGTGCACTTGCACCCAGTGGCAGAAGACACCTCTAGCTCTATTACTGGCATTGAAAAAACGATGTTTGGCTAGCGGTGTTTCAACTGCTTGGCTCCTGCTATCCTTTCTTGCCTGGAAACGAGCTCAGTGCCTCTTCACTATAGTTTGTTCATGTTTGCAGGAGTCACCCATATTCCATCAGTGAATATGGACAGTCTATTATTAGTTGAATAAACAGGCAAAGGATTTTTTTCTTGCAGAATATGCCTGGAAAATGTCAAGGATTATGTACCAGTCTGTACAAGTACCTTTGAACTGTGAGTAGAGGATAGAGGAGGGAGAAAGATACAGCAGCTAGGAAGACTGTCATTCATTATCTCCACTTGCAATTTAGAGACAAGAAACACTGAGCAGAGATCTCTTTTTCTTCCCTTTCTTTAACTGTTAACATGTAGATAATGAAGAAAGAGCAACTCTTCTTGCTCTCTTCATTACTTTTACTACCGCTGTGTGCAGAACGAGCTGTTCTGTACAGAACTGTTAGTCAGTTCAGTATGATTTCTGCATGTTTGCTTCTACCAAGGTTATTTGAGGTATTCTTCTCCTTTTCTGTTTTTTTTCCTAATTATTAATTTTCAGATTACATTAATGGAAGAACAAGATTGTATTGTTGTTCTTTCCAGAGTGTAAATGATGTCCAGCAAGTGGACATGAATATTTAGGTTTCTAAGATATTTCTCTGAATATATTGCTGTTCCAAATTCTGCTTGCTTTTCTCTTTCTAGTTACTACAGATGGCATATGTCTCCCTGAAAGCTGTATGAATTCTGTATGAGATCTACCAACGCTTAAAACATGTGGCTCAAATTAGCTCATGAAAAGCTTGAGACCAGACTCCTTTTCACCATGGAGCTGAAGGAGCTCCTATTGGAAGTGGTGCCTTCCTGACTAGATCTGACTAATGACTAATACAGGCATCTGAGATACAACTGGATCATTTTTGCAGTGTGTAAAATTAGCAAGACTGTGTTTCACTTTCTGCTACGTGGTTATATTAAGGTGATATGTTGGTCCTAGAAATCATTCCCTGCAAATATTTGCACAAAGCAGTGATTGCTTTGCTTGAGGGTATATGGCTCATTAAAGGCAGTAGAAATTTCTTCCCTAAAAAAGGGAAATGGCGAGGTAGGACAGAGGAGCTCCTGAATGAACATCACTGCCCAACCTGGATAATGGCACGCGGGGTTAGCAGTAATACTTAATCTGAGAAAGAAAAGTGGCTTGTGTTTTCTGTCAGTGTGTGCTGCTGCTGCTAGAGATTTGGTTAGTCCCTGTGCATTTTCACAATATAATATTCTCTACTCATTTCACCTGAAATTTAAGAGGAAAGTCAATATGGAAATGCTGGTAACAGATCAGCATGTAAGATGCACTGTAATCCTATAATCCAGTTTTAACTGAACGATATAGGCTTACCTGCCTGTTATTCATTGTTCTTTTTTTTTCTCCCTCTTCTTCGGGAGTCTATTATTCTAAGAAGTCATAAACATTTTTCTGTTTAGTTTGAGAGTCAAAAGTTTTTTTATATTACTGTCCCGTCTTCTTATTTCTGCTGTACTCAGAGGAACAGAGCAAGAGAACTACACATTATAGGTCTCTTAGATCCCGCAGTCTTGTCAAGACTTAAACTGTAACTAGTTTCTGAAAAAGCTGTATGCTGTGGATGTGAAAGCTGTATGCTGTGGTGCTTTAAGACTCTGGGAACCATAATGTGAAACACACACAGACATTAAAAAAAAAAAAAAAAAAAAAAAAAAAAAAAAAAAAAAAAAAAAAAAAAAAAAAAAAAAAAAAAAAAAAGCCACCAAAATATTCTGAGCTCATTGAATCTTGAGCAGCTTTTTGAGAACCATCCCTGGGAGTAAGATGTTTTGTGATCTTCTAGAGAAGACTCGAGACTGAGGTGGGAAGCAGCAGCATGTGTTGGTTCTCAGCAAAGGAATTGTACTGACAAGAGCGGAAGGCAACTGAATGAATATCCTAAAGGGAGCACTGCTCTGTTGTATGAAATTGCTTGTTAATTGGACAGGACTAATCCAGCATGTTAAATCAGTTCTAGAGCACTTTGTATTCTGAGGAGCAAATAATCTTACCTGTGGCTGCAGGGAGTGATTCTTGCCTCCCTTGCTCTGGAAGTTAAGTAGTCTTTTCATAGTTGATCCTTGTATCAAAGCTTAGGAGAAACAAGCTGATAATGGACCTCAGGATATTTTTCTTTTGGCACAGTTTGTGATGTTTTACTATTTCTTAATATTAAGCTAGTAAGAGATAGTGCTTTTTTTAAAGTGATTAGAATATGTACTCGTCTGTATTTCTTCAGTAGCTTTGGGAATCTTCTACCTTTGAGCTAACAAACATTCCAGTGCAAAGCTTCCTTTCCCCTTATTTTCCTGTAGAATTTGGAATCAGCACTGGTTTTCCTAATGGAAAGGTCAAGTCACAAAGGAAATAAATGGGTTGATTAGGTTGCCCTTGCTCATTATCCTTTCCTGCCACCATGACAATGTTAGGTAGTGGTATTAAAGCTCTTACATACACCAGCCTAGGTGAATGCAACATACAATATAGCTGTGTGTATTTATAAAGAACTGAAGCAGATTTTTTACCTACAAAAACCTGTAAAGAATTCCAGAGTATTACCTGTCTTATCAGAGAGCCTGTAAATTGTGAAATACATCATCAAATGATTCTTTGGTGTGCTGTAATGGAAAATGGTGTATTGGAGATAATTCTAAAATTCACATGAAACTAACTTAGGCTTTTTCTCTAGAAAGCAGAATGAATCTGAATGCAATTTCTAGTTTCAAAGTTCACAATATTATTGTGCATTTTTACATTGCAAAATGTTTTCAGGTGTTCAATACACCTTACAAGCAGTGAGTAGCTTCAAGTTGCTTTTGCAGCAGAACTGTTAAGAATTGCTTCATTCATCATATTTGTTTAGGTAAAAAATGGGCAGAAACTAAACCAAACAGTATGTCTTACTTCATCTATGGTGGAGAGAGAAAAATAAATTTTGACTCACACCATTATTAATTTGCTCACCAAATAATAAGAGAAGACCCTTTTGTATTTGTTGACTTAGGGGCAATTGCTTAGAAGTCCATCTGGGCATCAGGATTATGTGGATTTGAGGATTAAACCTTCAAAGATGGGAAGGGGGAGTTGAGGTTGGGTTGGCTATCTGGAAAATGGTCCTTGAAAATGAAGGAACTTAATAGAGCTGAGATTTCAGCAAAATGACCGTTGTTAGGACAGGTTGTTTTAGAATAGTCAGAGTTTTGTGTTGAAACACTTAAATTAGCGGATCAAATAAAAAGAGGTTGAAAGCAAAAGAATTGTGAAGTTCCTTTTATTTTAACTCAAATTAGTAGCCATTCGTAACTATTTATAAATGAGCACTGTTTACTAAGGCATGTAAAGACTTTTTCCTGTCCTTCCTTCTTCCTGTGGTGACTGTTTTTCTTGTAGTTTCTTTGGCAAGGACTTATTTTCTTAGCTGTGCCAACTAAATCAATTATGTGCTTGCAGGCTCCTTCAGAGAATTTCCAAATCTTATGAAGTATGACTGCCATTTACAAAATCTATGTTGACCCTTCTGTAATATATCATATCCATCTACATGCTCACAAATTACCTTTATTATAGTTTTTACGAGTTCTCTCTCTAGACATCAGATGTGCTGATCTGTTCTTCCATATCTCCTGAAACTCTTTTTCAGAAACTTTTTCAAAATGAATATGGTGCGTGTGTGTGACTTTTGCAGACTTCTCAGGGAAAGGAGCAAGAGGTGATGCAGCACAGTTAACTGCCGAGCTGTGTCGCCCGGAGTTCTGGCATCTGAGCATGGGCTCTTGGTAGGGTTTGGTGTGTACGTTTTTCTTCTTTCAGTAATGGCATCTAGCAGCACTCTAGAGAAACCTCCGTGCTACATATCATATGAGGGGATCCAGGAAGGAATCTCCTTAAGCTCTTCTACAGTGAAAATGAATTAAAAAAAAAAATCTTTTTTTTCCTGCAATAAGCTTATCTTCTGAGCTCTCCTTTTATATGTTGCAGGATAATTGGTTCTGTGGATTCAGTCAGGTGTTCTACTCCCGATATGTTTGAAAAAGGATATATTACTATTTTTTTTTATGACTCTTAAACCTCCTTCCTCCCTTCCTTCCTTCCTCCCTTCCTCCGTCGCTCCCTTTTCCCTCCTATGTTCTCTACACATAGCCTACCAGAATTTATGATCCTTTCTGTTTCTTTTTGGACAAAGTTTCAACTGTTTGAAAGACATTTCATCTTTCAACTGTTTGAAAGACATTTCATCTTTCAGTCACTGTTTAACCATACCTGGTTTTGCTTTATCTTTCGAATACCTTTTTGATTTCAGTGGCAGATGCTTGAGCATCCAAAACAGCATCTTTTGTACTCTCCTGTCTCTGAGAGAACTTACTTAAATTTGAAGATGATATAGCAGCTCTAATGTTGTAATGTCCTTAAGATACTCATAATGTAGTTAAAAACAAAATAAAAAGATAAATTCCAGAGTGATATTCACCTCAAAAAAGAAAACCTGCATCTTTCAGTTTCTATAGTTTTAAATAATGTAGCAATGCATTTTTTGGCAACTGAAGGAAAGGAAGAACTGGACTTGCTGGTCCTCATGCCTTGAATGGAATATTTTTTCCCTAGCAGATCTGTTGAAGATAATGGGGACTAAGTCTTAAGTAAATTAATTAATGTTAACAAATGTTAAAAAAATTAAGGTGCAAAACTACTGGCAGTTGGGTATAAAAGCAGTGAGCATAGCAGAGTCAGGAACCCCGGCTGTAGTCATGGAAAGACGCCTTTCTTTTTTGGGTAGTGAATGGTAAGTAATGAACCATAAGTACAGGAAAATGAAGAAGTGACATTTGGATATTTTAGTAAAGATTATCTAGGAAAAAATCTCTCACCAGATTCACTTGGAGAAAAGTACTGTTGCTTAGAATAAGTAATTGAAGAACTGTAAGCCAGAAGTTTGGTACCTATGGAGAGAGCCTTGAATATTTTAATGACTTGGCTGGAAAGCCACCTAGTACGGTGCATTATTTGAATATATTTTGTAAAGCTCTTGTATTTAAACTGAGACAGGATTTTCTCCCCCATCTCAAATTGGACAATGAATTATAGTGTAGCTGCTGAAATTCATGTGAATGTTTAATTGTCCAAATAATTTGAATTAATGCATAATAATTTAGCTCACTATGTATGTGTCTAATAATTTGGGTTGGATTTTAGTGTGTGAAATACTTCACATTATAAAGGAGTGATTTTCCTTCTTTTCTCATGTTTAAGCCTGCTGAAAACTCTCTGGTCTTGTCATGGCTATACTACCCATGCTTCATTTAGTATAATATTTATATGCATGTAAGATTTTAATATGTAGATTATGGAAAATCCAGTCCAATAGTATATTGGTTTTATATGATGTGCACACACACACACTATATCTGTTGTATATAACATATATCTATATACAGTGCTGTATGTATGTTTATTATGTATATAATCATATATATTTGTATATATGCAATGTGTATGTTATGTATATGTTTTTGTCTATGCATCTTCAGTATGATATTTATATGTCTATAAGATCTTAATATGTAGGTTATGGAAAACCAGTCTGCTCTTGCTTGTTCTGCCTCACTAGTTTGCAAGCCCCAACCTTAGAAAGCTTTTTAGAAAAAAATGTTGAGAAGAAAGATATTACTTTAGACTAAAGGAAGCCTTAAATATCTAGAGATGTTCCAGGAAATGCATTCCTCAGGTTTCTATCTGTGCAGAGGAGAATGTCACTCTGTATCCTTTTATCAAGCAACTTTGGCAGAAGAGCACTTAAAAGCACATACTAAAAAAAGCCAAGCAAGAATTGCTATGAGGTGGTGTTTGCATTTTTACTCTAAAACGGGCTTTCTTTTCTTTCTTTTTTTTTTTTTTTCCCCTCAATATAAATCATGGCAAATTAAAGCCTCTCCATTACAGCTGTTCATGACTAGCAGGTCGTGCTATCGTATCTTTACTGATGATTAGTTCATTCAAATTCATTGGATTCCCTGTTTTTTTCTAATCCAATACTTTAGGAATTAATTATTCAAAGAATATTTCTTAGTGACCTGAATTAGATGTTTTTTCTTTTGGAAAGGGTATTTTTGAAGGTATTGTGCTATTTTTTCAACCTGTCATGTCAGTTAACAGATGTATTTAACGATTACTTAAGCTTTTATTGAGTGTTAGGGAATTGCATGGAAAATCAGTGTAGAATAAATTTGTTTAATAACTTTGTAACATAATGTTGCAGTCTTTCATTTTCATGCTCTCTATCATTAGATGGCACTGTTTTCCAAGCTTACCTTTAATAAGCCAAGTTTGAGAAGCTGAAAGCCAAAATGAAATGCTATGGAGCTTTTAGTGTATTTAAGATAATTTAATTAAAATTTGACATTAAATGGCAAATGTACTGACCATTATCAGTAGGAAGTGTAGAGATCTTCTGCATTAATACTGTTACAGTTTGAGATTAAGAAAGTATGCCCTCAGTGCACTAGAGTTTTAACTGCACAGCATATTAAAGCCACTTACGGATTGGAGGGGTAATGGCCATAAGCTGGAGCACAGGAAGTTCTGTCTGCAGGTGAGGAGGAATTTCTTTCCTGTGAGGGTGCCAGAGCAGTGGAACAGGCTGCCCAGGGAGGTTGTGGAGTCTCCTTCTCTGGAGGTCTTCAAAACCCGCCTGGATGCCACCCTGTGCTACATGCTCTAGGTGTGCCTGCTTGAGCAGTAAGGTTGGACTAGATGATCTCTAGAGGTCCCTTCCAACCTTGAATATTCTGTGATTCTGTGATTTACCTTGCTGCAGTTATGGCTGGTAGGGGTCTAAATGACTCTAAAAGGGGCTACTTCACCTGTATGTGGATGTCCTTTTTTACTGCCCTGTCCTGATGGGCCGTACAATTCCCATAGCAGCTTTGCCTCTAGTTTATGCAAACTCACCTCTAGTATCCTAAATTAATGACAGAGAACCAGTGCAGAAGTTGAAATTGAGCTCAGCATTCTTGGTCAGTTGGTGCAGTAGATTTTCAAAGAGCCCCTGCAGCTCTGGGGGAGCCAGTGTGTGCCCTGGAGCCTTGCACTCGGCACCCAGCTAGAGCTGAGCCCAGCAGGGTGTTCAGCAGCCACGACTAGAACAGTTTGAGTTGTGTTTGAGCAAAGTAGTGGCATTTGAGTCTCTGGAAAAGTGGAGCCAAGAGCCTCAGGAATGTACCTTCTGTTGGCTGAACTTGGGCTTGCAGCTTCCAGAGAGAGTCCCTTCTGTGCTCCCCAGGAACCCTTCTCCTTAGTAGGGTTTGGATGCATCATCATTTATGCTATTCTAGTAAAATTTTGTTAAACAGAAGGGACTCTCTTTTTTCAGGGACATTTAGGGACAATGACAGAGTTAACCAGCCACTTTTTACAGTATACAGGATTTAATGAGAAATAAAGAAAATGGATGTTGAATCTATAAGCAGTTTACATATGCCAGGTATTATCCACCACCTGCAGTCTTGTCACTTGCTTTTGTAATTTAGCTTAATTAGCTTTTCTGCCTTCTCTGAGATTCCAGTTTCCACTTTGAGCCAGTAGTACAGATGTTTCTAATGCGTGCTGTGTTCAGCATTAAAAACAGAGTATGTCTGTGGTATCAGGGACATGTCAGTGCATGTGTTTGTCACATACATGCTCCTAAAAGTCTTTTGTTTCTTGAGTGTGATGCAGTCCTCTTAGGGTAATTTTCAGCGTTGGGTGCTTCGTACATGTGCCTGTGTGTTGACTCAAGGACGTTGCAGTTACTAACTGCTTCCCATGACACACAAGCCTTTGTGGAGTCTATGCTGGGAATGCTTTTGAAATTTCTGTGTGGATGCGTGCCTTGTTCAGCAGATCTCAGAATATGGGGAAAGATTTGCAGCTCTTCTGTGATTCAGGAAAACTCTATGCAGTCCTAGATTGTTGCGTATTAGTTTTAATGGTTGGCAATTAACAAAAACTAAGGTGCTAGGAAATAGCATGCTCAAGTGCAAGCTACTGCCTGGTAAATAGTTATGTATTTTTAATAGTAAATGTTAAAATGAGAAATGGTCTGTAAGCTTAGGAATCTGGAAATCTTGTCAAGTTCAGTCCCAGGTGTGGAAATTGTAGCAGGCTACAGGCTTGTAGCTTGAGGTCTTTGTAGTATCCTGAGGAATACCACAATCAATGCTGAGTTGCACCTTTAGACTTGGGGGGCCTTGGAGGGGCCTGCAAATTAGTAGTGTATTGGTTTTTAAAAGGTTTTCCTATCACTACGTAATAATGCTCAGGAGTGTAGCAAAAAAATTTCACTGAATCTTCTGAATAAAAGCAAATGGAATTTGGTAATGTGCATTTTGGAAGATTGCCCAGTTGGGCTAGCAGTGACTCAGGCCTTGAGTTAAGGTAGCTGCTGTACAGAGGACTGAAAGAAGTTGACTGGAATCCATCACTTCACCTACACGTGCGATATTTCATCCCACCAGATTTTAGCTGGTGGATATGACAACAGATACTGCAGAAGCTGTGTATGGGTATGCTGAGAAAATTCTGTATCTGGTTATTTACAAACCAGGTTAAGATGAGGAGTAATTGCAGCTTCTGATTGTGTCTTATCTGCCTCCTGAGTAATTGGGGAGAGGCTGTGGAATAAACTTCAGCTGTGGCATTCAAATATTTATCAGTGATGATGGCCTGAGGAAAATTAGAGTGACACCCTTAAATCAGAGGATTTGACTACACATCTTGGTAGAGAAATCACTTCATTTGGTTGTGATTAACATTTGACCTTTAAAACAGGATCCTCATTTCTTTCTCAGACTGTTTTTTAAATTGCTCAGACTGCCAATTATCTTTTAATCTGTCCTATTATATGACATATTACTATACTCATTCTATAATGAGTTATTTGGAGCAGCTGCAGGTGGATTAAAATGATATTTGATACACTTTCCTTTCCAAAGCCTTCACATGTCAAAATAAACAGAAAATATCAGTATATGGTTTGGCAGGCAGTTCAGTGAGCGTAATAAAAATGTGCTGATGCAGAAGAAAAAAATGTGCTGAGGTGCTCCTGTTTTTCTCTTTTGTACAAATTGAAAACTTATACTCTACGTGAAATGAATTATCTAAAGATACAGGTCAAAATCTTGAAATGTGTCCTGGGAAAAAGCATTACAAAAATTTGTAGAATTTCTTTCCTAGAGAATAAGGTAAAAGACAAATAATGAAATTAAGTTATGGATCTGAACTTTCCTTTAAAAACAAACAAACAAACAAACAAAACAAACAAACAAAAACGAAAAACACACCCCACCCCTTTTTTAGTGGTGAAACTCATTATTTTAGATGTTTGAAGCATCCTTATCTTGGAAGAAAGGAATGCAGTCTGAACCAAAACCAAGGATAGACCATATTATTGGAACATCATAATGATTTGTTTTAGTAATTTGCACAGTGTTTTACAGATGAATAAAGTAGGTGCTATCTTTGGTCTTTCCCATGGTATTAGCAGCACTGTGGATCAGATTCTGCCCTCAAATGCACATGCTTACAACTCATAGTCAATATCTAAGAATGAACTTAGACTTGTGATAACAAAATTTGTTTTTGTCACTTCCATTTTTCCTCTTGGAATTAAATATATTTCTTCGCAAAAATGTTAGGAGATGAAACTTCATGCATTAACCTTGAAAGTGCTTGAGTTGCATTCAGGAACTTATCAGCATCTTATCAAGATGAGAAGTATATTTAGGATCATGATATGTATCAGTAGCTAAATCTTGGTCACAAGTTCATAGCATAATCCTGTCATACTGTACTGACAACATTATCTAACTGAAGCTATGGTGCTTGCATTCAATTATATCTGCAGATAATTGAAGCTATAATTAACAGTGCTTTGTTGCAGTGTACCTTACCAACTCAGAAACCACTCGTGTGCTGAATTAAAAAAAAAACCACCTCTGAAGTACAGAGGTGGTGGAAATTGGTACCTAATGAAATGTTTTGTGCTTTAAACATAGCTATATAAATATTTCCTAAGTTTCTTGTGTAGGGTCTATGTTTTGCTCTGCTAAGCTCCATTTTGAGCAGAGGAGTTGACCGTTAAATGGATCTGTGAAGTTTGAAATAGCTTAAAGGAAAATAAAACTCAAAAAAAAAAAAAAAAAAAAAGAAAATAAGAAGGGGAGGGAATAATGGCCATGTGACAAACAGTGCAGCCCTGTGGAGGAGTGTTCTCCGGTGTGTGAGTGCTTCCATCAGTTCATTTGTACAGCTGGAAGAGTAAGCGGACAAAGAGCAGTCCTGGGTACTTAGGACTATGCTAACTGATACCAGCTAAGATGATTAGCCATCTCTTATTCCTTTGGGAATGACAGTATGTTCTTTAATATATATACACGCGCACACACACACACACATAGACACACACACACACACAGAGTACATAAATAAAAGTTCCCAGTGAGTTTGACTCTTGGATTAAAATACAGACATATGCTGAAAACCAAATAGGTAATGAAAATATCTGAAAGCTTAATTCTGATTATTTGATCCAACATGTAGAAATGCTGTACAGGTCTGTTGTAGAGAAGGAAGGTCATCGAGCTTTACAGCTATTACAGCTTCACAACACTTAGAGCTGCTCAGTTGCTTTTTTTGTGTGTGTGTGTGTTTGTTTAATTGAATGATCTGTCTGTGCTATTGCCCACCTGGGTGTACTGTAAGGAAATCTGTTGAAGCCCTATGATATACAGCAGTGCTGTGTGCTGAGGAAAACATACTCTGGTGTATTTAGAGATGAAAAGCTTCAAAATTCTCTCGAAAGGACTACAATGTACTTCTAATTTTTAGGATAAACGAATATATATTATATATTTTTACCAGCCATCTTTGGAAAATCTACTATCACTGAACATCTGGATATGCAAGACTCATGTACCTCTGCTTGCTCAAAGCAAACCTGTGGTAATGCTGGACATACATATATTTGTTAACATTGGACTGTCACTGCAAGTGTCTGACCTAGTTTAAATGTCACTTGCTTTTAAAAAAGAGGAAATTGAAATATTAAATTTTGTAGGTTATGATAAACATCTGCTTTGCTGCTGGAGTGACTTAGTACTTTTCTATCTTGAAGGGAAATTAATTCAAAGCTAGCAGATTGATTTATATTTTTATTTCTTTTTTCTTACTGCATGTTATCTTAGACTCTTGAATATCAAGTGGTTATGTTACCAAATGCTTTTAGGTGCAAAGGATGCTTCATGGATGTTTCTGTCCAGTAGCCTAACTTGTATCTTTACCCGCACTCTGAAGATAGCTGACTACTTCGAGGCTGCACAGCAATATTGGGCATTAAATTGACTTCAGCAGAGCTTTAGTCTCATGCAGACAGATCCTAGTGCAAGCTCTTCTGAACAGTGCTTACAGCTTTATGTTGACTGATATATGTAAAAGTGTAAAGCTGTGTGCCTTTTTTAAATATACAGTCAAGTACATTATAACCTCCACACTCAGCAAAAAAAATTCCATTCCAGAAAATTCCCACTTTTCCCAGAGCATTAGCTGTTCTAGTGCTCCCTGTCCCTGCCATCCTTTGTAGTGATCGATAGTGTAAACTCAGTGATGATGTAGTGGTTCATAGTAAATGGTCCTATTATGTGAATTATTTATAGCCATCACTACCAGGGTCAGGAAGATGGGAAAAGAGAGATTAGTTTTGAAGACTTTAAAACTTAAATTAAGAAACCACCACCATAATTTATGATGAGGACTTGCTGGTATTGGAATAAAAGCAAACAAATGAGTAAAAAGGGAGCTTTTAAGTTCCCTTAAAAGGAACTTAAGGAATTCCCTTGGCATTCCTTTTTTCTGTGTTATTGTTCATGTCTTGGCTGTGCTTGCCCAGTTATCCTGTGTTGTCCTCTCTTTCTCTAAAATGTATAGAAATATTCCCATGATTCTTAGAATCTTCTTTACTGAGGGGATGTCTGAAAAACACTGAAACGTTAATAATAGAGTGCCCCCGGGAGCTGGGTAAATCAATAATAATAAAATATCTCTTTAAACCACAATATAACTTTTTAGACAGTTCCAAGTATATCATCCCTTTTCTAGTTATACAGACAGAATAAGGGATTTAAATTAAGTGATACAGTATGTAGTCTTTTTAAAAACTATTTGCTATAGATGTTTTGAGCCTGATCGTACGCTGCCTTTGCTGTCCTGGAGGCTTGACCTGGGATCATATTTAGCTTTCAGCCTTTTTGTAATAATCAGCTAACGAGTTATGGTATGTTACCTGATGAAATGAAGGTACAGAAAAGATGATTTGAAGATAGGTAACAAAAGCTGGCCACCTAGGCTTCTTTTTTTTTTTTTGTCCTTGTTCTATGCTGTAGGTGAAATACTGTTACACTGCTAGACTTCTCTGCAGTAGCTGGAAATCAAAGGATTTCGAATTCGTGAAGCAGTCTCAGAAGGAGTTGTAGGGCCATCATGACCCATCAGATTTACAAAGCTTGGATTCATTCTAACTGCAAATTGCATCAGTGTAGACTGATAACTGGGGACTAACAAGGAAGAAATCAAGTTGTTAGAAGAGTATATGTCTCAAAAAAAAAAAAACCTGCTTAATTAGAGTAAGTAAAGAAGCTATCTCTGGAAATGACAGAGTAGTTACACTGTAAAACAAGCATGGGGGAAGTGAGAAAAGGGACAGCATTTGAAATACATCTGAAAGGCCCATTTCCGGGAACTTTAGTTACTCCAAGTAGGTGAGAGGTAATGGGCAATCAGTGGTTGACTGGCAGTACTAAAATTTGAGTTTTAATAATGTGCAATTAAGTAAAATAATTCCACTGAGAGAATTTAGAATTTTAAGGGCCATTTATTGCCTAGACAAAGCAGTCAGCTGTGATAAATGGTCAGCTAAAAGTTTTCATATGGGGTTCTAGTTTACAATGCAGTGGAAAACAGTTGCAGTGGCCTGAACAAAGCAGAGGCTGAAAACAGGAGCGTCTATTTTTGCACGGACTGCTAATTTTCATGATTCCTAATTCTCATGAGCCTAATGCTGCTGTGCTGCTCTGTGCCCCTTAGCACTGTTACATCTTTGTCAGCTCAAAGTTTTGGTCTTGCTTTCCAAAGTTATCCTCACCTGATGACCCAGTAATCCTAGTTCCTTCTTTGAATTTGAATCGAGTTCTTTGACTTCTTTGGGTTCTTCTTACTTCTTTGGTTCTATGGATTTCTGTCTGTAGTTTTGAGTGGCCTTCACAAACAGTGAAGTGTCTAGTGTTACTGCCAAAGCAGAAGAATCCTCCAGACAAAGACTTCGGTGATACATAGGACATTTGACTAAAACATGAGTTTTCTTGGACTGGATCCTAAATTTGCACCTCGTGTGACATTATGCCCTTATCGAGATAAGAGTTAAATGGTTTCATATGTATCTTTCTAAGTGGCTAGCAAGTTTACTCAGCTCTGGTGTCCTTAATGGTGATGTCATGGATTGGAGCCCACACAAGGTACTTAAGGGTCAAAAGACTAGACATTAGAGCACATTAAATGTTTCAGTACTTTTTTAAAAAAACTTGTAATTTTTACATTGCTAAAATAATTTTTTTGTTTACTTGTATGTTTTCCCTTTGGGGAAACAAAGGGAAAACATTTTTTATTTATATTCTGCTGAGACATAAGGTGTCTTGGCAGCTTTTTAAAATGACAGTTTATAATGTTCACAAAATTGTTCTGTGGTCCTCACCATGTATCTGTGAATACTACAGCTTGTGTTAGCTAAGTGGAATGATACACAGTCATTTCAATGAGAATACCCTCAATAAATAATACTTACTATTTGTATAACTAAAAATACCTTCAATTATTATACAATTATTTGTATAACTAAAAATACCTTCAATAAATGAGGTAGAACAATTACAGCTTTATTTACTCACAATTACTGCTTTAATTATTCAGTTCAAGTGCAAGTTGCAGTTTGGTGCAGAGCAATGTCTTCCAGTTACTTTGAATCAACTTAGTGTAGTTGTTGAACTTCCAAAGCAAGCAACATGAATCCATGAGTCTGATGTACCAAGTTCAGCTAATATAAATAAATTACATATTCATGTAAAAATGTATGGTGAAAGCCTCTTCTCCATAGGGGATGAAATGCGGTATGAGAAATTTATCCAGATGATTTTAAAACCCTTTATCACTTGATTTGGCATAACCATTCAGCCTTTCCTTTCTCTATTGTTTTTTTCCTATAACAGAAATAAAATGTTAGATATAAACTGCTGATTTTATGTTTTGTTTATTAAACGTGTGGTAAAAATTCTGAAAGGAGTATAGTGTTAGGGTACATTAAGTTGAAATCTTCTGAATTTTCTTAAAATACTGTGCTTTGGTGGAATGAAAATGTTTCTATTAAGAAATGATTGCTTTGTTGTTTAAGTTATGATTATATACTAGTGCAGTTTTACTCATGTTTATGTACTTGTGTGCTTTTGTATTTGCTACAAATCAACTATACTGTGGGATAACTAACAAATATAGGACTTCTCAGCAATAGCATTTTCCAAATTGAATGTTTGAATAGGCAAGATAATTTTGCAATCTCTTAAGAAATAAATTTGATGTATTTTGGCAGATTTTAAGAAGGAAATATTTTTAATACAAGGCTGTGCTATGTTGCAAAAGGGCTATATTATCTGAAAAGATTCCTTCCTGGTCACTTGCTGATTTCCTAATCTCAGTCTTGTGAAAGAAGTTGTGATATGTCTTGGTCATTTAGACTTCATTTAATGAACTTTTCACTGGAAATGTTGCTATTGATATTAAAGGAGTGAAAAAAATTAACTTGGACTATATTGTAGGGGATCTACTAAGAGCTATAGCTTTGAGTATAGAGGATGGATTTGTGTATCATTATCTTTATACTGCCAGAGCATCACATAGCTGAAAACAGAAACAGATTTCTGAAAACAGAAAATCTTTCAGCCTATGCCTGCACAGAATAATCGCACACTCTCAGAACCGTGCTATTAATACGTGGGGGAAAAAGAAAAAGACTGTCGTATTTGTGTTTTAACTTCAATATGTAAAAGCAATAGAAGAGAATAGGTTTTCTGATATCTTTCTGAATTTTGCATAAGATAATATTGTGTTGGAAGGGCAGTGTAGTGCACTGTAGTTTGCAAGGATTTACCTTCCATCGTATTTTAGGAAGTGCTGCATAAAGTCAATGTTTGGTGCATTTAATGAAATTCATATGTGATTTCATTATCTTTTCACAGACCTTGACCTGCAATAAGCAAACTAGCTGTTATAACACTTCAGGTAGCTCATAGTGCAAGTGAAGCAGATTGTTAATAACATTGATAATGTAAATTTCTGGATATATTTAAATATGAATTTTGTCTTACCTTGAGGCAATTAAAAGATATGGCATTTGATTGTGGTTTTGATGGCTTGTGAATAAGGAAATGTATGCATGTTTCTTATTAGATAAATGAAGCCAAGAGCATTGATCATTTGCGTTCCTAAACAACCCTGGGCATATCTTTTGTATCAAACACAGATTTACAATACCAGTAGTATTTGTAATGAGGTACTAAGAAGAAAAGTGATTTTCCTGTTACTCTACGACTGCATTAGCTTTGTTACTCAGAAATCTTCTGAGGTGGCAACCAAATAAAATTTTAGGGATAAAGATAAATTGCTTTCTTCAAGCAGGTCTGATTTTTTTCATCAGAACTTCACAAAATGGTAGTCGTGATGATGTTGGATGTGTGCCAATATAGAATTAACACCTTAATACGTGATTAGGACATCAAGATGGAAGATTATGCAGTGGGCAAAATCAACAAAAATACAAATCAAGTGAATTACAGTTAAGGTAAATAACTAGGAGAGGAAAGTTACATATTGCCATTTTTGCTCTGCTTTAGAAAAACTGAGGAAAGTTTGGAGGTTGTAAGCCTCGGATTTGGTGCATTTCCTCTCATGTTGAAGGGTCTCTGTTTTAGAAAACCCTAAATTCTACTGCTGCAGGTTGTTCCAAGTAGTCACTACACTACCGGTAGCAAAGAGCTTGTTCTACTAGAATAATTTAGATAGAAAACGCTAGCGTCCATTTCACATATTATTAAAGCCTTATATTGCACAAATTTTATTTTGCATATTTTGACATACTTAAAGTGTCGAGAAAAAAAATCAGAATTAGATTTGGATCTACAAATACATGTTTGAAGTAATTCAGAGTGATAAATGTGTTAACAAAGATGATAAAAATCTGCTGTGTGTTTAATACTAATTTAAATCTCTGGCTAGTGGCCATTTAAGTTTGGTCATAAATAGCCGGCAGCATTCTCTTTGGAAATCTCCTCCTGGGTCTCCCATTTACTTTAAATTTGCAGTCTTGATAGCAATAAGTAAATCAAAGTTGCAAATAGAATTTGTGTCTTGTTAAAAATAAATTGCAAGCATATTTTAAATAAATGCTTCATACTGTTATTATGGATGGTTCTCCCCAACACTTTAATGATGTGTTGTTCACATTGTATTCTGCGAGGATGCTATTGGTTACTGAATGCTCTTAGTAAAGAGTAGTATATGCACTATGTATACTATATACATAGTACATATGTAGTATGCATATATTTAAACGTAATATGCAGAGAGGAGACTATATTGTCTCCAATTGCATGACCTAGGAAGGGCAGCACTTAGTAGGCTGAACATTGCATCTAGGTGAGCAGTCTCTTGTCAGGTTGGCATTGACAGTGTGTGAGGATCCCTGAGCACTTAGGTAGTCTGCTTAAAAGTTTGTATGGAAACCAAGAGTAAAAAATTTCAATTAAAACCAATTTTAGAGAATCTTTGCTAAGTTATAAGAAACTGTCACTGTGTGAGATAATTTTGGAGAATTTTAAGAGGTTAAGTCCTCTTACGATAGGCTGCTTTTTGTGGAGTCATGCCTCTGATGATGTGTACCAAGGACAGTGACAAGACATTTGAGTATTTTGCATTGAGTAAAGCAATATTTTGAATATGCTCATGAATTTTCAGCTAGAGGCATTTAGGTTTTGATCCAGATGTACTTTACAGATGAGACAGCAGAGGATCAGAGATTATGAGCCTTTTTAGGGTAATAACTGTGTGCACATTTAGAGCTGTCTGTTCTTTCTTTGAACAGATAGAAGCTTTGCAGAAAGGCTAAAGTATTCAGCAGTATTCAAGCCCTATATGATGGGAGCTACAAAAGATATCAATGCATTTCTTTGCAATTTGACACCATTCCATTTAAAATACGTAGTAGTTATATGTAATTCCCAATACCAAAACAACTGAGGCTGGGGCAAGGGGCCAGAAGAATAAAGTTACTTTGGTGTCCTGATCTTGTATATTTTAGGAGTTTTGGTTGCAGGGTGGGTAGCTGGAGGCCACCGTGTAAAGTCAGACAGTGAAAAACTGACCAGTAGCTAGAGTAATCATTAAGGCATCTGATCTTTTTGCTTGTTCCAAACATGAAAAAAAACATTTTTATTAAAAGGAAGTACCTGAAGTGCAAATGTTTGATGCACAAATGGATACTTCTTTCAATACTGTGGAATTCACAACTCATACTTTTCCTTTCTATGGAATGTATTAAACTGCAAAGCATGTCATGCGTATGGAGGTAATAAGTTATGTGACAGCTCTGGAAGGTTATACATAAGGATCAATTCCTTGGCTATTTTATTTAGGTGAGGTCTGCCTATTACCGTTTAAAGTATGTCTTAATGACTAGCTTTCATTGGCAAATTCAAGATACTACTGTTACATGTTTTGAAGCTAACTGGTTCCGCTGTCAGTTCCACATCTACTGCACATCAGTGATACTGGGATTGAATTTGGGTTTGAATCTATCATTTTTTTCTGTTCTTTTGAGGACAAATGGGTGTCTCATTACTGAAAAGAGCAACTTGACACTTGGTTCAATTTGTCTTACATATCTGGCCACCTGAGCCTTATACATATGATTTCTTGAGGGCATGGAACAACATCATCATTCAAAGCCAGCTGCAATCTATCTTTTTTTCCCTTCATTCTTCATATAATAGAACTGTCAGCTGGAAGTTTTCAGAGTTCAAGACGAGGGTTAACTGGAATAGTTAAAAGTAGATGGAGACAGCAGTGAACATTTCCATCATTCTAACAAGCTCAACATTTTATTTTTTAATCAGTAAGTGAATAAGGTTTGCATCTGAAAGTTAGCAATGAATTTAACAATGGTGATGTTTCAGAATTTTAATGTCAGCATATATTTATAGAATATATAGCTTTAGCCACTGATTTCAGATGCCTGTTAAGAGTGTTGTAATGACACAAGTGAAAACTAAAATCTTATATGTATAAGTTGCCCCTTGGTTATTTCTCTGCTGTTTAGGAGGGATCATCTTCATTTTGAGGAGGAGAATAATACAATTTCTCTACTCATGCTAAAGTTTAGTTTCCAATTACTCAGTCAGTTTTAGGAAGATGCACTTTTATTTGGTGGGAAGGCTTTAGAAAAGCTCATCCTAGACAAATCTCTGGACAAATCCAAAATATTTGTAAAAGATTTGTAAAATATTTATAAAAGATTTGTAAAAATTTTTTTTTTTTTTTTGTCCTTAATAGAGCTGGAAAACAAAGTAATTATGGAGGAGTGTGATTGTGGAAGACTTTTTGGGATTTCATTTAGAATCATAGAATAATTTAGGTTGAAAAAGCCTTCTGCATGTCATCTGGTCCAATTCCTCCTTCAGATTTACCATGTCTTGGAGTATTTTGTAGCTATTGGTTATGAAATGTAAACTCTTATATAGCATATACATATCTGAACCAGTTGCCTGTATGAGCAAAGCTCATTTCTAGTTTTTAGAATCAGTATGTCCTCTTGGTGCTCTCATTTTAGGAAAAAGCTAATGATGCCTTAATTTTACCAAAGAAGGAATGCATACTTGTCTGCAGTACATGAAAGAGCAGCCTGTTCAGCTCACCAGGCTCTATAGCTTGTCTTCTCTCCTGTATTTCAGGGAATTAAAGACAAGTGCAAGGAACAGGGAAGAATACAGCATCACCTTTACTTCTCTTAGGTACTGCATGCCCCCTGGTAGACTCTACTCATTAAAAGGAAGTGATTGCAGACATTAAAGAACAATATTTTGGGATGAGGTGTCTGACAGATTTAGTGCATCTGTGAATGTAATGATCCCAAAGATCGCCTGGAAGGCGGCCTTGCGAAAGCATTGCAGTAGCCTGGTATCTCTTGAGTGCCCCTGGTTATTTAAAGCTGGGTCATTCCAGAGGCCAAGACGAATGGACATGAAGTGAAAAGCCAATAATTCTTTGATGCCAGGCCCTTCATGCACCCTGTCAGCACTTCTGCCAGGGCTGCCCTGCCATGCAGGGCATGGGTAGTTCTAACGAAACTCTGTACTGCAGTAGCTCTAATCAAGTGCAGCCAGTACCTTTTGGAGGCGTGTGGTATGTGGTGGGGGAGTTTGGAGCAAAAAGGAGTTAAGAACCTCATGCAAATTTCAGTCATAGCCCCAACCAATTCCCCTAAACATCTGGTACAGGAATAAACACTAGTTCAGTGGTTATTTTGCATAACATTGTAGTTGTGAATGAGTACTCTGCTGTTCCTGTCAAATGGTAGTCATGTGACAGGTATCTAAAGCTTGCATATTTTGAAAAATGTATTGGAATGAGATAGGCAAGTAACAACTTACATAGTCATGGCAGTATGAATAGAAAGAATAGCAAAACATATAGACTGTTTGCAGAGATTCATGAGTAAAATATGGTCATCTGAATGTATAAGGAAATACACTGGCATAAATAAAGGCGAAAAAAACACTGGTCCACTGGTCTCGCTCAGAACACTGAGGGAGAACACAATTGTGTTTGTTTATGGTTGAAAGTAAAATAAGGTTTTTGTTTGTTGGGTTTTTTTTTCAATCCCTGGTAACTTAAAATGGATTTTGACTGTACTCTACTCCTAATTAAAATATCAGAAAACCCTTGAGTAGAAAGAGTGTTTTGATGAAACACTGTATAGGAAAATATTTATACTTTGTATTGCCGTGTGGTAAATATGGTCTTAGCAACTGTGGACCTTTTTTAGTCAGGAGACGAAGGCAGATCTTTTTGGATTTTTTAATAACTATTGGAATAGCATGTGTGATTTCATTTGGCAATGGATATGTCAATGCTGGTGTGCTACTTAAACATCTCCCACACAGAGTACTGTATTTTTCACTGATAATTTTAAATCAAAAAGCCAAATAGGAAACAGATATCCAAATGAGTTCTGAAATTAGTGGTTTAAAGCAGGATTTTGTTAATAATCTTCAAATAATCTTCAAAAACCTCAAAATTACCCAAGAATCTTCACATTTTAACCAGAATCATTTTGAAGACTTAAAACTTTGATGACACATGGTGATAGGGTTCATCTTTCTTGTCCCTCATGCCAAGGTAGGCAAATTGTGATTTCATGAAAACATTTCTATTTTTGTGTCAGGTCATTGCATTGATTCTAAATTCTGATATTTGATCATGACAAGTTTTAGGACCTAGTGAGTATGTAAGGTGAAGAAAAGAAGAAATTCTAATGTATTTAGTGTGTGGAAGTGAATTGAGAATTAAGTAGATTGGTTTAATATATTCATTACTTTTTTTTTCTTTAAAAAGGTGATATGCACACTGAATTCCTTTTTGTTTGTATAAACTCTTTGAAAGAACAAATATGAATCCAATCATTTTAATATTACTCAGCTATGAAGGACGAGAGATAATAGATGTTTTTCCGTAGAGACCAAGGAGCTAGGTTGGTTAGTGTGGCATATTTGCAGATCTATGCACCATGAAGTATCAGAGTTACAAGTAGAATATCCTTGCTAGTGAAGGAGCAACTCAGTCCCTCCTCTGCTGCTGAGCTCCAGCTCCCCTTCTGACAGGCCACAGAGTGGAGCTTTCTGGCCAGGTAGGAATGATTTATGTCCAGAACTCTGTGGGTATAACATCATATAGAGAATATAATATGCAAAATATGAGACTACTGTGCCATATTTCTAATTCCTATTAGAGAAAAAAAAAAAAAGAAAAAAAAAAGAGAGTCTTGGGATTTTGACATTCCTCTAGTTCCTTATTTTTTTTCCTTCCTTCTAGATGGAAGGAGAGATTAAATACCTTTGTCAGCAGTGGAGAAGTTTCACATTTTTGACTAAGGATATTCTTTTTCTTCTTAGCTCTCAAATCAAATGTACAAGCACCACTGTCCTCTTAAACCACAACCGTCCTAGAATTTATGCTTCCAATAAAAAATGTCAAAATATACGGAGACTTTAAAACTGCATGTAAAGTTTTGGTGTCTGTAAGAATGCTCATTAATTTCTTATACCTGACAAGTACAGCTAAAAATCACATGCTGGATTATGCTGCTGCCCATCTGAAGTGTTAAAACTCATTATTAGCTTAAAGTGATGAGCCTTCTTTTGAACTAGCATCTGTTTTATCTGCCATCTCTATCGTAGCTTTGATGTTCACCCATCAAGTTGTACTTTGTAGCCATGTGAATGAGTTTTTCGCTTTAAAATTCAGTCTTATTCACCGATAATATGAATGTAAGAAACAGAAATTTAAAGGAAATATTTGAAATGCATTGCATGATTATTGGCAATGTTGAGATAACTGAAAAATTAGAATTTAACATGTACAGGAAAAGGAGACAAAAGTTCAGGTGTGTGTATTGCTCTTTTGAGAATTACATTGTGGTACTGCTGTAGTGATACATCACAGTATACCAATCTCCAAAAGGTAGCATGTTGCAGTGTATTTTGAAAAATGAAATATTGATACCTGAACTCAGATTCACTACTTGTTTTTATGTAGCTTCATAGTAGAGATCCTAAGAGGCGTGAACTTGCAATAGAGAGAAAACATACTTATGAAAAATAAATGTAAACTAAATTTTTCAAGTATCCTTACAGAGAATAGGCACTGCACAGAAAATGCAAGTGTCAATGTCTATACCTGCCCCTTTCCTTATTTATGTTTTAAGTCTAGAAAGGTAAAATTATTGTAACTGAGCCAGCTGGCAAAAAAAAAAAAAAAAAAGACCTGCAATTTGCCCATTATGCTGGTGTTTTTTTTTAAGGGTACTAACAGAGGTAGTCACAGTAAATTCAAATTATTTTGAGGTGAATCTGCCCAAGGCAAGTCTCATGGAGATAATTGTGTTCATTAATTCTTTAGATTGAGTAAGTTTATTGTTGAATTCTGATTGGAGGAAGCACTTCGTTGCTATTTCACCAACTATATACCTATCTTTATATCCACTTGTTATTTCTTTACTATGCAGCATCTCTTTTCTAACAGCCAGGAGACTTTTCAGTGAAGTGTGCTGACGTTTCTTTATAGTCCAAAAGAATTGCTTTGAGAGGCATCCTTGATAAGATTCTTAAGCAAATGAAAAGATTGAGCAAAGGCAAAGAAATGTATTAAGCTCCTTATTTTAATCCTTCCTAAATCATTTAAATGTATGTATATTTGCATGTGAAAGCTGCTGCGTTATCGTTCCAGTAGGATTGTTGATATAAATAATGCCAGTCACTGCCTTGCTTTTATTTTATTTTTAGCTGGAAAAGCCTTTCTGAGGAAGCAGCAATTCCTCTTTAATTGTCGTAGAATTTTACATATGGAGATGAACCATTAATGAATCATGCATTGCTGTGAGCTGAAGGTTCGCTGAAACAACATATAGTCTAAAATGGCCTTCTTAGAAGATAAAAATTAAATTTATTGTTTTCAAGAACAGTGGCCATGCAAGTAATATAAAATGCTTGCTTGTTCTTTATAGGTTGGAATAACAGGAAAGCTGGTCATGTTTTCAAAAGTGTAAAAGAGGCAGCAAGGGCGGTCTTGCATGAGGAGTGAAGCCTTTACCTTTCCTTATTGAACAAAAGCAAGTGGGCAGATGTTCTTGAGCAGGTATCAAGGACATGTGCTGATGTTTTGGGCTGGACAGCAAGGTGGGAGGTCTGCAATCGAGAGAGATTGATGAGTTCTACCCACAGATACTGTAGATGAGCAACTGTTTGTGGATATAGGTAAATTGGAGATAGATACAAAGAAAGGAGGAAGGGAGAGGTCAAGGTTAGCATCTAGCTGAACAGGGAATGTGGAACAGTCTTCCAAGGACCATTTAAAGAGAGGTAAGTTTGGAGGAGGGAATAGGAAACCTGAGAGTATACTCTTACCAAATATGGGGATCTTAAAAGGATTCCATCTAGTGTTTAATTCTTTGATTAAGTCTTCATTTATAATATACAGACTAGAAAATTCCCTGCCTTATGCTTGCATAACTGTCTCCTACACATTAGAGGTAGAGAAGTGGCTTTATTATGTTCCTTTGCAAATTGTCTAAGATTATCAGTGATAAAGAACGGCTAGTGGTTCCCTGTCTTCTCTCATAAGATTGTCCTGATTTCTTGATTTGCTCATATAAGCAAAGATTAAATCCAAAACTCAAAACCAGGTGTAATTCTGGCCTTAGTGGCTCTTTTTCAGGAAAATGTTGGGGAGAGGGCAAATATTTACAGCTAATCACAGAGCAGAACTAGGCCTTTAGTCAGCATGCTCTCTTCATAGATGCAATTGGGATGTATCTCAGAAGGGTTTCGCGCTTCCGGGCTGCCTCCCTTAAGGATATTCCTGAGGAGGAAATCAGGCCATTTTAGACCGGAGGACCATGATGCAACTTCAAAAGCTGGCATCTCCTCAGCACAGAAATCCTTCAGCAACTTAACAGTATGAAGACTAGTCGTGAAGTACGGACTGTCCTACTGAGGGCTCTACAGATGAGCTGCTCTGTTAAAAAGAGGAGGTCAAGAGGACGAAGGCAAAATATCCAAAAATATTTTCCCAGAGCAGCTCTCCAAGTAGAATGGCCCAAGCTGCTGAGGGCAGGTTCTGTGGCAAGTTCTGGAGTGAGCATTAATAAGGGATGCTGGGTTAATTTACTGATCATTTCCTCTTCTTTTCTCCCTCCTCCCTCCTCTCTTTTAACGAGAGAGTCCAAAATGCCTACCACTAATAATCCCCTTAAAAAACATAGGAAACAAATCTTCCCCAACCAAACTGAAACCTAACACTTGGCAAATGACAGGAATGGATTTGGTAAGATAGAAAAGCACTGTGTCCTTTTGATTATATTCATGATAGAGAAAGGGAATCAAGGTAAAAGAGGGCTGTACTTCTGTACTTCAACTGAAAAGAAATTATGGAGCTTTTCATAAAAGGTGGAGTCTCATAAGCATATGTTACTGTCTACTGCCAGCTCAAAAAAAATATGTGATGCAAATCAGAGAAGCTTACATCATTGACTTTTGCAGCTGGCAAAATTGCTCTTATTATTTGATCATTCTTTGCAGTTGTACATATGGGTATAGCCAATATAAGATCCTCCTGTCCTGATGTCTGTCAGGTTGCATGATAGAAGAGAGTCTGTATTGCTAAAGTCTGCCTTTTTATAAAGCTCCAGTTTGCTGTTGCAGCTGCCAGGCAGTAATAAATCTGAACTCCGAAAGTTTGCTCAGCCTCAAAATACTTTTCAAGAGCCCTTTATCAAGATTTAGTCTGGATTTTTATATCCTCCCATTTTTGCTTTAATGAGTGAGTAGAATAGCTTGGCAGCTCTGTAACTGATGGACTGCTGAGCTAATATTTTATTGCCTACTGTCTTTTAACCTGCTTGATTTTCTGACAGTAAGCCCCAGACCATATAATCTACTGGGTGCTCAGATATCCCCAAAGACCAAATTACATTTCTCAGAGGCCAAAGTTTCTAGTATTACAGTGTTTTATAAAATCCTGGTTGAATGCAAATGTTGCATGTATGCATTAAATAGGCAATTAGACTTAGATGTATTTTCCTGAAAATCAAGCTCTGGTGTTACTGGTGGGTGTTACTGGGGCCCACAGTTGGGCTGTTCTAGCATTTTTTTCCGCAGATATCTTGAATCTCCTATCCCTCCATTGCTTTAGTATACCTGTTAAGTTACAGCATACATTTAGAGAAATACCAACATTCCTTTTCTGTCCTATTTTGTTTGAAAGCAATGGGCTTCATTTCATACCTGTATTTTTGTCAAAAAATCATTAGATCTTTAGGTCTTGAACCATTTATAAGGGTAAATATTACAATAAGTTACATTTTTAGTTGCTGTTTCTGGCTCCTGAAGGAATCCTAAAGGAATGCATGATTGCACATTCCTCTTTTAATTTTGTTTGCTGGCCCAATGCATTTTCTTTCTTCTATCAGAGTAAGGCAAGTTTAAAAAAAAATCCCTGTTGATTGCAAGGTGTGTTTGTATGTATTTTGGTATAAAAATTATTCAGAAAGTAAATTTTAGAGGTCTTTCATAGATGCAGTGTTGAGAGAACATGAATACAGTGATTTGGGAGGGAAAGAAAAACATCAAATTACAGTAAATCGGTTGCTATAATAGTTCCTCGTGAGACATTAGTATAAATTAATGCCTCCTTTCATTGTGTCTTTGAGGTTCACTTTCATTCAGTGAGGGATTAGGAATTTGAGAGAGGAAAAAGGTAGGACTTTTCGTTTTTCTGTAATCTTGAAAAGACTTTTTCTGACTCATTTTTATTTTCTAGAGTGTATGTTATACATTTACCTGCAAAGAACCTCAGTAGTGTGCTTTATGAATTTCAGCAACATGATTCAAAATAAAAGCGCAATGCACTTGTTAATACTTTCTTCAGTGAGAATACGTGTCAGGTTCCACTGTATATACTGAATGTATCACATTTGTATTGCGTTTTCTTGATAACTCTTTCTAGGGGAAACAAAATAATGTGGGACCTGAAACACATATTTTTAATATTTGTAATTTATTCAAAATATAAGCATGTTATTACAAATTATCTCATGTATTGTTTGTCCTAAACTATATATGTTTATCATTTCTTTGATGATGGTTGAATTAGTTTAGTAATTACTTCCCTTTTTATTGACTTGTTGAATAATGATTAAAGTAATTACTTCTTTGTTCACCAAGAGCAATCTCAGTAGTGAAAATCCATACGCATTAGCAGGTCAAAACTTAGAACCTTTTCTGGTTTAGAATTGCCTGGCCAAACAAAATGGAAAGGGATACGTAACAGGGCAGATTAATCTGTGTTGTAAATAAATGGGTCATTTAGTGTCCCAGAGCTCATTTTGAAACTTTTTTTGTGTTACATTTTGAGGCCAAGGTTAAGAAATGAAGAGTCTCTCTGCTGTTGTTACAGAAGCATCATCAATAAATACTGCAGTAATTGGGACAGCGGCCTGCAACACAAAAAATGAAGGCCCCGCGCAACAGACATGGGGTATGTGGTAGGCTTGGTTGGTGTTCTTGGTGCCCTCTGGGCAGCGAAGAAGGGCTCTGTGGTTTGCCTGCCTTCCCAGCATCACTGTGGGCAACACATTTTCCTTGGCCCCTTTTGCCACTGTTCTCCTTAGTCCTTCATTTACTACGTGACTCAGATCAATTGTAAAGGAAGGATAAATTCCTAGAGCTGGGCAGCCTCATTATTTAAGGTAATTAGAAGCCCCTTCACTGTAGGTATTGGATTGTTTTCTAGAATAAGTAAACCTGAATCCTGAAAATGTTGAGTCCATGTGGACTTAGCCCAAAGAGGTTCTGTGAGAATTGATCATAAGGCAGTGAGAACTACAAATAGGCAAAGCTCTTTTTCATTAGAGTTCTTCAGCACTAACGAAAGAGATTCAGTGAGTTGGAGCGTTCACGACTAAAATCACACTGTGTCCTCAACCAAGCAGGGCTTTGGTATCAGTACAGTGCTCCACTTTGGATGGTAGCCTTGAATGGTGATATAGGAAAGTCAAAGCCCTGCCTTGGGCTTATGAAACAGCACAATTTAGCTACTGATGTACAGCTTTTATATCTGTATGTTTTGATTTAAGTAGAGCTCTGAGTATTTTTCTTCCTTCATAACGCATGATCTGTTTGAAGATATGATCCTCATTACAACACAACCTCTTTTTGCTAAGCCTTCAGCTTGGCATGAAATACATATGCTGTCTGTGTGTTTCCCCACAACTTGGGAGAGAAATGTATTCATTTTACCCAACTTCAAAATATTTTCACTATTGCTCAAGTGGCCTCCTGTCTTAGGTATCACATATTTTTAGGTTTGCATAGGACTGGAGCATACATGTTCTGGGATGGTCACATAGGTAGTGTCGAGGATTACATTTCTGTGATAGTGATTTACATGGGAAACGTAAGCATATTATCCTAGTAACTGACCCAGAGTGCTGCAAAGAATATAGAAACCCTCTCTGATAACCACTGGAGTTCTTTCCAGCTGTCAAGGGTTTGTTTCTAGTGTTTGCGTTTACAATGAAGCTGGCTAATGGGATGCAGCTTCTGAGTGATCTGTGCATTGCTCCTTAGTTTGGTGTTGACATAAAGATGTTTTAGAAGGATATCACTGAGGGTGTATCAAATAAACATATGTTGAAAAATCAGGCTATATCATCTTTGGATTTTGACTTTGGTTAAGCTGTTTTTGCTAAACTGCGAGGTCTTTCCAGTTCTTCTGCAGTTCTCAAAATTCTTTTTGGCTGCGTTTCCTTGCAGCATTTGCCTTCAGTGCAGCACTACTCTATTTCAGTTGTACAGTTAATTGAGGTGGTTGGAGGTCAGCCAGTTTGACCAAGAGCCCCAGCCTGGCCATTTGATAATCCAGAGGTACTTACCACGGAAGATCCTCTGTGAAGATTATGGTATTGAATTGGAATTACTCCCCATATGTCAAAAGTACATTAAATGTTTGTGCTTGAAAGGGGCAGCTGGTAGGGCAGAAAGTATTTTATCTCCACTGAATTGAGATTGGTCTCGCTGACCACCATTAGTAAGCAGGGAAGGGAACGTGAACCTGAGGGAGTGGGAAGTGAAGGCAGGAACAAAGCCAAGAGAAGAGCTGCTTTCACGATTGCCAGCCTTGTCCTTGGGCTAGGAGTCCCTCCTGCATTTAGGGTAGAGGGAGAAAGGGAGCCCAGGTTCTAAGATCTCATGGCTCCTGCTAGCCGTGCTGGTTAGTTCTGTAGGGTGTTGGAAGAGGAGGACTCGCAATGACACCTCGGTATTAAATTTGTAAATAACTTGATTCTCAAGTGTTGTCCGTTCAGAAAATGAAGCTACAGAGTACTACTATTGCTGAATTTATTTCATTTGTGGAAAATATTGATACATTGAAAACCTTCATTGTTTTTCTATCTTTCTATTTTAAAAACTCCGTGAATACAACATGTTCTAATTCTGCTGCAAAGATGATCATACAATTCTTAGGAGATTCAAAATACTCTAGTACTTGCTTTCATAGTTGTTCTACACCATATTTTCTCTGTCTGACTTATACCAGTCTCATAACTTCTTATTGTACCTTTTTTTACATCAGTGTTTAAAAAGAATAGCTATTTTAAAACAGCTTTAAAGATTAATAATTCTATCTAGCTGATGTACTGTGACTTGTGGTGGAAAGAATGGAATAATCAGAGCATTTAATGATTGCCGAAGTTTGTGATGATTGATGATCCACAGTTGGAACAACAGAAAGGAATTTTTTTGGTCTAAAATAAGATTATCAATCTAATTTAGTTTATGAAGGCCTACAGCTGTTATCATGGTAAAATGCCCCCAAAATACTGCAAAGAAATAATAATTTTCTTCAAAATCCTGTGCTCTCCCAGCACAGCACAGCAAAGTGGGACGTGGTAATGAGAATGGGAGTGCCTTCTCCCAGGAGCACTAAGTGGTTATCTAAAATAGCGTAGTAAGTTGAGGATAATGGAAATGGAGACCAGAAGAATCCCAGAAGATTTTCTTTTTTCTTCATAAAATACCTCAGGGGTCAGAGGATCTGGCTGGCAAAGGGGACAGTTTGAAAATGCAGCAGAGGCCTTTGTAAGGCTGATGCTGTGTGTAGAAATGAGAGAAATGTTGAAGTGTTCTAGTCCCATCAGGCTCTTCTTTCTTTCTCAAGGGTTCTTCTGCCATCTTAATTATAAACAGCTATTTCTGGGATAAAGGCAGCACTAGGCCTCAGGAAGCAAAATAAAACAATAAAAATGGGATTTCTTGAGGTTTCTGCTTTCTAGGGGTGCTTCTTATGCTCTCTAGGGTCTCAGAACATTACACTGACTGAGTCAGCTCTAAGTTATGTTAGCTCTTCCACATATATCATGTTAATGTATGATAATTATTTGCCCTTGGGAAAGTAAAAGGCTGGCCAAGAGGAAGATAATCTGTCGATGGGCATGAAACCAGCATGTGGAATCAGCACAATGCTGTTCATTTCTGGGTAAGCCTGAGCCCAGCGCCATCTTCTGCCATGAGTCACGATCTCAGCCACATTTTTAACTTTCCCTAGGGGAAACCATCCCATCCTCTGAGGCCTTCCTGTTCTCCCTGCATGTGTGATAAGGGTGGCAGCCAGTCATTCTCTTCCCTCAGCTGTTTGAGGAGTTAACCCGGTATTAAAACACTGACAGCCAGAAAAGTAAAGACAAGGCAAACACTATGTTTCTTAGTATATGGAAAGTGAAGGGCGGGAGAGAGATAAATATGAAAATCAGTTATTCGATCAAAGCAGAGACAAGGCGTGAAATTTATGGAGCCTCATTTGTTGTACAGTTGTTACATGTATGTGTAAAGGCCAAAGGCCAAAAATAAGAATTTATAGGTTTTAGAACATGACCTACTTTTACGTTTTCCATCACAAGTCCCTTTGATAATGGTTTAGTATGGTACAAATAAACTATCATTTGAACTGTTAAAGCAATAATGATTTAAAGAATGTATTTAAGAATGTGAACAGAGTACGTAACACTATTATATCTAAATTCTCTGATTTGGCTTTTCTTTTCCTAACTTTAAAATATTTCTGATATTTCATTATATTTACCTATACCTGAGTTCCTTGTATTTAATGGAGTGCCAAGTATATTTTATCAGACTCCTGATTGCTCTGGTGCCGTAGCTACTTGAGTATAGCTGAGTGTGACCTGTTTTCACTTTGAGCAGGGGCAAACTTGACATCGTGTTCTACGTCCTCCATTAAACTTGAACTCATTTTTTCTTGTGTGGTTTGATGAAGGCAAATAGATTTTTATTTATTTTTTGCAGAGCTATGCAGAAATGTGATAGTGAGTAGGAGCAAATATAGCATATTGTATACTCTAACATTTATAGAGACTGCAGCACAGGGTGAGAGCTTTTCATTTAGGCGCTTGTTTTACTCGCAGCATTTCTGAGAGTTCTCTTGCCCTACCATGGATATTCAGAGAACCCAAATTAGTTTTGTGATGATGTGTTTGATTTCTGCAGACCTTATTTTTTCCCCACTGTTTTAGCCTGTATATGCTTTTATAATATGGAGTGTTTGAACCAGATGTTTTTTTTTTTTCTCTAGCAGTCTGGGAAAATTAAGGAACTTCTCTAAGATTATTAATCTACTGGAAATGTTTTTAGTCATCATCTTGCTAGAGATCATTCAAGCGGTAATTCAGTCTTCCTTCACATTTAATGAAGCGTAAGGCAACAGGCCTCCTCGTGTAAATAATGAACTCTGTATTCCACTTTTGTCAAGTTCTTCAGGAAAGAGGGATTCATCTGTGTGTCACTAGGTAGACAACGAGAGTGCCCTTTAGAATTTGCCAGTGGAACATTTCTGGAGATTAAATGGAACAATCAAAATTGCAAAATCCTGTTTTGCTGGGGGCAGTTGCAGTCTTTTAGATATGCTTTTTTTTTTTTTTTTTTAACATCTCCTGTGTTTGTTGTATAAAAGGCAGCATCTAACATCTGTCTGTTTACACTTACTAATACAATGTCTAAATGTAATTGTTTCACAGAAGTATAGTTATTTTTTCCATATTAAAATCACTGTTAATTTCTGGAGCACAGCAGCCCGTAGAGTAATAGGGTTTTCTACCAGGGCATGCTGCAGTTCACAGGCAGAAGGCAGGAAGAAGCTTCTTCTCCAGTACGTGTGTAAGACAAAGTTACTTATTCTGCTTGGCACGTTGTCTGCGTTTAGGTGCTCAACAAGAACAAGATTAAGAAAGTGGGCAGAATAATGAAGACAAAAGCAAAATAACATAATGAGCTATTTAGTTTTGTGCATCTTTTTATATGAAAGGATTTCTTTAGTTGGAGTACTTGGGCATGGATTACCTAGTGTTTATAGAACTCTTGTATTGCTCTTCTGCAGCATTCAAGAAATACAACAAAGCTTGGAGCAGAACAGGCCTTCCAGTTATAGAGTTGTTTCTAGGTGATAGATGTGCCACTCTTAGTGACGCAGGGCAGTACAAAACCAGCTGCCCTGCATGGTGGTCCTCACGGACCTGAAAGCAGTTAACTTACCTTTGCCCGTACTGCATCCTGCTCTAATAAAGCTGCCACAGTTGAGCAGGCTTTTTTTTTCTGAGGCAGACACTGTTTCGTTACTACATTCCAGGAACTGCAGATGTGAAGAACAATATCATACTAGTTTACTGTTTTTACTGTGCCATTTTAGCTCATGTTCAAGAGGGTCCCTTAGCTCTAGCTTAGCATTCATCCTATGAGAGGTGTAGCCTTTGTATGGAGCTGCACATACCTTTGCACTAGGTCCCCTTGGCCTGGGGTTTTGGAGGTGTTGTGGTGTTTGAACGCATGGAGATAGGCAAATTCTGAGGCTGAACCTGATAGAAGAACCAGAAGAATACAGAGTTTCCAAAAGGTTTTGCATGAGTCAGATGAGTAATTATTGCCCAGGTCTTTGCCCACAAAGCCATATGGGTGTGTAGCTGCTCCTTAAAATACCATTTTTATACCTTGTGGAGTATGCTGTTTAGGCTATGCCTGTACATTAGCATCTGCGAATAAGCAATATATTTTTCCATTGGAGAGTCACAAGTAACTAGGAATGTGTAAGGCATAAAGCACTACCTTAGAGTCCCCTTGGGAATAGGCATATGTTTGAGAGTGTGCTGTAGCAAGCAAGTATTTTGGTATGCAGTGCAGCACATCTCTATCAGGCTCTCAAAACCTCTCCACATTTGTCTATTGGATGTGTTCCTGCAGTATAAACAACTACCACAGATGGTTATGCCCACTTGTTGTCTCCAAATACATCATGACATTCATCCCAAGGCACTGACCATTGTCATATGCATAATCATTTGTATAATTTACATTCACCTGTTGGAATTCATTTCCATATGTGAATACCTCTACCCATTTTAATGACGTGTTAACAAAATGTGCAAACTTAGGTTTACAAAATGTGCTAACTTATTTTGATAAGTTAGCCTATGTGTAAGTTGAGAGAGTTCCTATGCTAGTTTCTGAAAAAAATCTGTTTCTTTAAAGCTTGCCCACTTCACCTAAATCAATTTCTGTAGGAAAGGACAGTATCCATATCATCTACAAAATGATTGTGTGTAGACTGGTATCTGGTGCTGTATTCTTTAGGAAATGCACAGTAGAGGAATTGTCAATGCTTAGGATGAGGTGTGCATTTGGAGAGAGGCAGAGAAGTGCAGGAAGTGTTTCGTGTGTTACTAATTTTGTGTTTCTCTAGGTCCATACATGTGAGCAAAACTAACAAGGTGGTCGAAGTACCATTAAATACAGGAATTTTGAGAGCACTCCATGAGATTGCAGCTCGTTTGCACTACCTTGCTCTTTCACAATTTTTTGTCTGATTATGATAACAAAGTGGTCAAATACACAGACTTTTCATGGCAGTTTCTGTAAAGATAAGGATCCTAAGGATGACAGATTTAGGACACTCAGTTCCAGAGATTATTAAGAAAACTCATTACAACAAGTGTTCCTAGGGTCATGGACACTCAGTTTGGGAAGGGACCTTCAGTTTGGTCCCTTGTAGTCCCAGTGCTCCAATTATCTTTGTTAGTCAGGTACTTCTGATAGGGTTTATTACATTTGGAGAAAACAGGGTTTTGTTTTGGAAGAAATTCAGAATTTGGGGACAGGAAGGTTAGATTTTGGATCTGAACTGTGAACAGCTCTTGCCTGTGGCATCGTGTTTTGGTCTCAGTTTGGTATTCAGTTATTTCATTTGCTCATTTTCACAACTTTGAGGCACTTTCATTTTCACTGGAAGGAAAAAGAAATAGTAAGGTATAATTTTCTGGGATTTTTTTTTGTATTGGTGCTAGTCCTTTTTTTTTTTAATTATTATTTTTATTTATTTATTTATTACTGTATTCCAAGACCAATTGTTCTGTTAATGTTGCCTCACTTGGCTGTTTCTGATCTTCTCACTGACATGGGTTTTGCCTTGCTATATAGTCAAAGGAACCTGAAGAACATTCAGGGAAAATGACCTTTAAACGTCTGTTCATTTCAGGTAAGAAATAATAAGGCTTTGCTGGCTCCCAACAGATGGTAGGCTTTCCTTAGGTGTCAGTATGAATTTATTGCAGTAGAAGAAGAGAAATGCCTACAAGCCATTTGTGCAAAATCCTGAACTTACTAGCTAGATAGGAATAGATTTGAATGATATCTCTGCACAGGATAATATTTGGAGGTACCTGTAATCCCACAGTAGGGCCATTTCAAAGCTAGAATTTGCTGAGCCTGGTTTAAATCCTTGAAATAAAACTGTCCTATTCTTCAAGCAATTTGTTTGCATACTCCTCATTCAGAACTAAAAGATGAAAAGTTAGTTGGAAATAGAATGCATCGGTATCTTTGTATTTTCAGTATTTGCATTCCTGGCAAACCAACAAACATGAAAGTAGTCCTATCTGGGTAGCTTTGAGGAAGATAAAGAAATTAATTAAAGTTAAGCTAAGATCAAAATCTTAGAAACCACTTAATCTGCAGATAATGATAAAATGTGTTTTGTTCAAGCAAACTCTTCAAGCAATCACTTTCAGTCTTTCAAGGATTTTGTATGTGCCAGCCAGAACAAGCAGTAAAATTGTTCATCCCACAACGAAGCAATTCAATGCCAAGAAAGTCAGTGGAGCTGTGTTCTTGCGCTCTCTGGGACTGCACAAACCAAACTCAATTCAATGAGACATGGATATTGATATCCAGTTGACAGCTAATGACATATGGGTGATGATGGTTCTCTAGGGTCATCTGTCTTGATAAATGTCTCCATGCACAAAAAAGTTTGTGGAAACAGCACTGCTTTGCTCTTGTCACTACAGTAATGTTTCTAGAGGTGCTTTTTTTGTCTTTGGGGAAGTTGCAAGGGCAAGTCACCTCTTTGACCTCCTTACAGTCAAGGTAAGGAGGTATCAGCATCTGATTTATCACTGACCATAAAACTTCTTTAGAAGATCCACACTGACAGAATCTTTAACAGTGCTTCCCACTTTGAAGAAAATAATGTAGGAGGAGAATCTAGGTCAGTAGATTCCAGGTTGCCCTAGAGTCACATGAAAAATTTTGTTCTTCTGTTAAGAACAAGCTCAAGAAATCATTCCCTCTCTAGAGAAAACAAAACGAGAAGCAAGTTCCAACATTTGAACTACACCATTGCTTCTTTAAAAGCAAGTATTAGGCCATTGTGTAACTGTTCTGACACTGTCGGAAAAGGTGTTAATACAAGATAATTCTGTGATAAAAGACAATGTCTGAACAAAGAAGTTTCATGCTTGGGGATTGGAGGTGGGCACAGAATGGCAAGATGCAGTGAGATTTAGTGGACCACCTTTAAAATGGCAGTCTTTGTGACTACCTATACATTTGCTGCTGTTGTGAACATTAGAGTTTTCCCTTATCTTTGTACAAGAGAAGTTGATGACTCTTTGCTGCTTGTTTGAAATTTCCGTGTGTTAGTAACTGAGGTGATACAGACAGATAGAGAAAGAAGCACTGTTTAGGGAGAGAACTAGAGAGAAAGCTGCTGGTAACCTCAAGGAAAGTTCAGTTTTCCAAAACTCAAGTAAATGTTGATCCAAGTAATTGTTTCAATGCCATTTACATCTTAAATATTTATTCTTTCCTCTTCAGGTTTATCCCAGTCTGTATCCAAGCAGATTTGCTATTGCTACGGTTTGGTTTGCGTTGCCAGAGCCTGCAGGGCTTATACATGAGAATGGCGATTTTTGGCAGATATATGTAGAAGTAGGGAGGAAAGAAGTGTCCTATAATGTTGATGAGACAATTTGAAGCCAGTGTGATAGTAGCCGCTGCTGCAGGGAATGCAACTTAAGAGTGGGTTAAAAAAAAACAACAAAACAGTAGAAGATTGGGAGGGGTGCGTGTAGGATGGAGGAACCACTGTTAGTTTCGCCAGTAGTAGTTTGCTACTGTCTTCCGCAGTTATTGCTCAGGCATCAAGCCTCAAACCCCTCTGTGAGCTCTGAGGACCAGTGAAGAGCTTAGGCTCAGTGGTGAGCGACAAAAACACTTAAACGTTCTTCTGTTGTAACTGGGAAACAGCAGCATCAGGTTTGATCTGGAGCCCTTGAAAAGTGTGCTGCATTGTAGGGCTCTGTGCCTCCCTTCCCAAGGAGAAAAGGGTTCTTTGCCCTGTCTTTGACAGCTCAAATTGAGGTATTTTCAAGAAACAAGGAGAGAAATGTATACAGTAATGCTTACCTGGGCTGTGGGGCTCACTTGGGCTGAGCTGCCTGGAACAGGGAGCTCGCTTGGGACAAAGCACTGCCAGCTGAGCAGCTCTCCTCAGAAGCTGCCCTGACAGGCTGCGGGGCTCACCTGGGCTGAGCTGCTCGCCTCAGGAGCTGCCCTGGGGGACACACATTGTTAACTGCTAGTTTTACCCTCTTTTGACATCATCAAGATGCGTGTAGGGCTAGGACTCTAGTTTGCTGTGAGATGCTAGCCAAGCACTGTGGGGAATGCCGTCCCCGGTCTGACATGGCGACTGCCCAAGACTGCCTCCCTGCAGCCTTGGCCATTTGCAGCTCTTGAGGGAGCAGAGAGCTCTGCCTTGTGGCCGAGGCTGGACGGCTTCCCGATGCCAGGGAACCAGAGGCTTCAGCAAGTCCGGCTACCCATCACCTGGGTCTCTGTGAAGGAGTGCTGTGGCCTAGGGATGTACCCAGTGAGTCCGAGGCCTCCTCATGGATCTGTGGTAAGTAACAGCTGTCTTTTATCACCACATGAGTTGAGTACTTGTATGATATGAGTAGTTTTCCAATACAGGGGAGAACACTGACGATTTTTTTACCTCAGGAATTTCAGTTTCCATTCTGGAGGAAAAAATTGTTAACAGCACTTGTTTTCCCTGGACAGCAGTCCATTCTTCCTCTCGGCACACAGCCTCTGACTACTTGGTATAAGATGTCTGTGTATCCATGTAGTGAAGGAAGGTACGCTCATTGAGGAGAGATTTATTTTGATGTTTTGAATAAGACTGCAAATACTAGCACTACTTTTTTGGCTTTGCCTTTTCTTTTACTGCCTTAATGTATTGGATTTGGTTCAAAATTGATTTCTTAGTTATTGTGCCTTTATCTCAGGCTGCGCCCTCATTTGCTACTTATTCAGAGCAAGGTAGCATGATTCCTCACTGATTTGAGCTCTTTTGTCAGTGGGAGTCTTTCGATTTGGCATTAGCAGGTTTTGAAAGGGCTATATTATGCACAACCTAAATTCCTACTGTTGCATGTCTGTGAAACAGGTGATAGATTTAAATATTTTTATTGGCTTTTAAGGGCCTTAGTTTTGTTGGCTCATTGTTACTTAAATCCTCTGTCTTGAACCTCGTTTTGACTAGCATCTGAAGTTAAGTATCCAGTTGTGTCAAAAGCCTGTTTGTCCAAAAAAAGGTCTTTTCATTCTGTGGAAATGCTAATGAAAATGCTTTCTGTTTGGTCTTAATCCATGAAGATATTTTGAAATGGCTACTTAGATATACTGAGCTTTTTGAGTTTCGTTATCTTGTTGTCTGAATTTAATCTAGTCTTGTCCTCTTTTGTGAAAAGAAAGCTTTTTCTAGGTTTTGTAATTCACAAAATATGGGAGGGAGGGAAAGAACTTGCTTTTGCTTATGACTTTATCAAATATTCACTTGTTCTGTGTTTTAAATACTCTGATCCCACAGTATTGGCATGCTCAACTTCTGTTTTTAAGAGTTCTCTTAACATCTTTTATATGAAAATCATTTTGTTGGAAGACTGAAAATAACCTTTTCTTAGTAAGACAGGAAAAATTACATGGGAAATGCACTGCATTCAACATTCAAAAACACGCAATAAATTTTGTGATTATTGATTTTTTACTGATTTTTTAAAAAATGTTTTTATACAGCAAATATTACTTAATAGTCTAAAATTCTGGACACAAATTATGGTCTCATGGAAGGTCTCAGCTAGGAAAGTTTGCTTCTGTTTATTAAAGTTAATATAATTCAAATTACCCTATTAACAATGAAACTAGAATAAAATGTGCATTATTTTGAATGCGTATTTTGAAGATTGATATATATATA